>VXBC01006919.1:218515-333530 GCA_013399945.1 Ploceus nigricollis | reverse complement strand
CGGGGCCGCCGGGCCCGCCGGTGCCTCCGCCCGGGCTCTGCTGCACCTGCTGCGGGGCTGGGCTGCCCTGCGAGCAGAGGAGGCTCCCTCGCTCCGTCCTCCCTCAACTTCGCATCACTCCGGGCTGCCCCCGCTCCGCCCCACCGCATGCACCGGCGCTGCCGCTCGCCCCCGCGTCCGGGGAAAGGCTCGGCTGCCCTCCCGCCCCATGCACTGCCCCGCTGCCGGGACGGCGGGCAGCTCCCGGCACAGGGCAGGTCCCCTGTGCCCGCCCCTGGCGGGCGGGACCGGGGCCGCCCGCACCAATCAACCCCAGCGCGGCTGCTTTTCGGTTCCAGCCCTTTGCCGTGGGCAGAGGTACCTTCTCTTGGACCAGGTTGCTCCAAGCCACGTCCAGCTACTTGGCAAGTTAAGCAGCAACTAAACAACGTAGTTATCACGACCTCTTTCACCCGACAGGCTTTAAATACAAACGCTAATTATCCAATTGGTTTTGTGTGGGTGTGGTTTAGGTGGATGTGGATTTGGGTTTTTTCCCGTGTTATTTGCTAATGATCTAATAATGATATATCAAAATATAATAAAACTGTAATCTCAAAGCTGTCAGACAGTAAAGTTCTTTAAAACAACAAGATTTGCCCCTCACCTCTCACACGCTCTAAAATCCAAACTTTCCCCATTTCTCTTAACTTACACGTTCACTGGAGTTTTTGCAATGAGCTTTAAAGGACAAGGAGTGTCAGATTGTCTTCCTGATTTGTCAGATCAAGTTACTCCTTTAATAAAAGAGAAGGTTTAAGTTTCATCGGACAAAACAAAAAAGTTAATGAAATTGGAATGATAGGTTGATGAAACGGCATGATAAGAAAAATGAACATAAGCTTTAAATTGATTTCCATTTTAGTCAAGATGGCTTGCAAAAGAAAATGAAACTCGACTTTCATTCAAATTAATCCAATTAATTTGGGCGTACAGTTTTCCTCTATGTTTGTTATACAGCTTTTTAAGAGCTCTTCTGTTTCTTACACATGGAACAAATCATTAAAGTTTCTCAAACCTCTAAAAGTGGCAATCGGTGCAGGTACCTGGGGAATTCTATTACAGTTATTTACCAGACCCTGGTAAAAAAATTAAAGGTTTCTTCATGGAATGTTGTACTGAAGCTATCTCACAGTGGTGGTAGCACTTTGATTTTAATCACTGTGTGCTATTTAAGACTAGCTCAGGAGTGAATATTACTTCTGAAAGCTTTTCTATTATTCCTCACCCACTCTCCTGTCAGCACATCAGACTTGCTTGATTTTGTCATTGTTCTGCCTTACCAGTTTCCTCTCTTGAGCAGATGAGGATAGGTCAGACACAACATTTTATTGAAAATTACTGTGTTCAAGAGCAAATTATTTTCTCATAATATCCTACATTTATTGTAATGGCATCTTTCCTTGCTTTGTCATCGCAACTTGCCTTGAGTTTCCATCAGCTCTAGATGTATGTACATCATAGTGTCCTGTCTTGGCCTGTTATGGTTCCATGCTATTGCCAAATTGATTTTATTTCAGACTCCAGATATGTGTATAATTTTGTATTTAGCAATTTTGTATTTCTTTCAAAGTAAATATGAGGCATTCATTATTAGCTAAGCTATGATTATCAGGTGTATAAGGTATACAGCAAAATACTGAAACAGGGATTTTTTTGTTCTCCAGTATGTTCCAGACCCTAACAAAAAAATTCTGTGTTGTAAAAGTTTTGGAGTCTTGAGATCCAAAATTGTGATAAGGAAATCAGATCCAAATTAAAAAATAACAATTCACAAAGTGCTATAAATATGAAGCATTCGTAATTTTTGTTAAAGTTTTACAGAGTTAATACTTTTGAAGAACCTTCAATTGTTTTCCAAAGGGACACCTTCATATTATTTTTCCAAGGGAGGAATTTAATTGATTTGCTTTTAATTTGGACAGTGATGTCATCAAAGTTATTTTTACTGGCTGAGGAACAAGAAATGCTCTTGACATGACATATTTCTCTGAGGTTGTAGAGTGCCTTCATCCAACAGAATGAAGTTAGAGCTTGATTGTGTTGGAGGAAGACAATGGTTCCCTGTCGCGTTTTCATCCCGGTGGAGTTTTTGTCATGCTCATAAGAATCAAGAAATGCTACACTGTTAATTCCACATTTGTGGTTCTGCAAATCTAGTTGATTGAGCTGCACAATTTGTGTAAGTTATATTGAAGATTATGTCCCTCGTGCATTTCTACTGGTTTGCACAGGTCTGGCCAAAGAGGAAGGAATTTCTCCAGTACATTTCTGGATCATGATGATTCACACCCAGTTCTTTAAGTGTTTTTTCCTCAGCCTCGATTGTTTTGGCTATACATGCACACACCTCAAGAGCTTTTACAGAGCAAAGTACAACTATCCCCTTCCTTGTAACTCAGATTCCAAGACACTGTTAGCTGCTTGTGCTTCCTAATTGATATGCAGTCATAAGCAGCCAAACTAATTTATTTAAGTAGGGTTTGTAGTTCTTTAGCCTTTCCCATGTGCCGGAATGAACTGATCATCTGAAATGTATAGTACCCAGTTTAACTGCAGTGTTACCAGACGACCAGCACTTCTGGATCTGCCTGCCACGTCTTTGGGACCTGCTCACAGATTCCCACAAAGGAAGAAAATGTACAAATGAGTCTGCCTTTGCAGTAGGCAGCTGTTGGCCTTGTTGTCCCCCACAAGTGACACTAACACACCAGTTATTTCTACCTGAATGGGTGAGCCCCTTAACTGTGTGTTACAGCTGTAAATGGTGGCTCCCAACAGAGAACTAAAGTGATCACCCCATGCTTTGTGGCTCGAGGAGGTGTGAAATGGTAATTTCTAGTTAGCTGATGTAATTTGGGTAGCAGCAGACAATTTTTCTCCTAGGTGAGAAATCTGTAATGCACCTGCAGTTGTTCTTTCAGTGCAGCCTGTGTAATTACAAAACACAACGTTCTATTTCCTGTGGCAAAAATTGTAACAAAGGAAGAAGCAATCCTTTATGGACAAATTTAGGTGAGACCTCGTGTCTTATTTATTCCTTGCCTGGCAGTACTGTGAGTTCCTGAGGAGATTTGTTGACCATGGGACCAGGACACTTTAATGTAGAAAAATGTTAAAACCATAAATCCCACTTTGCTGTGCCTTGTTGTGAGGGACGTTCTGTGGTTAGAGAAGGCACAGGGAGGAGCACTTAAAGCATTTGAGCAGATCAAGCAGCTCTCCTATGAGGAAAGACTGAGGAAGGTGGAACTCTTCTGTATGGAAAGGGAATAGCTGAGGGAGGATTTGGTCAAGATATGCAAAACCATGAAGGGGGTAGAGATGACAGCTACACAGCTGCTTTTCACTAGAAGCTGTGATTCCAGAACAGGTGAGAGTGACTGCAGCGAACACCAAAGCAGGTTAAAGAGATGAGAGGAAGCTTTTCATGACAAGCAGCTGACCTTGATTTCCTTTATTGCCCCAAGAAGTTAAAAAGGCAGGCTGGTTGAGCAAGGCTGGCTATGGAGCCGGTAGTTTTGTGGGTGAGGGTGCTCTGTTTCAGCTCTATAGGTTGGCCTTGGCCCTGTGCAGATGCAATAACTGAGTATTGTGAGCGAATAATACTGGAAGTGGTTAGCGAAAGGGGTTATGCTGTCTCTCACAGGTCTTTTCTCACTGTTAGAAACTGAATAGTGGCCTAAAAGAACTTTGTTAACTCACAGAGGTTTTTTTGTGTTGAGAACTCTAGTCTAGGGAGCAGAGACACTCATTAAGTTATTTTTTTCTGATTTTTTTACTGCTTTAAGCAAAGTTCTGAGTGTGAAAATGTAGTCAGAAGATTGAAAGACTCTTTGAGTGGTTTTCCTGTTACTAAGTGGATGTAATATGTTTTTATAAAAGTTGCTTCTGGGAACTTAGGCTGTGTTTATCCCAGGACATTTCCAAGTTCTAGGGTAACGCTGAAACACAAGTAGGCAGGAAGTGTTAGGTATGGTGTAGGTGCTTCTTGGTTGAATGGAGTTGTTTATGTCATCTGCTCTGGTGACTTTTTGTTCATTTGTTTTTTTTTTTTATATGCTTAATGGTGATTTAGTGAAGAAGGTTCAAAACCTGTAACACTCCTTTCAGTGCTGTGTTTCAATATTGTTTCTCTCTGATTGCTTAGTCACTTCCTGACTTGTGTGGTAACATATTCCTCAGTGTGCTTTTAAAAAGGTATATAGAAACAGAAAGATCAAAGTTTCTGTTCACTCTTTTGTGAAAGTTGTTTTAAATTTGATTTCTTAAGATTAGTCATTAAGTGTGTAAAAACTCTGCATGTGAAAACAGTGTCCTCTTAGTTGCAGTTTAAAATGTTTGCACATGTAGTTAGCTATTTTCCAGGTTTTTATCTTAGTAAATAACTAACATGTGCAGCTCTCCTCATCCTCCTTCAAAGAGAGGCAAGAGGACTCCATCTCTTTAATTCTGAGGAAAACAACACAAAACAGGTAATGGTGGTAGTCTTTTTTCAGCTTAAATTACCAAAAGGCATTCCAAGTCTATTACCTGCTGGGGATTGCTTGTTCTAATTTGTTTTTTAGACAGGAAGAAGTAATTGCAAAAGGCCACTAAAAACTAGAGTAGTTTCAAAACGAGGCAAAAAAGTTTCTAGAATACCCTAGCTTGCAGCTAGTACTAATTTTATACCTAGCTTTTGCAAAAGGCTTTTTCAGACACCACTGACATTATGTACATCTTTTAACAAGTACTGAGTTCAAAACCTGGGTGTAGAGAGAGCGAGCCAATCCAACAAGATGCTTGATTGTGTTCTGTTTTTACACTTCCTTGTGAGTGGTTTCAGGAAGCCCTGCTTAGTTCTGCATCTGTGTTTCTAACTTGAATTATCTATGGTAATAAGCTAGGGTTTGTGTATCTTTCCTGTGTAAGCAGAAAAGGTTAGTTTGTATGTATTAAGTAAAATAATTAATAGTGCCTGGATACTCTACTGCAAAGTATTGCTGTTTGATGGAAGGGAAAAAGGAGTAGTAAAAGAAACAAAAGTATTGCTCCAGCCGTAGGGTATTGTGTTTAGTTCTTGAACCATTTCTCATTGGTAAGAGTTCTTGCCACACCTTTTAATGCCAAAGCTCTGTGCATCTTGTTTGTTCTCCTTAGCCCATCTGGGCAGTGAGGAACAGACTGAGAGGGCAGCACCTCAAAAGGGCTTCAAGGAAATAGTTAAATGAACTGAGACCTGCTTGGTAATTCCATACTGACACAGGTGATAGGGGTGTGGTATGGTGTGTGCATGTTTGGTTTTCTGTTTCATAAATTATGATAAGACAGTCTTCATAGCCTTGGCTGTAGCATGGCAAAAGCTTGACAAAAGATGAGTTATGAAACTCTTTAAATCGAGTGCTGCATTTCCTTTGTGTCTCATGCGATGGGCTCCTTTTCTCTTTTTCCTTCTGTTTTCTTTTCTCTTTTTCCTCCTCCTGTTGTGAAGCCCTACTGGGCTTGGCATTTTGCAGTCTTTTTAGTCGAAGATAACAGTAAGCAGCGGTCTGAAAGTATTTGTTAAGCAGTATTAAGAGTCTGCCCAAAAGACATTGTGTCCTTCCTTCACTGGATGTGTTCTGTCTCCTCAGGTAGTGCTAAGCTCTACTTGGTGAGCTAATTATGACTGTAACCTGTTGTACCAGTTCCTTTGTCAGAAAGCTTCTCTGATTTTAAAATGAATTTGATGGGTCTGTAAAAGCCATTGTAGGACTGAGTCCTATGTGAGTTAATGGTCCCAGCCCAGGAGGTCCCTTTCAATCCTGAATTTCTGATCAGATATTTATGAGAAGTGAGAGATTAAGAACCAGAGCAGGGCTCTCCAGCCTTCTTTTTGGGATGTTTTGGAACAGGGCAGAGATCCTGAGTTTAAGCTCCAGTGCCAGGTGACTGATAGATGTACGCTTTATACAAAGCTGGGAGGGCTTGGGGACAGTGACTTCCCGCAATGGGTAAGAAGCAAAATAGCCCAAGTCTGGTGAATCCAATCTGCTATGGGAATCAAGTATGGCCACTGATGTGAGTCTGGAGAGGGGTGAGAATATGGCATTCCAGTTGCCACAAGCATATCTCAGCTCTGCAGTGCTTTGGGAAGCCAGGAACTTCTGGTACTGAACTTATGGTGCAGCTCTGGGCCCTGGCCAGGAGTGCTGGTTCATCTTGTTGTAGCTCTGCTGTCGGGGATGATGGGGAAGCATGCCAAAGTCACTCTATGTACCTACCACACGCCAAGAGGTTGTTTCCCAATGTTTGGGTAGCCACCACCACATCCTCATGCCAGATCTTCCAAACGAGTTCCTCACTTGTGTGTCTGTGTTTCATTTTACAAGCATTATGATAGGCTCTGAGACTGCCATGTTGAAATCACTGCTTCCAATATCAGAGGAACTCTGTGCTTCAGATGGAGAAGCAGGCTTCCCAGGAACTTGTTCTGTTTTTCTCTTTGATCTTTACGGTAGTAGACTTCCATCTTTATGCCTTCCTGTCTGCTTTACAAACTATTTTCCCTCTTCTGTGCTTTTAAGTAGCCCTAATAATAAAAGCATTCTGTCAAGCTGTTTTCTGAATGCTGCAGAAGCCTTTTTTACTTAGGTGTCCCTTCTGCTCAGCTCTAGGAAATGTATCCCTACTGTGCAATTCCACCATCGAAGTCTGTTTAAGAGACCACAGCCTTTTGCAGCTGGAGTTGTCTTGTTTTTATAGCTACACCTTTTAGAGTACCTGCTGGGCCATTTTACGTTGTTCCTTTTGTGGCCTTACCATTTCTTACTGGTTTATCTGTTTTTAAAGAGTGTGTCCAGTGCTATTTCCTACAATGTCAAGTTTTTCCTTGTTGTTGGTTTCAATTATTTCATGCTGTCCTTGTGCTTAAGGCAACCAGAAAGCTTGGAGGCCTGAAGTGCAGAATGAATCATTTAGGGCAGGCGGTCGGCTTTGGAAGAGGGCACAAATTGAAAGTCATTTTCTCTCCAAACTGCTCATGTTAATTTAGTTCCCAGTGTAGCCTTTCTTCTCCCCTTTTATTTAGAAGACAAAATAAATACCAAGAGAAGGATGGGAAAGACACTTCTAAGAATGTCAGGAACCCATTTTCATTCCTCCCAAAATGAGAGAAAAGAATAGCCTTAACAAATTAGAGCTCCAACAAGCTAAAAAGAACTTGTTAATTATATATGTAGATATTAGAAATCTATTGGTGTGCCATGTCATACCCTTGGTGACATACTTATTTCTTTCAAGTCAAAGGTCTCAAATGAGTCATTATATGTATATTTGTCCAAGTTCTTCATGAGTTTATGTACTAACTTTTGAACTTTAAGTGCGTTTAACGCTTTTGATGTAATTCTGGTTAGTGTGATGTTAAAGGCTGCACTGAAATAACAGTATTAAATAGAACAAGGGAAATATCTTTTCTTGCAAGTAGCAAGTTTGTACAGAATATCAGCAACATGATTTATGCAAACTCAAGGAAGTCAGTTTTAAATAATTGCAGGAAAAAGAAACTAATATTTTGTATTATTGAAAATCTGTTCTCTCCTTTTCAGATAAGCATTTTGTCTGCTTTTATTTTCTAGGAGTCTTTCTTCCTTTCTCTTCTTGGAGGGAAAATTTGCCTTGCGTTAATCCTCTGTTTAATTTCTTTGCTTTCTTTTTTCATTAATACATTCTGAAATAGTTGTGTGGAAATTGAGTTAACTAGCTCGAGTCTTGTATCTGTGGGTATCTATGCAACCCCATCTGTGCTTATGATGCACCAGGTACACCAAAATTGGCTAGGAATAACTTAATTGCAGACAGATGTGTTGGCCCCGACTTGTGACGTGGGGCAGAGCAGATGCTGTTTCCCAGTACCGAACTCTTCCATCTCTCTGCAGCCCGGGGCTGATATCATCACATAATGAGGTGCTTCCTGTGTTTGTCTCCTCTTATCAGTGATCTTCCTCAGCAGGACCTCGTCCTTTACTCAGCCCTCAGTGATTTAATTGAAGCTATTGTCTCTAGCTGAGTACATCCATGTTAAAGCCCTCTCAGGAACCTTGAATAATACATTGGATGTTTTGCTAAGGGAACCTGGATCTTATTTCATATCGTGAGTGTGTTAAACATACGCAAGAGCATGAAAATGTTTGGAGCAGTGAACTGTTACATTTCCCTTTGTCTCATTATCCTGTTACTCTAGCTGTAGTGACTGAACTGCAGCTCATCGAAGTGTGTGTTTAGGGAAGTAAAAATCTGCCATTTCATTGTTAACCTCTCCTCTTATGCTGTTGTTTTACCAGCAGTTTTGAAGGTTCGTTCTTTTATTGATAAGGCATGGTAAAGCTTGATCATTTTGCAGTTAATGTAATTTTTTCCTTTTGTTGTGGTTGAGGGGGGTTTTATATATTTTTCTATATGTGATTATTAACTGAGACTTAGGTTTTTGATTTTGTGTGTTGTGAATGGAGCAATGTACTAAAATCCATTACGGAACTGTCACATGTAAATTTGAATATTTGGGAGCCTTAATCCATCTTCCTTCTGTAGAAGTTTGCTGCTTCATGTTGCCATTGTAGAAGTTTTGAAACAGCTTTGGAAGATGGCTACTGGTTATAATTACTCCAGATACAAGCTTCCTTGAACATGGGAATCCTAAAATAATCCAGGCTGGAAGCTATGTCTGGAGGTCTAATCCCATCTCTGCCAGCAATTGACCATATTAGTTTTGGGTGCTTAGGACCTGGCCACTTCAGTCTGGAACGTTTGAGTATCAGGGTTCCACAGCCTATCTGGGCAACATTTCTCAGTATTTGGCAATATTGGTTTTTTCAAGAATCTAGGCACCTCTTGTTGGCCTGTGTGTCCACTGCCTTTCGTGCTATCATTGAGCACTTCCCAAAAAGCCTTGCTGTTCCTTTACCCAATCCCACTGGACAGCTGAAGACAATGATGAGTTCTCCCCTCAGCTCTGTCTTGAGAGAGAGGACACTAGAGAATCTATTCACCTGCATTCCTTCCATCTTGCCAGTGCGTGGGTTTTGAGTGAGAGTATGGAGATATCCCTCCACACCTACAGAAATCTTGGCTTGTTTTGTAACTCTGGTGCTGTGGGGTTTGTGTGAATCAGAAACAGTGATTCCCAGAAAGTAAGTGTTCCTGATTTGGATTAGATCTTGAAATCTGCTAGGGCTGGAGGGAAGACAGAATTGGTTCCTCCCTTCAATTTTGTATCTGTGAAATGGCTGAGAACACAGTTGGGAAGGAACTCATTGCAGAGGAGGCAGCTTGACAGATGGAGTAAAGCAAAAAAAAAGCTAGGATTAGTGAAGATGAAGGCGTTGGTAGTAGCAAAACCAAGAGTTAAATATCGGTGGTGCAGATGCAAAGAGCAAGTTGGAATTACTGTGTGATGGGCGAGGGATCACAGAAATTACTGTCTTAATTGGCTCGGGCTTTCTCTTTTTAACATCACAGTAATGTGTCTGTGGACAAGTTAAGAGTGAAAAAATTAATACAAATATTGCAGGAGAGGCATCATGGATACCATGGAGTTTGGTTTTTCTAGAGTGGAGAGGGGAAGATTATTGGTTGAAGGGGGAGGAGTTGTTCTGCTTTTTCAGCCACTGCTTTGAATAATGAAATATTTATTCCCTTGTAGAAGAACAGCTGAAACAATAGAGCTGTGTTTATAGAAAAATGGTCATTTGTCCAGACTCTGATTTCTGGTTCATCAATACCTCTTTGTGAGAGGCACTTCCCTCAAATATGCCTTTGTTTCCAATGGAATGCACCCAGGGGCGTATAGTGCAAGGAGTCTCAGTTGGGCTGGCTTAAACAAACAATAAAACAGTGCAAAGACTGAAATTAAAATGTATATATTTGTTCTGTGCCATGTTCTATTCATTACCTGATTAGAGCATGAGGCAAAACAAAACATGGTGAAGCTTCCAGCTGGCTGAGCTGCGTATCTGTACAGCAATGTTACATGTGTTTTACAACATGATTAACAAGGCAGTTGCCAAGCTTTTCTTATGGTTTGTTTAACGAGCTTCTGAATGGTGGAGATAACCAGAGAAGTTCTCAATTCATGCCTGTTCATAAGGACAAACACTAACTTTTTTCCTTTTTTTCCCAGACCACTGAGCCCAATGATCCAGTCTTACGCTTGGAGGGACTGTGACAGGTGGTAAGTGAGATGGCTTCAGGCCTCTTTGGGTGTAATTCAGCTCTTTTCTGAAAATGACATCTGCTTGCCCAGAGGGTGCTCGAGTCTATTTTCTTCTCGCCATGCCCTGGTATCCTTTGCTGGAAGCAGCTGAGAGCCTGGAATATTTATTACCACGTCATTGCTCGTCATGTCCCTGTTGTGATGACAGGGAGTGTTAAGGCTCCCTTTCTCTGCCAAGGAACCATAACATGGCCTAGAATGCAAGTTTAATAACATAAGGCTATATTTTTAGTTTGATTTGTTGTGCTTTTTTCTCTCTGTTCTGGTGTGTTGACCTTGCCCGCTGCTTTGACTTGAATTGTTTGGTTCTCTTGAAAGCACCATCTAGTGGTACAAGCTCCTTAAGGAATAGGTTCTGTTGCTTCTTTCTAGGGTAAATCTGTCTCTTGTTTTGTCTTTGTTAAAATAAGGCTCAAGAGCATTTCTCCAGTTTGCCTTCCAGCCTAGTTCACATTTGGAAAAATTTGGCTGCATCCCCCCACCTCTGTGGTGCCTTTTAAATTTTTTTTTTGACAGGAGCTTAGGTCAAATGGATTGATCTCCAAGAAGTGATCAATTATAAGCGTAAAAGATGATGGCTGTATTAGAGGAAGAGATGGTACTGCATCGTGGTTTGTTCTAGCGGCAGAGATGAGTCTGCAGGAGGGGTAGGTGAAGGAGAGCTGCTGTTCTGCCAACTGTTCAGGGCTTTTTCCCGAGGGGTTTCTGCATATTTTGGATACAGCCAAGTAGTAAGATGTAAGGATATTGCCCTCTCTGCAGCAAGAATGGTGGCATTGAAGGAACAATGCGTGCATGCTTAAGTAGGATGTGAGACAAGGACAAGGATTGCAGCTGCACAGAGAGAGAGACAGCTTCTGCCACCTATTGCAGCAAGCAAACACCCTGGGATACAGGGATGGAAGTGACCAGGAGCCGGAAATTAAAGAGCTGGAGGAATGACAAATCATGGGGAATATGAATGTGAAGTCAGTGAATCAAAAGCAGATGAATACAACAGCGCTGATGTGTGAAGAGTCCATTGAGAAGTCAGGACAAGTCATCAAAGATTTTGTGAAATGACTTGCACATGTTGGTGACAGGGCTGGCAGTAGTTGCTGTGTTGTGTCCATATGACAGCCTGGGTTTAACAGGATGGACATCACTGTGCCAATTACTTATTTGTTCTGGTCACTAAACAAAACACAAATACATGCAGCACTGTAAAATGAGTAATATTTCATTCTAGATAACAGAAGAAATGTTCATGAACAACTAAATTTCATTTCCATTGACAAGTACAGTGATGGGCAGATGGTGTCACACCTTGCAGTCTTCCCTGGATCAAACACTTTGTGTGACTAATAATAGGAAAATCTCTCTTGGAAAATTTCTCTCTCCCTCCCAGATTAACACTACTTGCCCTTTTCAGTGTCCCAATATTTTAGAGCAGCAAAGGCATCTTTGAATTTCCTTAAAAATGTTAAGGAACAAGTGTTTACTGATGCCTGGTAAATATGTGAATATGTAATGGTGGCATCTTGACAGATCCATCATAAAAGACTTGTCCTGTGGGGTGATACAACCTGCTTGTTTGAGCATTTGGAGAGCAAAATCTGAGTTTGAGCATCTTTAAATAGAAAGAGATGGGAAATCCTGTAGTTTTTGACCCATGAAAATGACACATAACTACAAGGATGAAAATAATGCATTTAATTTTTTTTTATTCTAGAAATATTTTCAGCCTAACTTCATTCTCTTTTCAACAAACTGATATGAGGTTTGTGGTAAAGTCAACCATCAGAAATGAAAGAAAAAAAGCTGCTGGTCAGTGTTAGGCTTCTCAAGAAGCTCTTGGTTACAACAGAGCTGAGATGGTTTTTAAACAGCTTAGCTTCAAAGATGCGTTTAATAAGCAAGAGGGACTAACTGTTTTGACTGTAGAGAGAATGACGGTAGACTGATAATGAAGGTGAAACAGACGTGTTTTTTGTGTGTCTGCAGTGCGTAGCAGTACCACCACTTAATGCATGGCATTAGCAGCATAAATTGCATCCCATTTTAGTCCATGTTGTGACAGTATATGCCCAAAAGGAAACACAGAAGGAGAAAATCTACAGACTGAAACAGGAAGGACAGTGGGCAAATTGTGGAAATGCTTCATGCCTAGAACGTTGCTGAGGTAAGTGAAATTTAAGCTTGTGAACCTTGCCAAAATAAAAGTTACCAGCTCCTATTCCAAACATCCTGGTAGATGGAACGTTTTGTAAATAGTGACACAGCTAGAAAGAAATGATTGCTGACAGTTGGGAGGTATGATGGGATTCCATTTGCATTAAGGAAAGGGTCATGTAGTGATGCAATATCAAATTATGTGTGAGAAAAGGAATTCATTTAGATAGCAATAGTATGAGATAGGAAGCTACAGTTCATGACTGGAACTTCCTGTTGTAGACAAGTTGTATTTACCTGGTCAAGTTCAAGAACATCTGGGGCCTGGAGCAGTGCAGCTAAGCCCTGAAAACCTGCTGGTATTGTGCTGGTATTCTGCTCTTGGTATACCACACACACACCTGCACCAAAAAAAAAAAACCAAACCCAAATATTAAAAACAGACAACCCACAAACCAACAAACCCAAACACCACCAAAAAAAGAAAACAGAAACAATCAACCAAACCAAAAAACCCATACCAGAAAAACCCACTACCAATTAAACAAAAAAACCCAAAACAAATGAAGAAAAAAACAACCACCAAAGATATCAGAAAAAAAAACTTGTTTTGTTAGGCGCAATTATTTGTTCTAGCTAATGCTTGAGATACTTGCTGATTCTGACCAGGTTCAAGACTAAGTAAAAACTATTAATTTATTAAAGGCCTTTTATGCCAGTGAAGTCAAGTAATCGCTGGGACTGTCTTTATTTCGGTCTCTTTGTGAGTCGATCAATTAATTTTTTTTGATTTCTTGTTTAGTCTGAGTTGAATTGCATCTGTGTGGTGGAATTTGCAGTACCTCACTGGCACCTGTGCCATGGGATTGTAGTTGATGAACAAGTGTATTTCCCAATCATACTTTTATTAGTGTTTTGAGATTTTTTTCTTGCCATTTCTTGGGGTGTACTGTGTAATGGCTGCTAAATTATTTTCTTTACTTTCTATAATGCTGCTAACCTCCTTTTGGAAGGCAAGATGTGACACATGCCCCTGATTTCTGTTCCACTATAATGCAGCTGGGCTAACAGAAGTGTTGACTGTCCACTGATCTGACAATGTGAGCTGATAGCTTTTAAAACGGCAGGTTTATTGGCAAAGGGTTTCCCAAATGTGGTTTTAGTGATGGGTGTGCTCAGACTGACATAAAAAGTGTGTATTTTGATATTTCAAAGCACAGTCATGCAATTTATCTGTACATTTCTATTCAAAAATGGGTGAATTTCCAGAAATAGCTTGGAACTATCTGCCATGTAATGCACTGAAAACACGTGTGCAGCAAGAAAGCAGCCTTGGTGCCATGAGAAGTTAATTGGTAAGTAAAGTATCATTTCTGAGTTTTGGGCTCCTGAAGCAGTTTCAGGTTTTGTACCCAAAAGCCTCATCAGATAGATGATACCTTGCATGTGTGTCATTGTATGCAAAGGGTTTCATTTTCCAGCTTCCAGAACACCAACATAGAGGATCTCTAGTTTTATTGTAATGCTGATGGGATGTGAATATTGCTTTTTACATACAGGGCAGAGCTCACATGTGGCCCCATTATTGAGTTTCACATTAGGCAAGAAATTTTTGCATGCTCAGTCGTCTTATTCTGGTGTTTTTCAGTCTGTGTGAGTTCTCAAAGGTGACCTTTCACTGAGTCTGTGACTGTGTGCCCAAGGGTTTGCCTAACAAGACTACCTGTCCCTACGAGCCTGACCTCTCTGAGATCACCACAGCTATGGAATTGCTATCTCAATTTATTGTGAAAATCTTTGGCACAGCTTTTGGGACATGTGTGTGCACATCTCACTGCAAAGATCCCATTAGCTGTCTGAGGCACTGCCTTACAAGTTCATGGCAATTAAGAAGAGCATGAGGGTTAACTTGGGGATTTTATTAGGTTCAGCCAAAGGATTTGGGGCAGGATAAGCTGGTTTGGTTTTTGGGGAATGCCCTTTGCTCCTTACAGTAATTTCAGGAACAGAACTTTAAAATGGATTTAATAGTGCAAGAGTTTGCGGCATGTAATTCTCCAGGTAAGCTGTAGGTCCATGGTCATTGTCTTCAGTATGTGATGCTCTCACATGTTCTTATATGTACTAAAGAAAAACAAAGCTTTTCTTTACAAGGGGAAACTTTGCAAGTTTTGTGGTTTTTCCTTCTTTCTCAGAATCTCTCCAGTCAGAGTTGTTGATAATATCTTGGTGTAAATGAGAAAAATATCTTCATCTGTTCTTGTTCTGCTTAAGGGGAATGCTGTGAAATGTGTGAAGCATTATCCATGGGGTTTCTCCATTCCTATGCAATTCCTCTTTTTATTATACTGTATTTATTATACATATTTTTCCATATTATATTATTATTATATATATTATTATTTTACATATTTTTATTATACTGTATTTATTATACATATATACAATTATATGTATTTATTATACATATTATTATATGATAATAAAGATATCCCTTTATTATAAGATAAGGTATCTCTCTGCCACTTCCTTTTTACTTGATCTGTTCTTCTTCCAGCTCAACCCATCTTGCTATTGCTTCCATTTTAACTTGTTTATAATTTCTGTCAGTTACAAATTATAAATATATGTGTAAGAATCAGTATATGTATATATTTTAAAAGATAATCTGGATGCAAGTGTTCAGTCTTTCTCCCTTCATTCTGAAACCTTGTGGTGAGTGAAATTAGGATGATAATTTAAACAGAGAATCCTAAAATTGATGGTGACTTTTTTTGTGAGATCCTGCAAGGACTTCAGTGAGGGTTAAATGTGGGCTTAACTCTGGTTTGGCACCAAGGCCAACTTCGTGCCGTAATCCATTGTTTTAAATATTTCTCGGACCCTGCAGGGGAAGGCAAGGGTTGATATGTGACACTGTGTAAGGAATACTGCAGTAACAAGCTCCTGTGAGCCATGCTGAGCATTCAGATTGCCTGTACAATCCATGTTCCAGGACATCAGGCACTGGGTACCACAGACCCTGCTCTGGCTCTTCAAAAACTGTCACCTAGTCTGCCAGGGAAACTCACTGTGAATCACAAGGAAGTTCTGGACCAAGATTTCAGTTGGCTTTACTTATGGTATGGGAACAGAAGCGTGCTAAACACAGTTCTCTTCATCTTCATGCTTGACGTGCCTCCTCTTAGGCAAAACTACTGGATTGTGTCATAGCCTGGCAATTGCCTTGGCAGTGAGTGCCAGCGGGACCACAGTGGCGGGGCTGGGTTCTGCCCCAGACGGGTGTGGGGATGTCAGTGCGCCGATAGGCATCTCTGCTGGATTCATAGCCCAGCTCAGGCAGCATCAGGTGAAGGGTCAGGAGTGGGTGCCTGTGTCTGGACCACTGGATTCACAGGTGCTCTCTGGAAGCCGTTTGTCTGTGTGCCAAAGCTTTGTGAGGACTTAGACCAGAAGCCTGATGTGCTGCTGCAGTACAATCATAGCTTAGGAAATCATTAATATACTTCTGGTAGAAGCTACCTTATCATGCATAATTCAAGCTGCTGACTCCATGTACTTTTGTGTATGTTGTCTTTGGTATACAAATGGTAAAATCAACAAGCTTGTAGCTTAAGTTCGAAAGGCTCCAGGTCATAACTCTGGAAATTAAGTTCTAATTTCTTCCTTTGCCAGATTTTTGTGACTCATTCAGATTACTTGATATTTTACTGTCTCAATTTACTGCCTTGGAAATTAACATAAACCCACCTATTTCTTCCCTAAACTTTTTCCAGCCATTGTTGAAGCATAAAAGGTAATGACTAATTTCAGATGTTTTCCTCAGTAGGATTGGGAAGGAGTGCTATTAACTTTGTGGTGTCATTCAGAAAAGTTACTGAGGAAACAAATGCCAAAAGTAGAGATTGTATCATCATCTGTGTATTGCATAGTTATTCTTCTCGGTGTGTGACAGGAAGAGATCCCCAAAAATCAAAGGCTATGTAAACTTTATGGAATAGACCTTTTGGAGGTCTGCTTTCCACATTAGGAGATTATTCTAGACATGTAGTAACTTCATATTTTCAGTGCTAAATGGCCTTTATTTGTTGAAAATATAAGGTGGCCAAAACTAAGAATCCAGGGTGTTTTCAAAACTATTTTATTGGAAAGCAACTTGATGCTAAAATATTATGTCTTGGACTTTCTCTGTTGAACTATAATGTTAAGGATAGTTTTTTTAATTTAAATTTTGGGTCAGGAATGTGGTTGAAAATGTTAAAGCTAAGTCAGACAATGGTAATCTTTGGTATCAGGAAGCCTTCTGTGTGCTGGCATGCTTTAAGAAAAGTTGACTTGGTTTTACACGCTTCCTGTGCGGAGCCGTTCCTGACCATGTAGCAGTTTTTTCCGAGGTGTTAAGCACTGGTGGAACCACATATTGGATAATGTGGGCTCCTCAGCACAGGACAGACGTGGAAATACTGGAGAGTGTGCAGCCAAGGACCAGGAAGGCGTTCAAGGAAAAGCACCATCCTGTCTGCAGGGAATGGCTGGGAGCACTGTGGTTCTTCAGCTCAGAAGAGAAGGCTCCAGGGCATCTCATCAGTGGATAAACAGGGAGGGTACAGAGTAGACAGAACTTGGCCAGCTTTGCTGCCTGGTGCCAGAACCATCATTTTGAGCCACTGGGCACGAGAGGACATGGGGGAGTTTTCCTCTGAACATCAGGCAACATTTTTTTGCGGTGAGGGTGATTGAGCACCACTGGAGGTTGGCCAGAGAGGCATGGCATCCACTAAGTCACAGCCAGATCTGAGAGGAAGCCTGGGACAGCACCAAGTACCCTCCAAAGGCATCCGAGCGTAACTTCAGGAGTTCCCTTCCAACCTCAGCCTGTGATGATGTTAATGATTCATGAACAGGGGCATCACAGGACCAAATAAGTTATGCTTTGGAGGTTTGAGCTCTGACTCTGTGCCATAGCTCTACTAAATAGGTGCATTAGTGTACAAAGGTGTGACCTAGCCACTACCCATAGCTAAAATGGTACTAGGGCTGGGAATGTCTAGTTAAGTTGGCTCACTTCTGTGAATCTGTCAGCCAGTTACATTGTATATTTATGGAAAAACACTTCTGGTGCTCCTTATCAGGCAAAAAATGAATTTCTTTTGAGTGAAGGGGGCCAATGTCAGGGGAATCCAAGGAACTTCTGCCTGGAGGTCTGCAAGCTTTTCATTAATTGTGGGAATTCTAACTTCTTGCTGCTATAAGTTGTATGCAGTCTTTAGGCCTATGAAGAATAATTGTAAGAGTTGAATAATCCAATATGCAGTCAAAATCTAAAATCCCATCAGTGTTATACTATTTGATATTTTTCTACTCAATGGGGTTTTTTTTAGTTTAGTTTGGAAGGCTTTTGTTGTATCTGTCTGGTCTCTGACTTCACTATGTTGTTGAACACTGCATTCCTTTCTAGATACAAGGAAATAGCACTGCTCAAGGTTTTCCAAACAACAGATGTGTTTTAATGTCACTCATTAACCAGTTGTATGAGCCATTAAAAGCCCACTTGCCATTTTCCCAGCACTACTTCTCCTAAGCAGGACTCTGAGAAACCTTGAATTTACCTCAACTATGGCTCTACGGAGCAATCTGTGGTGTTTGTGCCTGGTAGGGGACAGGTTGTAAAGACTACAACCTTAAGTGTGCTTGGAACATGGGAAATAATACGTATTAATTATGCAAAATAAAAGGACATAATAGATATTATTGTTGTTCTGATAAGAAACCCCCCAGAATGGACTGTTTAGGCTGTTTGTAGGTAAGGAAGACTACTGTTTAGTTTTTTACAATTTAGGGTTTTTTTGTCTGAGGAGTAATGTGGTAGTGCTGCCTTAGGTGCCTGGCTTCATGATTTCATTCTCATATTGCTTCTTATGTAGTAGATTTCTTTGTTGCATGTTAAAAATTTGGCAAGTCCAAGAACTTTATTTGCACATTGTTTACAGGGAGTGCTTCATACTGGCACAGATCCCAAACCAATGGTGATTTAATCTCTTCTGCAAAGGAGAGACTATATAGCACTATGTCATCCAGATATCATGGGAAAAAAAGGGGGTTTCTTTTCTGTTTTTTTGACCTTAGGAAATGATTAGTGATAAGTTATTCAGCTGATCCAATAAAATTTTTCTGTGTAACAGCTGTAAATTAGCAGCCCTGAAGATTTCCCAATTAATGTAAATACAGATGAGATATTTAGCAGCTTCCTCAAAAGTTGTTCAGTTGGAAAGGCACACTTAGTGGGAGGATGAGCAATTAAAACAGAGAGATTAAGTACTTGAAATTCTTAGTTTCTCTTTGTTTCTGAGCTTGCCAGGAGGGTTCCAGTGCCAACTCAAGTGAATGATGGCAGTGAGAGTCAAGCAACTTAAACACTTGCTGCTTTGCTAGTGATGATTTGTTAGCTGTGCCATGGGGAAATCATGTTTACGAAGAGAGTTTATGACAGCAAAACTGGGATCCTAATGTTCTAAGTCCTTTTTTATCTATTTTCCTTATTACAATGAATTCGCCTTCTTTCAGGATGTTTAGGAGCAGCCTATCTGGTTTTAGTTTACTGGTGTTCAGTGCATACAAGATCACAAGCACATTGGATCTAGACACAGTTGAAGTGCTGGTTTTAGCAGCAAGTCATCAGAGGGAAAGTGTTAAATCATCTTGATGATTTTGGTTTCTTTAGGCTTATGCTGTGTGATTTTCACAGCTCTGTGTCTCTGGCATTGCATTCAGTATTGTTCATTTTGTGGTATGGAGAAGCACCTAAGAATGTTGCTGTTAAGGTTTTCTCTCCCTCTATAGATAGAGAATTCAGTGCTGTGGTCTCAAGTACTCTGGATCCACTAAAGGAAAATCAGTAAAATCACTTGTGTAACAGAATGACTGTTAAATTTCAAAATATTTGTCAGGTGAGTTTAAAACAAAATAAGAAACATCTATTTCTCCCCAGCAAATTGATTTCTTATGCAAGATCTTTATGATCAAGTCTCCTTGTAATTAAAGTATTACAGATGTTCAGGGGAAGTTTTGTAACATGGCCACATACCTCTCAAAAGAGTAACAGGCTTGAGGGATTCTAAGTTGGAAGTAAAAATACCAACCTATGGTATTTTTACTATTACTATGGAATATGTCTAGATGTGGTGAGGAGTTGTCCCAATGGTTAAAAAAATCTTATTTAAAGATTACTAAAAATATAGATTAGAATAAAAAGATGCTAAACTTTTTCACCTGCTCAGACAATTTGGCTATTTAAGGACACTTAGTGCTCTCAGCTTCTGACATCTGATGGTCATCTTGACTCTTGGCAAAGCTCCATTCCTCTGTCCAAAAAAAAAAAAAGAGAAGCCATATCTGTTCACCTTAGCAAGGCTTCTAAACCTCTCTCTGTAACTATTAGTGTTTTTAGGACACCATTGGTTTCAATGCAAACCTCTGACTAGCTCAGTTAGCCTTCCCTGCCCAGGATTTAGAGCTGTTGGAGGGAAGCACATCAAACTGTGGTTTCCAAGGTATGACCTGAACTTAACTGTTCATAAATTGGACTTTGATGGGTGTTGCCCACTGCACAGCAGTGTAAGTCCCTAGGGCATGTTCTCTTATCTCTTGCATTTCTTTCTTAAACTGTACTTTCCTTTTCTGGTCTAGTTCCGAGAGTTATCTGAAATAGTGCCATCTCAACATCTGCTTTAAAGATGGGAATGTAGATATTGGCAATAAAAAGGTGATGTTAGATCCACACACATGGTTAAGAGTTTTGGTATTGCCCCAAGTTAGTGGCACAGAGCTTTCCTGTGCTCCTGCTTTGCTATGAAGTAAATTAATGAAATACAGATTGTCTTAGATTTCAATGTAGTTAAGCAGAAAAGTTTAATGTGCTCTTGGCTTGAACTGTTTTGCTGCTAGACCTGAAACTACCAATAATATTTTTAACTTGTTGTTCTTTGATGTGTTCCTGGAAAGATTTTTTTAAAAAGCATTGTTGTGATGAGCAGGGCAGTCACATCTAGTAGAAGAAGCTCCACTTAAACATGGGATTCTTCTGAATAATGTACCTCCACTTTGTGTCTTTTCCCCATGCAAACAGAAAGTACTGTTTATGCAATAGAAGTAATTTCCTTGTCTGCTATTGCTGTTGGGAAGTATGAATATGTCCCCTCTAGGCAAGTCCCACAGTGGCCAAGGAGGTGCTGATGGCTTGCTCTGAGTCCCAAGCTGTTAGAAAGTAGCCCTTTTAGGCATCAGTGTGTGGGAAAGAGAGATGCAGAATTAAATAAGAAATTAAGCGGAGATGACAATCAGCTTCTACTTTTCCCTGTCCATGGAGAGCTATCAGATTTGGGTTTATCTCCTGTGAATAGGGTCTGTTGTCAAAACGGTGGTGACCTCTCCTGGGACCACAAGCTGCTTTTAAAAATGTTGAGTGTTAGAATGTTGTGGCATGAAGCTTGGAGTGCTATCTTGCACTTGCTCTCAGAGACAAGGCAAGGTTGATTCCAAAGGTACAGCAGTGCAGAAAGTGAGGCTGCGAAAAAAACCAGCTTCGTTTCTTATGCGTGAGCAAATGGGGCTTGTAATACGCTCAGCGGTCTGTATAGAGCAGCGAGTGTTACCCGGGGCTCCAGGGCACGGAACTGCAGCCTGAGGAGTTCCTACATTCCTGCCTGAGCTGCCGACGCTAGCTGAAGGCACGCTGCTAGCCCTGGGCAAGCGGTGTGCCGAGGGCCTCTGAGCTGCCCAGGGAGTTCCACATCCAGGGAGAAACGGGCATGAGACTCTAGAGATGTTTGGAGGCGCTGCTGCTGCACCCCTGCTATTGGCAGATCAAAGACAGCCCCTTCCTAAAAGGGAGTTTTATTCCACAAGGGATGCCACATATTTAGCTTAATTGCAGCCAAATTTTATGATCATGGGGGAAAAAAAAATCCAAGTTATAACCACAAGGTACCAAGTGATGGGTTTTCATGATGCAGTGCTTCAGGCAGGTGGGCTGTACAGCTATAGGAAGGCATTTTATCTGTTTGATGAACTGCATAGATTGAATTGTGAACTTTTTCCTTGGGGTTTGGGGAATTGGGTGGGGTGTTTTTGGGAGGTGATGTGTAAGGGTAAGAAAAAGGGCAAGATAACCCTAAAGGTGACTCGTTGTGACAAAAATAACTTGTTTCTACTTTGTTAGTTCAATGTTGGATTTTTTTTTTTTCTGGTACTTGTGGAGTATGGGATGTTTGCATTCCCAGCAATGTTAGTGCTTAGAAATTGAGGAGAGATGTTATTACGCCTGAGATGTCAGATCTCATTTTAATGGCTAACTTACTGTACACTTTACAATTTTTAGCAGAGATTAATCTGTCAGTTAAAAGCCAAAATACAGCTCCTGGTTTTCTGTATGGCAGCCCGGAGTCTCTGATCTGATACTAGACTTGTAATTTTAGTGATCAGCTTAGTTCTCTGCATTCATCCAAAACAGGTTTCTGAATGGCAAAATAATTGTACAGAAGTGTTATATTCTTTTTCTACAGTCACAGGTGTCTGGCATGTTCAGTTTTGGGGAACCTCAGTCTGCAACCAGGATTCAGTTCATAGTGACAGAGCTAAGTAACTGTTTCATATACAAATATTACTTCTGTTGGTACAAGGGGAGGCAGGTGTTAGCTCTTGTTTGGAAGAGGAGCCTGAGTAACATGACAGATCTAGGTGATTGCATCACAGAATGTACACCCTGTGTGTGGTGTACTGTATTTTATTACTGGTTAGATTGGGGAAATAGAGAAGAGCTTTCTGTAGAATCTATTAAATATCATATATGAGAAATTGCTGTCTGATCCCAGATAAAATGCTAAAAAATGCCTTATTTTCCCTCCATTGTGAGTTGGCCAACTTCTGAGCTGTGGTCCTTAATGTATGGTCCAGAATTTTTTCTTACTCTTGCAGAGTTACTATAAAACCAGTGTAGGTCAAGTTACTGGGAAATTATAGGTACAGCTGCACTCTGGTTCCCAGCACCAGCGGCAATGTGCAGGATAGTGAAAAAAGGATGCTTTTTGGATTTGGAAGAGCTGGTTGTTTCCAAAGGGTCCACGCTGAAATAACAAATGCATCCCTTCTGAAAGCTCAGTCAGGCATGCGCTGGGAACTGCTGTCACAGCAAGAAGAGCCTAATTTGAACAGCCTGAGTAGCACAATTGCTCACAGCATTGCAGCAGCCTCGAGGTCACTCCTCAAGGTCTCGCAGCACCATTTGGTGTAGTTGGGCTTTTTCTTCCAAGGAGTTATGATGTGTATGCAAGCTCTTCTGTATTGTCTGTATTAATAGCAATTGGGAAACTTATTAGTTTTCAGAAAAACTGTTTGCACAGAGAATGAAATTCTTCCTTCTTCCTCAGGGAGTGTGTATTAGTGCTTCCAGGGCAGAGAGAGGCTGGCTGTGTGAATGGGGAGAAGGATCAATGGTTTTAAACTGATAAGAGGATAGTTTTAGGTGGGATATGAGGGATAACTTTTTTATTATGAGGGTGATGAGACAGGTTGCCTAGAGAACCTGTCAATGCCCCATCCCTGGAGGTGTTCAAGGCCACGCTGAATGGGGCTTGGGGCAGCTTCATCTAGTGAAAGATGTCCCTGCACACGACAGGGGGTTGGAATGAGATTATCTTTAAAGGTCCCTTTCCACCCAAACCATTCTGTGATTCCAAGGACCTCAAGTTGTTCCATCCAGCCTCTGGGCTGCCTTTCTGCAATTGGATTTTCTCTCTTTTAATTACAGACTTTGCCACGGTGTCCAGTGTGAGGTGCTTGGCATAGGTCAAGATCGTGATTAATGCATAATTTATATCTATCAGCAACAATCACTGACATAATTGCACTTAATTATTTCTGCAATTATGTGGTATTAAGGACTTATAATGTTGCAAGGTAACAATTAAATGGAAGTTGTTTTTCCTGTAATGAAATAGCCAGTTTTACACTATTAAGTAGAATTTGAACCCTAAAATAGAAGCATTTCTTCTCAACTGTGTTTTTGTATCGTAGCAAAGCAGTATCTGGGTTCTGGGAGTGTCTGAAAATGCAAATGAGAGCAATAACTAATTCATTTTACTAAATAACCAATCAGTTTTAGAGAAGACAAGGTATGATATTTATCTTCATTTTTCAGCAAAAGATGTTATCTGAAGAATAAGCATACTTAGTTCACATTTAGAAGACTTGAAGGCTTGAGGCAATATGATCAAGCTGTTAGTATACAAAGTACTTGATCAGTGTTAAGAAAATTATTTTTATTAGCTGTTTGGTTTATTTTTTTCTGCAGCATGTTTCATAGGCTTGCATCTTATTGGTGTTATCATTGCAGTATTAGCAGATACAGATCTTATTTCCTAAAAATATGTAGTCATTGCAGAGCTAATACTGCTGTGTGCTCCCATGCAAATTTTGTTTCCATAACTCTCAATCCTTATGGGGATGTCCAACTGAAAGGTATATAGCTGTGAAACTGAGAACAAGTGGCATCTTGTCAGGCTTTCTTGCTGTTAAACACAATGTCTGACCTGCTGATACAAAGTGATGCTCTGTACTGTCTACATTCTATTCTGGCAGTGGAAGAAGCAAGTAAAGGAGGCCCAAAGAACTTGCTGCACTCTTAGTGCTCCACAGCAAAGATCCACTCTGTTCCAGCCTAACTCCGATGGAATAGAGGCTGCTGAGGAATAGGAGTTAACATTGTAGTTAAAAATAACAGCTTGTCGTTTTTACTACTTTTGCCTCTTGGATAGGAAAATGACTGTCATTCCAAAGGGGCTGTGTTGGTAATATCCTATACACAAGTACTTCTCTGTGTACACAAAATATTAGAGATAGCAATACATAGTATAGAACATGGTATTAGGTTCTAAAAGGAAAGTAAGATGGGAATCAAGATGTAAATCTTCTATTTCTGTAAGAAAAAGCATAATCTGCTGGGCATCACACATTTAAAAACAGACAACCATAGATAAAATTATGCAATATTTATTTCTTGAATTGATAAGTTATTGAGCTATAATGGAAGCCCACTTGTGTTCTTCTGACTCACTTAATCCAGGCTAATTCATGGTCTCTAATTGTGTAGAGGCCATAGCAACAGTTGAAATTGTGCAAGTGTCTTCTGGCAACAATGCCATTATACCATAAGCATGTACTGAACCCAGCTCTGGTGTGCTCAGCATCAGCCCAGAATTCCTAGCCAGAGTCTGGGCCTGTTGCTGATAGATGCCCCTGTGTGTAATGGGGAGTTAAATGTTCTCAGCTGTAACCACAGTTCATGATGATTTGCCACTGCTGTTTTTAACTGTGCATTTAGAAATGATCAGTGGCCAGAACCCAAGAATTGTTCTTCAGGGTTCGTGGGCAGTCAAGAGGAAATTGGGGTCCTAAGATGAAACTTGTGTAGTGAATGGTCCTGGAAAAGAAAACCTGCAGATACAAGTGGGAAAGGAAGGGTGCATGTTTGTCCCCATAGAAACTGGGGATTAGATTTGCTGTTATTTATGGGGGGGTACCTGAGGTAGGCTTTCTGGTGTGTGGCTTTTCTGGCTGTCATTGTGCTGTCATTCTACTCTGATTTGACAAACAGATCTCTAATCAATCATATCTCAGTAGATTGTCCTTTTCTGCCTTTTATTTCCCTTGTAACTTTGACCAGCACAGTCCAAAAATAGCTTATTAGCTGAAGAACTGTTATGTATAGAATGATGTACTTAGTCCCTGGAACTTGCAGAATCTATTTTTTACAGCACTGCTTATGAATACATTTCAAATTACTGATACAAAATCAGTTGGTCTTTTTTCCCTGTTGTATTTATCACAACCATGTAATTATGGAAGAAGAGTTTCATGAAGTGTGGCATGTCAGCAGTACTACTTAGGAGTAAAAATGTGTCAAGCTCTGAATAATATGAATTAAATAGGAGATGAGTTCTGCAAGAAGCTGGTCCATCCTGATATTCCCTGATGCAGTTCTCTCTGTCTAATCATTCGAGTGATGCTTGTGATTCAAGCACTAAGTATAGGCTGGGATTTTGGTTTCTGCTCCTTAGATGATGATGGGAACATCTGAGTAACAGGAGGTGCTGGTAGAACAGGATGATATTTCTCCATTCCTCCCCCCTGCCACCCCCCAGCTATGCCTCTCCAAAAAGGACTCCTCAAAATCCATGTCAAGCATGGAGGTAGAGGGTGAGGCTATGGAAACAGTACTATTGACTAACCCTGGAGTGTGTTCCTGCATATCCTGCTGGGTGTCCTTGGGGTGGGCCTTCTTGTGTCCTCTGGGGGTAAATCCTCACTGGAAGTCAGTGTTGCCCCATGAATCACAGCTGGTTTGTAGCCATGAGACCCGATGTACGAAGAGCTGAGCACCCCTTGTTTCACCCTTGCTTTGTGAAAAGCACCTTCTGCTAAGCAGGTTTTTTTTTTTTTATTTCAGAGAGGGTGGTGCCTCTCTTTACCAGAGTTTTATTTTGAAACAGAGAAATTTTCACAGAACAAATTTGGTTTGCAGTTGTCTGAGAAGTTTGTTTCAACAATTCTTTTCTGAATACTTTAGGGGAGAAAAAAGAATTAATAAGCAACTTCATTTACATGAGGAAATTTCATAAAACCTATTAATGACAGAAGCGGCCTAAACACTCTGGTTGTCTTTTTACTGGGTTTTGCATTGCTTGCATCCAGGGTCCTAAACCATGAATGTAATTGGTTTCTCTAGTTTTAACACGTTCCCACTTTAATTCAGATGGGGTAAAAAAAAGGCAAAAGGCTCTGAGCTTTCTTGAAAAGCTCCAAAGCTAATAGGAGAAAAAGAAGTGTACTCCTGTTTTGGTTAAATCCACCCCATGTCAGGAGTTGGAGCAAGGCAAATTGGCTCCATGTAGTTGATTTCAGTGTAATTTTTGAGACTCAAAACCTAGGTAGATGTGATGACTGTGGAGGCTCCTTTGTGTGGCAGCGTTAATTCCTCTCTCCAGAAGTTCAGGATTTAAAACCCGTGCTAAGTGCAAGTAGCCTAGAACAAAGTGCTTTGGTTCTGTGCTGGTTTTTTTTTTGTCTGACAACAAAGAAACACATTCATTTTATGGAATGCATTTCTCTCACAGTTCTGGAAAAGCTCATTGTTTATTCATGAAGGAAGGTCAGTAAGGCCTGGTTAATCCAAGCCTTTCTTATTTCTAATTTATTTCCTAAAAGGCATGACTCTTGCCTTATCAAATAGGAAGACTCGTAGGGAAAATCTCTGTGGCTTGCAGAAGGAAAAACAAATGGGAGATGCAAAGTGTGTATGTGTTTAGAAGAATTTTAATTATCAGAGCAGGTTGTATTTTTCAATTCTTTTTTCTTATTCTTTTTGATCACTGACATCAATACTATTTGCATTTTAATTTTATTAAATGATGAGTGAAGGGATAAAAATTATACAGCAGAGGCAGTTGTGTGCTTTACCACTGTCCATTGGGAGAGCTGGTTCTGAACCTCTCCTCTAGAAACGTGATCCTGAGATTCCACAAAGCTGCATCCTTTTAATGAGTGAGACACACTGATTCCCCTGTGGAGGAGGGAAGAAGTGTATGCAGGAGATGCCATGGCCTCCAAGCTGCTTGGCACACTGCAGTCTGCTGCTTCCTGAGCTGTGACTCTGATGGATGCACACATTGCCTTTGGATTTGTCCCTGATGTAATTTATGTGGCAACTGACTTGGCCTTTTTTTAACCAGTTGCTTACCTTGTGCATTGCCCTTAAAAAATTAAAAAGCCTATTAGATAGTTTAAATAATTCAATTAGAAGAAACTAAAGGGCCAGAGCTCTTACTCATTCTAAAATAAAACACCAAACTAAAGCAAATTTTGGCTCCCCAGCATTTCATCCTGACAAGGTTCTAGTACAGAGTGACAAAATTTTCCATTCTCAATTATTAAAATGCAGTTAAGCAGCAATTCACAAGCATTGCAGAACACCATCTACTGCTAATAACTTGTTTATAACAGAATGTATTAAGGCTTCAAGGTTAATGGAAATGAAAACAATAAATGCTGATTTATTTGATTGTATTTTTTAAGGCAGCACTGAAGCAGTTTTCTTATTGACATTGTTAGTGCAGCTGCCTCTGTTTTGATTTGGAGTTATTGTTCAGTGTAGCTGAGAGAGTGAACTGAGACACTGACAGTGTGGGAGCTGCTCAGAGACAGAGCTATCAAGTGAGCTATTTGAGCTGCTCATCAATTGTTAATTGTCTACTGATCCTTAAACCAGATACCTAAACTGAAAAGACCACTTTCAGCAACAGATGCAAATTATATGGATCCTGTAGGTGTGCAGGCTCTACAACATAAGTGGGGTGCTAAATATTTTATTACCTATTGTAGCTTTCATATCTGGGCAGTTCTACTGTGGGCCTCCAAACCTAAAGTTGCTCTGAATTCGTTTGTGATGAGAAGATAACACCTGAATTGAAGCTGGATTAACGGCTGCATGTTGGCCAGTTGTCCATAAAAAGATTTATTTGGATTTCCCACTTCAAATGCACTTCTTTTAGAATAGGCCAGGAGTTGGAGACCTTATGTCTTTTCCATAAACTGGGAATTTGATGTGCATTTTCAGCCATGTTGTTATTAATGCTTCAAAGCAACACAATGCAAGTGCTGTTCATGGTTACCAGTAATGTGGTTGAGGTGTTTTGGTGAAGAAGTTATTTGAATGAAACATGATACAGATGATGTATTTCATGTTCAAACTCCCTGGAACGGCACCTGTTTGCTTTCAGTGCTATGGGATAATGTGCTTGTGTTGTGAGTCTGCTGTGCCAAGTTGGAACAGTCCTTGATTTATGTCCCTGTATGCTTTCCACAGTTATTGTGTGTGCCAGAGGAGAGAAGCACTGCTGGGAACAAGTTACATGATTTTTTATTTTTTTGGTGACAGGATAGATAGTTTCCCCAAAACAAGCCTGTGTCACTTTTTATATTAAATAAAAAATGTACGTATTTGTACGTCAGATGGTTTTGACAGTACTGTGACAGTTTGGGAGAAGAGTGGGAATGAAGAGAACAGCAGCTTGAAGGCTATGATCTTTCAAGCCCCTCAAGTAGTCAGAATCAGTCTCAGACATCAGTGACTGGGCCCATTTGTTTGGGATCCTTTTTGAGAAGCCCTGGATGAAACACTTGCAGTGCATCTCCCACAGCCCTTGTGATCTGCTTTTTTAGAGCTTGAGTCACATGTGAGTTTGTTACTTTGAAAATTAGGAGCTGACATCTATTAACTCCAGCCTTGTGTTGATAACATTTTTCAGAAGTTAGTACTCTTCTCTATCCCACATAGTATCATAAATTCTATTATCTGCTTTTCTGTTACATAGATTTGTGTTTAACTGAAATCCAAAAGTCCTCTCTAGTGTGTGATGTTTTTCAGTGCCTGAGATAGCAAATGGAGCTTCATCTCTATATTCCACATTGCCTTTTCCATTCCTGCATAATGAATTCACCTATTTTGTTACTCTTTTTTGATCCAGTGTATTCACAAATTTCTTCTTGGAGACAAAACTAAAACTATTATTAGGAACTTAATTTCTTCTCATTTATTTGAAGACAGAACATTTGGCTAGTAAGGGGTAGTTGCATTTCTGCTTCAGTTTGCATATTGTCTTACAGAATCAGCTGTATTTTAGCTACAACTGTCCTGTTCCCTGTTAGCTGGAATTTCATGCACCCAGAAAACCTCCCTGTGGGGTACCCAGTCATGTCTTGGTGTGCTTTACCAGCCAGTACACTTGGCCACAACTTGGTGCTTTATGTCCCAAATGAGATTTTTTTATCAGCCGTTTCTGGTTGTGCATCTTGTCCTGGTTTATCACTCTGTAATACCTTTGTTTAGCTATGTGCCTTTGCAGCTCTTCTCTTTTCCAATGGGTAATGGAGAGCTTTTGCTGCTTTATAGAATGTATAACATCAGGTAAGCCCTCCTTGTCTGACTCATTGCCATTTGTATCTTCAGTCATAAGTGGGACCTTCAATATCAAACTTATTTATCTGTACTGCAAGCAAGATGGACTGGGTATCGGATTCACTATATTTGGTTTTCTTGGGTTTCGGTGAAAAGTAGCAGTCAACGCCTACTATGTGCCTTCTTTAGTGTCAGCCACTCAAACTTAGTCTGTGCAGACTGCACTGTCCCTTCTTTGATGTTTTTGCATTCTCTGTTCATTAGAATATTGAGGGTTTTGCCTCGCTGTAATAGGCAAATATTTCCCACAAATTCAGATTTTTAAGTATGCAGAAACTTTTCACAAGCCTCAAACTGATGTCCCTGTGATTTGCAGTAGTTTCCTAAGAGCCCCTTAAAATACGGCTGTTGCTTGTTCTTATCAACAAAAGCTGGGAAGCTGGCACTTATCCCTCTTCAAAAGAAACAATCTGTTAATTGCCTTCTCTTCTCCTTTTATCTTCATGACCAGTTTTTCTTAACATTGCGGGGACTTCTCTGAATTCTGAAATGTAAGGAGGTGTCTCATAATCGGTCTTAATGCTCTGCATAATTCTTTTTCCCCAAAGAAACCAGTTCATAGCTCAGCTGGGCAAATGTGTTTAAAAACACAATCTGGGTCATCTAAACAATAAAGCAGCTGGAAGTCAGCCTCTAGTTTTCCTTCAAAAGCAAATTTTAGCAAGTCGAAGCAGACCTCAGCCTGTGCATTTGGGTATGAGAGCTTTTTAGCTCGTTTAATAGTGTGTCCTCTTCTGGTTGTACCCTCAGTAGCGAGGATATGGGCTGTCCATGGGTTCCATTCAGATGCTGTCGACCTCCCTCACTGCTTTGGCAGTACAGATGAAGTCACAGAGTTGCTGACAGATGGATTTCCTACCCTTTATCTGAGCTGAAGAGACACTGAATCAACAGAATCAACATCTCAGAGCTATCGTGCTGCAAAAAGCTGCGTCTTCCAGAACGACACCTTTGTCCTTCAGCATTCATTCAAGTGCTTTTGGAAAACAGCAGCTGAACATGTAAATTGCACCAAGATCCAAGCCCTCCACAGAAGGGGAAAACCAGATTGAACATAAAATGATACAGCATTGTTTTCTGTTATTCTTTCCTTTTCCCGTTCAAACTTATCTTTCTTTTTTGTTGACATGGCTGCATTGTTGTTTGTGTTGTATGCTCTGCTTGGTGTGTTGTAAATAAAAGTTAAAGCTGTGTGTGAGCAGGTCCCTTCCCTATGGCAACGGCAGCAATGCACAATCCAGTTCAGATGTCATTCATCACTGCAAATAAAAGCATGACAGCTTACAGCTCAGAAGGTGATCCTCTTAAATCCCTTTCTGGTCAGAGCCCACGCGTTGAATTTCACCTACAGCTGTTTTCCAGAGGAGTTTGATTGAAAGCCTTTTCATTTGTAACCTGCTGCAAATCACGCGTTACAAATGTGAAGTTAAGTACAGGAAGAAAAAGACAACCTAACCAAGTATTTCATGGAAACACTTTGTTGCAGGTGAAAGCAGTTCTGGGATTCAAGTTTGGCAATACAATGAGGTAACACTGCTCTGTAGTGCTTCTTTAGGAACACAGAGTGCAAGTTTGACAGGTAAAGGTGTTTTGGACAATTCCTGAGTGACAGGCAATGAATGTGCATAACAGTGGAGCAGAAGTGGATGGAACTTCCTTTGTGTATGACGATCATCTGTCTCTCAGCAAGCTGTGGTGAGTAAGCACAGCAGCAGTTCCTTCTATGTGGGTACTGCTGAGGGAGAAGTAGCAATGACATCCTTGTGTGCTTGTGTCATCTGTGTGCTTCAGGTATGAAATGAATGCCATAAGAAGCACTTGAGTTTGTCTCAAATGGGGTTTACCAGTGTGCTGTTGGTTATAAATGGGCAAAGGAGCACTGCTGAGGTGGGAAACGGGGAATGCAGCACTGAAGATCAGTGAGGTGTGTACCTAACCCTGCAGATGGATGAACTTCTTGTGCTGTTCCCCTATACCAAGCATTTTCTTGTTAGTTGTTAAAAACAGTGCAACTCATCTCCAAAAAGAGTTCGTTTCTTATAGTTCCTTTCTTTGCAGTCCTTGAAACCACTAAAAATTGTGGAATACATAGGATACTGTAATTAAACTAAACTTGTGTGTTGGTACTATTTGCCTAAAAAATTTGAAGTAGTTGGACATGTCCCATTCTGGTGGAATGACTGCATTCCTTTTGGTGTGCGCAGTTTTGTGGCACTGGGTAGCTTTTTTTTCCCCATGACAGTCTGCAGTTTTTTGTTACTCTTTTCCTAATGGGATTCAGTTTGTCAATCAGGCTTGAAGCAGTGAAGTTGATGCAAGGAGGACAGAAGTGTTATTTGTTATTTAGGCATCAGTCACACAAGCTATGAGTCACTTAAGTGCCTACTGCTGTAGTACATATTTCTTTCTTGTGTGTATCCATGAGAGGCAGAGCAAATTGTGAACTAAGATTAAATTATTGCTCTATACTTGTACTGTATTATGTTGCTAATGGGCACCAAGTTGTCAATGTGATGTGTATGACTGAAGCCCAGTTTCTATCGTGAAATGAGCCAATGGAACGGATGAGGTGCTGGTAGTTATTGATGCTGTTCTGCTCTCTTAGGATAACGCATTTGAAATTTCCCAGCTAATAACTACATTTACTTTAATGGGTAAAGGTTAAATTTAGGCTGTATCTGAGTTCAAGGAGTAGGTAATGCAAATATATTTTTTTTAATTCTTAAAGAGCTTTAAAATGACCTTGAGGCTTCCCCCCCTTATTTTATTACACTGTCTTGAGACATTTATTTTGCTGCATATCTACACATTCCTGTGCATCCCCCAAGTAATTTTTACAGAACTCTAAACCACTGTCACAGGGACCAGTGTCCCTGTGTGTTTTTAAATTTCTTTTTTTTTCTGCAGTGAGACACAATAAGAGATTCATTCTAGTAATTAGGCTACCAAACCTCCATGGTTGTGTCTTGCATTTTGTCTTGCTTGCTTACAAAAGATATTTGGCACAGGTGAAGGTGCACAGCTGATGTTTTTTTCCAACTGTGAGTGCAGACAAAAGCAGGTTTGGACTTGCAGCCAGTAGGCTTGGTGCTGCCCTGTTAGGGAGCTTTTGATACCTAGTAATAGGAAAAAAGAAGAATCAAGATGATGGTAACTTGCTAGTTCTGTTCGCAGGAAAGGCTGTGCTTTTTGTAATTTCTGTAGTGTGAGTCTGTGGCGTAGAAATGGGGTAACTCTGACTGATGATATAACTTTGGGGTGAATTAGTTCACCTCTCCTGGCTGGTTTCTTTGCTCTTACTAGGGTTAATTTTTCATTAAGATTATCAGCATTTGGTTCGAGATCAAATTGTATACTGGAGTAGGTTTCCTAGGGCTCCTTTGCCCTGGGAAATGCAATAGACATGTGTATTATGTGACCTTTAGCTTCTGCTGTTTTTATAATTCAAATATTGGGGAAAAGGCTTCAAGAGGCCAACAGGGGAAGGACAAACAAAATTCAGCTTAGAGAATGAAAGGGGCTGTAGAATTTAAAGATCACAGATGGATTTGATTTGATTTGATTTGACAGAGCAGGAAAATAAATTTAAGCTGTGAGCCTCTAGAACCTGTTCTGAGTGTTGGAATGAGAGGGGAAAGATAAGTGGTAACCACAGTGATGGGGAGGATGCTCTTAACTGATGACTGACCTCTGCTATGGCTGACAGAACAGTTCTCACTCACTTGCCATTGGAAGCAGCTTAGGGACACCTCCCTTTGGCCTGTTGAGCCCTACCTTGGACACACCTGCATATGGAGAGTCCTCTGTGCCTGGGACAGGACTGGCAGGGCCCCAGTGGGAGCAGCCAGCTCAGGAAGTAGTTTTCATTACAAAATGGGAAGAACATGAGAAGAGGAATAGCTTTGGTAGGTAGGCAAAATGCCTGTTGCTCCCATCTCAGGGCAGATGTTACCTAGTCAGGATGATGCCAAAGCAGCAGGGGAGCATAAATATAAAAAGGCTGATAAGTTTGCTTATAAAGAAATACTGAGTTGGTTGAAAGAGGAGTTAGAGGCACTGTCACAGACACTTGGCTTTACAGTTCATGGGGATCTGAGACTTTTTGTAATGAGCATTTCTTACTTCATAGGATGATGTCTCATCATTGGATTCCAAGAGCACTTGGATCTTGGATTCCAAGAGCAGCTGTGGATCTGGGCTGCTTTCAGACTTGCCAACTAGCTCATGAGATACAGCTTGCCTCTGGAGAGCAGAGGTGCAATGGTACTGCTATGGTTCTGTAGGAATACAGGTGCATTTAAAAATCATTCAGAAAGAAATTATCAAAATGCTTGTGTTCTGATGATTTTTTTTTTCAAATTCACACTAGCACAATCACAGTTTTAGAGAAAAAGAACCTGATAACAAGAGACATCAGGTATTGTTAAAAATGCACAAGCAGGAGAAATGCAAGAAATTATCTGTGAAATTACATCAAGTAAAGGCGGTGAGAATCAGGGTGGTGGCTTTTTAGGGAATGAGGAGTGTGCATTTATTTTGTTCTTAAGGAGCAATGAAAGAAAGAAGTGTGTTTAAGGGTGTTTTAGATTTCTTGATGACTTTGGTGAATTTGGTCTGCAATCAAGCATGACATGTCTGGTTATTGGCATCTGTGTTGTTATACGCACTGCAAACCTGTGGTAAATACTGGGTATCCTCCATACCCTGCTGTTCTGTCCTGTCACTGGGCAGTGTTCTCTGGTGCTTGGCAGTTTATTTCCCAAAATAACTTGTGCAACTTGCAATTCTTCCCTCGTACTTTAATGTGTCAGTTAGATTTATATTTCTCGGGATGTTCACCAAAGCGATGCCAGCTCCTATCTCTACCATCAGCACTGAGGAATGCACTTCTGGGTGCCGCTTTCAGTAGAACAGGAAATGTGAGTCTTTAATGAGGAGAGGCAAAGCCTTCCAGCTCCATGTCAGGTGGTTCTTCCTTCGCTTTGGGCTTGTGCCAGGACGGCTGCTTGATCACTTGGGTGAATGCTGTAACTTAAGCTTCTTTTCAGTTCAATATCAGTCAAACATGAAATGTTTTGACTGTCTTTTTGCCTTCCCTGTGCTTGGCTTTTGAAAACTGTTCTGTTGTGTTTTCTCTCTGATGCTGGTTTATACAGTTCAGCACAAGTTGGTTTTCAAAAGAATTGTTTCATAAAATTATTTTCTTAAGCTATGTTTAAAAAACTCTGTAATCCTTTATCGAAGACGGTGCAGGTGTTTTGTGTAGAAAGAAAAATGCTATAGGTTTATAAAAAAATCTAAATGTTGTTGTCCAGAATAATGTTATCACAAATATACTTAGATCATAAGTATTAATTACAGAAGAAAGTGGTAGTGCCATCTGTTGTTATAACTGCTTTGCATTCTAAAATCCTGTCTTAGAGCGTGTCATAGTATTTTGTCTCTTGAGCTTGAATTGAGATTTTTTTCCACGCTTTTCTAGAATTGTAATGATATGATTGGGGCGATGACGTGAAGGCCACTTGAAAAGAGGAATCAGGAAAAATACCCTGCTTTGCCAAAGTGCAAGTATAAAATGTTGAGAATCAGTCAAGCTTTACTACCTCTATTCTGGAAGGCATGAACTTGGTGTTTCATAGTGGAATAGTTTAATGAAAAAAAATATGTATATGTCCAACTTGACAGATTTTTTGCCCTGTAGATGTAAACGTGCCCAAGTAGACACTTGCAGAGTGTGGATGCTAAATTCTGTCAGGACTGGGTGCTGTATTCACCACACCTAGGACTGCAGTGCCTAAGAAACTCTTTCCTGCAATTGGATCCCCTGATAGGCAGAGGTGATTGTGGCACTGATTGTTTCTGGAACAGAGATCCCCTGGAGTCAGTTTCTGCCTGTAAATGAAGACTCTGCTGTGCCTTATGCATACGAGGGAACAAAATGAACTTCACTGCTCTATTATTCATCTTTGGCTTTGTAAGATGTTCCTTTAACTAGTTTGTGGCAGTAATACATGTTTGCTCTCAGGTAGGTACCTATTCTGATCTCTCATTAGTATACGGAGGAACGTGACTACAAGAAAATGAGGGAGTTGATGGGAAAAAAAAAAAGCTAGAACAACTTGAAGGGGCTGTGATATTTCCCTGTTATTATCGGTGTTGTTCCTTTTCTTACTGATAAATTGGCACAATCATCACCAGGAGACTAGTGCCAAAAGCTTTCTCTTCCAAATTGAGTAACAAGAAGGCAATTATGGAGTGAGTCTGTCACAGGGATCTGTCACTGCTTCTGAGAGAGGGTTTTATTGCACAAGGTTTAACTAAGGAAAATCTTCTCTATAGGGTGTGTCGCAGCATATAATGGGTGACACTTGATGATTGTTCTTGTTGCTGCTGCCCTGCCTGCAGCTCTGGTGCTGTTCCCTACAGGCCCGTGTGCTGTGATATTCCAAATCCCAGCTAATCCAATAACAAGTCAAGTTCCTGAATATACAAGGTTTAAGATTTGTCTGTATTAACTGCCGGGGGACTTTCTATTCCAAAGTTGGTACACTGAAGAGGAAGTCATGTCCTTGAAATTATGAGGATCCTCCAAACACTTCCCATCTAAGCACAGTAATTGTATCCCACTGTGGTTTCACCAGACAAAACTGGTAGGAATAATCAACTCGGAATGTTAGAAACTGCAAGTATGAATGAAGTGCTGTATTTTTAACTGTGGCTGAAGTTTACTGCTGAAATACTACATGGAGGGGTTTTTTTTCTTATATGTGTTTGTGTCAATGTATAAGATAGAAAAGTAGTGTGGTGTTCTTGTATGAGATTTTATATAGCGTTTGGGAGGTTGTACTGCACCTTTGCTCCTGACACATGAATGACAAGTAGGGACAGGAAGAATTGAAAATTAAAGTAAGAATTATGTCCGGTAGAATCAGATGATAAGAATTAAGTAGCATTAGGGAGTTAGCCACATCCACAACTTAGGTGTGCACTTAGCATGGAAAACTGAGTTTCCAGCTATGCTTATCTGGTGAGAAATTACAGTGTAGGAAATATGACCTCTTGAGCTACTTTGATTGCCTTTGAATTAAAGACAATTTTATTAAAAACAAGACAAAAAACGGTGTAATGACTTGGGCAAATGGAAGAAATGCTCCAAGATGTTCCCAAGGACACGAGAATGAAATCTGTAAGTCAGAATAGTGGAGTGGTGGATAAAGGTAATGCAGGATACATCTTTACATTGATAATGACAGTGTTAGCTTTATGCAGTCATCACCTGGAAACACATATAAATAATTTTTTTTTTTTAAGCTCCCAAAAGAGTTGGAATTGTTCCTCTGAGCGGTATGTAGCTCTTTTGTGTCCCTGTATTACCACCCTCCATGGTGTTCTGTTACACTGTTGTATCCCGTTGAACTTGCTGGAATGCATTATGCAAATCTGTGACGGCTCCTTGTGTATCAGCAAGAACGATCTCGGAAACGCAAGAGCTGCTGCCGAGCTAGCGATGGCAGTCAGAGCAGTCGAGCCCTGTCACAGTCCGGCCCTTGAGAGCAGGGTGTGGAGAACACGGGGTCCGGGCTGCTGGCCTACCCTTAGCAATGCAGAACAGCCCAAGTGTGCTGCCTCTCATGGTCTGAACAGCAGCTGTCAGTGACCAAAAGAGGGAATTCTCCCCACGACTGGGAATGTTTAAGAGAATATTGTAATACACATTGGAGGGAGCGTGTGTGAATGGGGAAAATGAACCAATTCTTGGCGTTTACAGGTGGGCAGATCACAGTTCCTCTGTTTGTAATGCTGCACCCAAGCTGATGTGCCTCATTTTGGGGGTGTGTGTCACAGCTAGGGATGGGGTAGCTGGGTGATTATAAGCCACAGATTGATTAGATATTAGGTGAACACGGCTCCTGATTGAGCCATGGGCTGATTGAGCTATGGCATGTCACTTATCACAGGGTATTGCACTTAGCACACTTGTGTTGCTGCTGTGTGTGCCAGATATTCCAGTAACGTCTGAATTCTCTGGCTAGGAGAAGTCAAACTTTGTGGTTGCTGTTGCTGCAGCACATGAGTGTTTAGACTTGATTGTCATCAAATCCTGTTGTGGAGTTGCAGTTGCTGCCCTTGTTGATATCATGGTGAGAGAATTTGCCAAGGAAATTCTGTGTCATGCACCTTCACACAGACTTGTGCCCATCATGTGGGGTATGAAATCACATCCCAGCAGGGAGATCTGTATGGATTCGCAACCTGGAGTGGGAATAAGACTTGACGGTAGCCCTTCCTGTTCCCGTGCAGTGATCCAAGTTCTCAGTACTCTATGGTACAGTCATGGGACGTGGGAGCTATGGCATTTGTCACTGTTAACTCATCTGCCAAGCTCTGCAACAAGGATTTGGGGTGATTTCTTAGCTACTATGGACACTGAAAAGATGATGAAAGGCCCCTATGACATAGGAGTATGTTGTATAAAAAGGAGTTGCATGTATGTTCCTTAAGCCTTGTGTGTTATTTGCTTAATTTTAATTATTGTGGGATGCTAGTTAAGCCCTAAGAAGCATTGATTAAAAAAACAAAAAAACCCCCAAATTTGCTAGCTACTTGAATTTAAGAGAAATAGCAGCCATGGGTTAATGTGAATACACCCTGTTCCAGCCATAAGCCATTCATAAGGAGAGTGTAGTTCATGATGAGCTTGTTCATTGCTCACCTTGAAATCCTTCTTGCCTCTTGCAGCGCGTCTCGTTTGCAGAGATTTTTGCGAAACGTAAAGTATGGTGCCAGAGCTGATGATGAGGAAACTCCAGAAGTTTGTGTGTTGTAAGTTTGTGCGTCAAAACCAGCATGGAGGTGAGAAAACACTGGAAAGGGATAAACACTTAAAGATCGGTTGGCAAGGCTGCAGCTAAATTGTGTTCATGTGCTGAGGCCAAGCAAAAATGCAGAGCAATTTTCGATATCCTGGAAATGTGTTGTCAGTCTGAGCCTTCAGAGCTGTCTCAGATCATGAACAAGGTGCTGCGTTCAGCAAAGAGATTTGTTGCAAGTTCTTTTCTTCCCAGCTCATTAACTGTGATCGGCAATTGCGACAAGTCGGTGATTCACACTCCCCGTGGTGCCTAGCCAAAACCACTGTGAGCAGGGGAGTCCAACGCCAAGGCGCTGATACACTTGATGCTCTCTGTGGATCAGATCCTGTCATTTGCAGCGGTAGTCGGGGCTGCTGCGCCAAGAGGGTGCCTGGGCTTGTGACAAAAGCCTGCTGGAATCGCTCTTGCTGTGGGGGTGTTCCTCTGCGCGGGTCACTGAGCAGCCGTAGTGCCAAGGAGACCCTGCCCGCTCAGAATGGAGTGGCACGATTTGTTTTGTTACCGGGTGCTCCTGGGGTAGCCTAAGCACCCTGATCCTGCTGGGATGTAAATGAAGTGCTTGGGAGCAATCATTGATTTTCTGGTTGCGTGTTATCTATTTCCACCCGTTCTGGAGAAGGCTTGTTGTGTAAAGGACGGGACTCTGTGGCATTTACATTGCACTCCTGTCCTCTTTCTGCAGAAAGCATTTCCTTGAGCACAAAGCAGCGCTTGCCCTTAATGTGAAATGACAGGGATCGCCCGTGCTGGGTTTGCGGTATAAACAGCTCCGAGGTCCCACGGCACGTTTGGTTCTGCAGAGCTTGCAGGGTTGCCACAGAATCTAAACAGTCACATGTGGTTCTAGTTCTGGAAGTTGGTTAGTGCTCTCAATAACGTAATTACCAAGTGAAATACCTTTGGGGAAAGTTGTTGAAATTATTCTTGCTGTGAAGTGGGTTTCTATTTCTGCAGAAAACCCCACTCTTGGAATTTAGGCTCCCATGACCTCTTTGAGACTGTAACGAGCTGATTGTGGATGTACAGAAATGAATTTCTCTGCTCTTTCTGCTTCCATGCCATGTATGATTCTATCCCTAGAAAAAGTAAATGGATCCTGAATGTTTTGGGAGCTCTGGCCAGGATCTCCAAAATCATTAGGCTGACCACATTGCCATTTCCAGACTCAGGCGTGCATACACACACACACGGAGGCTTCTACTGAGATGCTTGTCATTCTTCTGCAGTTCATTGCAGTAGGCTGCAGATGATGCTGACTCTCAGAAGCCTGAAGAATGTCCTAGCAACACACATTCCCTCCCAGCCAGTGGGAGTGGGCTTTTAGAGGAATGTAGGTGGACATCCCCTGCTGCCTAACCCTCCAAAGAATACACAATATCTGCGTTGGAGACAACTTGCATAATCAGGCACTTTTGCTTTTATGAAGGGAGTGGTTTTTCTCTTCAGTTCTTGATAGTTTCCTTTAAGACCATGAACATGTATGCTCTTTGGTATCTTGACAGACTTATTGATCCGTAAGTCACAAGTGTTGGGCAGTGTTCTCTGGTGCAGTTCAAAATGCCCTTTGAACTACAGTTCAAACTACAGTAGCTACAGTTGCCAGAGACAGCTGCCTATTGCAGCAAGTATGCTGAAGGCATTTGTTTTAACTTGGAAATAAAAAAGGGGGAAGAGAGAGGAAGAAAGAAAGTACTGACTGTAGTTGTAGAAGGGAGGCTCAATGCTAGTCAGTAGCAACCATTTGTGAAAGGCTTCTTCTGCTTACTAAAACAAACGTTAAATATGGTGGAGGTTGAGCTAATTGTTTAGTTCCACCATACAAAAAAAAAAAAAGAAGTGGGTGTCCTGGAAAGCAACTCCGTGCCAGTGTCCAGAGTGGAGCAAATGAACTCAAAAAAATGTGTGTAGGCCACACGGTCATCTGAGGATTTGTTTTGATTTTCTTAGTCCTTCTATGTTGCTTTGTTGTCTGCATAATGTGATAAGTTGTTCTTCTGTCAGCAGGATGGAATATTCTGAACCACTGATTTAATGAAGATTTTTATTAGATTCCATTTGCTTCTCAAAGATTAGAGAATTAAGAAATCAAGCGATAAGCACAACAAGGGACCTGAAATGGGTAAATGAGGGAGGGGGAGAGGCAAAGGGGAGGAGATAGATATTCCTTTCTATTTCCCTGGGAAAATCTTAATCTTGGCAGTCTGTGCATGTCCAGTCCTTCAACAAGTGGAAAGGACACCTGCCTCTACATACCTCACTATGGTGAGATAGAGCAATTTGTTTCTGGAGCTGCACAGTTCCTGCACTGCTGGAAATAACCTTTGCTGTCACCCTGGCTGGGTGACATGGAGCCAGTGGTGTCTGTCCTCTGCTCTATTTTATGAACTTTCTTACCAAGTTTATTTCTTCTGTCCCTTGACTGAGGTTGCCTGTGCCTTAAAAACCCACAAGAAATAGGGGCAGGAAGAAAAAGTACTTGATGTTCATTATTTGTTTAGGGACCCTGACTACTGACACCAAGGACCCAGTAGTGTCATACTAAATTGTGGTTTCTCTTCTATCATTGATATTCTGATACTCTTCTGCATTTTCAAACAGGGGCCAAGGCTTAACTAGCAGTGGTTTGGTCTGGGTTCTGAGACAGCTGCTCTTAAACTAACTACAATGGGAACAAATACAATATGAAAATCAAGTATTTGTTCTGATCTTTAGCATCTTATATCACTCAGCTCACCAGTCAGTAAGATCATCAGCTGGTTCTGCTGCTTCATGGAAAAAAACCATGCAACTTGTGTAGCAACCCCATATTAAAATGCATATTAAGAAAATAAGTACAAGTGTGCTGACACAAGAGCAAACAGTGGGTTGCAGTAAAACACCAGTTTGTAATTTGGCATGCTGTGTCTCCCGGTTGGGATGTCAGTTTTACTGCAAACACTTCTGGAAACGCCAAGCAATACCTTTAGATTTAAGTAGGGAGTGGCTGAATCCCACCCAGCTATAATCCATGATCAACATCCACATAAGAATTAAAGTCATCATGTAATAGCAGTGGTGCTCTCAATCTTTTAATTTCTTTTTTTATGGGCTGCATCCTGCAGTGCTGAGTGGCTCGTGAAAGAGGTTAGGGTGTATCAGCCTTTGTCCACAGGGGCGCTCCGTGGCAAACCCCCACGTTCCAGTTCCCAGCTCATCCAGATCACACACTTGCCTCCAAGGGTTGTTTCTTCCATTATCTTGCATGTCTGGAGAGCTGTTCATTTGCTTGTTTTGCCCAGCACAGAATAAATTATGAGGTTTACAACAGATTACAACACCAAGTCAGGATGCTCTCAGCGTGTGCATCCAGCATCCGGGATCTGCAAGCCCTCCCAAATTCCCTTATCTAAATGGTGTCATAGAAAAGGAATGACATGCCTCAAAAATGTTGTTAACTCACCAAACCAAATTACCATGTGCTCAATGTTATGTATGATATTGACTAAGAGACCTTCCAATGCATGTTTACCCTGGATGTTTTTTCCTTTTGGAAGAAAGCTGCTGGAAGTGCCAGAAATGTGTACGTGCACCATGGGTGTGCTCAGGTGATGCAGAGCAACAAGTCATGTGTGAGGTATCAGAAGATCTTGCAGAAGCAGAAGACCATGTGTCATGGAGCAGCCTAAGGGAATGGGGTCAACTCTGTGTCCACCCATGAATAAAGGTTGATTTATGTACACGTGGGAGAAGGGTAGAAGGACCCAATGCAGCAATACGATCCACATGAGTGTTACAAAATTGGTGATAAATGGTCCCAAAAGCATTATTATGTAGGAGGAAAGGTTCTGGCCTGCAGCTATGTGTCAGGGAATAGTCATTCCTGAACCCACCACTGGCCAAGGCAGATTAGATCCTGAACTGTTAATGAAAAATCATGAAAACATGCAGAAGTTGTTTTTATCTAGTGTTTTCCTTTTCGTATATTTAAGTGCTTATTTTGAATACCTTTTCCAGTATCTCCAGAAAGAGGAATGTATGGTTATCATATTAATCTCTAGTAACACTATTGAATGTATGCCAGTTTAAACAGGATTGAAGAGTAGGCTTGAACAGAAACCTCAGACGTCTGTGGATTTGGTTGAAGTACAACTCTGCCTTAAATACAAGAGCATGTGAGTGTTGTGTCAAATGCACAGGCATTCCTCAGACGTGACTTTTGGAGTTATAACAAAAATTATGTTGATTTAGTAGCTTTACTGCTTTCTCTCCTTACTGATCTCACAGTGAAGAAACAAATATAGAAATCTTTGTGTTCCTTTAATACATGAAGGTGCAATTTCCCAGATTATCTGGGACAATGGGTATAATTATACCATTTTAGACATGGGATAAGTTCTGGACTAAAAGGAATATTTATATTTTTGCAAATACTAGGGTTTTCCTTACTGTAACTTCCGGACAGGCGTTTAAGTAATACAAGTTTTGATTGGTCAGTTTATCAGAACTGTTTAAATGCTTGACATGTGTAAGCCAATGTTTCGGAGCACTTTGTTTTCTGGCATTAAAATCCATATGTAAAATCCTAGTCCTCATCTGTAATTAATGGAAAATCACTTTTAATTGTCCTATGTTGCTATTATTTTTTACAGCGCTCTTGTACAACCCAATTACTCAGGTTACTCATGAAGATCTGGATTCAGCTGCCCTGCCCTGATTTCAGTTTTCAGTTCTGACATGAGATGGCTCCTTTTACAGCTCCCTTGAACAGTCAGGTATGTATGAGTTCTTGCTGAGCGGGCTTGTGTGGTACAAAGTATACATTCTGGTATTTACCAAGTCACAAATGTCAACATCACAAATATTCTACGCCCCCGTGCTACGGGAAAAAAAATGGTTCTTTGTGAGGAGAACTGGTTCTGTCTTAGCATCTGTTTCTTGGAATATTTTAGGTATTCTGTAATTCAGAAATAATTGAGCAAGTAAAAATACTTGAGGATAACGAAAGGCTTCTAGTAAACTAAAGTTTTGTTCTTAGAAGTAGTAGGGATAATTAACTTCAAAGGAGTATAGAATGAGGTTCTGGCTCCTTTGTACGCTGATTAGGTAAGAGAGGTGTGTCCTTGAGGTTAACTCTGAGTGCAAGTGAAGCTCTCATGAGAGCATATGTGAAAAATTGATCAGAATGCTTTGTCAGAGTCGCTTTTACGTAGTGACTGAATATGCTGGACAGTTAAAAGGTTTCCCAGTATTTGTTTAGGGTAAGTACCTCCCCATCTGCTGTTACAGAATACTGCAGCTCAGAGCAGTGTGGGCCAACCAGTTAGAAAAACTTGTTGGAGACTACATAAAATGTGGCCTTCACACACTGCAGCATTTATGGGGTCTAATCTTTCAACCTATCAATGCTGTCATCTGAATTAATGTGCTTTTACATGCTGCGGTCAACACTTGGTGTATTTATTTTATAATACATCTTATACTATCTTATTTTATAGAGACTTGTATACTTACAGGTTCATTTGCATATACATTGGTGCCCTTGTCAATACAACAGCTTCAGAAAAACACAGCTCAGCTAATTTTCCTGATCGATCTGGAAGTTAACCAGATGGCAAAGAAAAGGAAATCTTGAATGAATGATGAAAAAACAATCCTGGCTTTTGTTTCTGGAATTGGTTTTGTACTGTGGTGGTGTTCTTTAGGGGGATCCACAAATAGGGAGGAGAGAACTGTTAACACAGCTAAACTGGACTAAGGCTCTTGGAGGAATATTGTAGTAAGGATGCAACAGAGAATTGAGTCCTTGTGGACGTGTTCATTGAGGCATTTGGCATTTTAGACTATACTGAACTGCCTTGTAGCAATTGTTTTTATGACCAGAATTGTCTAGTGTAACAGTGGAGGATATATTAGTAATTGAGTAGAAAAGGAAACAAGATTAGGAAATAATTTCCATTATTTGAATAGTATTTTATTGCTTTCAGTCCTCTGTTAAATAGTTGATATATCCCTTGAAAGTAAAAAGCTGTGAGAATCTGATAATTATCTGCTTAAAAAAATAAAATCAAGCTCTTTGTACTAACATTCTTTGACATGCAGTGAACAGCATTTCATTAACATCTCTTAAGCAGAGGCTGTGTTTTGCAGAGTAATCAGAAGCCACGGTTATTATTTGTGTTGCAATGACAGCCACAAATGGCCCCTGGACCCTGGTGTGCAGGCTGGTGTACATGAGAGAGCTGGTCCCTGCCTCCAGGTGCCTCCCAGCTAATTGCTGATGATGCACTGGAGGTGGGGAAGGTGAGATGGATGATAAGGGTAATTGGCAGCACCATCAAGCTGAGTTACCCCAGTGCCAAGCCTGCAATTAGCAGCAGTGTTGGCAAACACAGGCCCAGCAAGGTCTGTCCCACCACCCACCAAGCAGGGCCCGATGCAAAGGCCACCAGCTGACCAAGGAGGAGGTCACTGCTCCTCCAAGATTGCTGTTCTCAAGCGGATGTCAGGGAGGAGATCCTGTGTCATTGCTCCCAGGGAGGCAGTGTTGTACTGCCGAACAGGAGCTCTGATGGCACCTCAGAAGTGGCACTCAGATGTCTGCAGTGGGACTCCTGCCATGCAGCTGTGAAGGAGGCAAGTCTTCCAGTGAGGAAGGAAGAGCACTTGGAGGTTGGAACTTCAATTAGATCTCCAGAGAATTAGAGTGGAAAATGCTACTTTAAATTAGTCCTGTTCAGGAATGTCATATACATAAAGCCTTGCTTTCTCACATTTAATTTTTTTCTCTTTATCTTGTTGGATATATGACCTTTTTAAATCAGCAGATATAGGTTAATCGAGCTGAATTTATAATGATTATTCATTTCTACTTAGGGACAGAGGTCTATAACAAAGCCAAGGAAGTTGAAAGGAAGGCTGCAGCAGCATACCTGTGGTACCATTCTAGTTCTTGTGTTTTAGTGGCAGAAAAGGGATTTGTCATCTGCTGATAACCAAATAAGTGCAGTTAGCTGATAATATCTCGGAGGCATTTCCCATTTTCTCCTTTACAGTCTTCATTGGGACAATAAATTTCCCCACTGCACATTTTACCCCTTGTCTTTGCTGCATGTACTTGAGTAATCCTGCTGTAAGTAATTCAGTAAAACTTCAATTTTAACATGTTTTTTTCCTCCTTCAGTAGATGTAAGGCAGCATCACAATCTGCATTTGGTGGTTTCCAAGGGCACCCTGGCTCTGAGTTGTGCTTTCAGGCTGATACAAGCAGAGGCTGCTTTGTGCTGTCATTGCCAAAAATGAAGATGCATGGCAGGGCCAGAAAGCACCTTTCACTGTTGAAGCTTAATTAACTCTTCTGTATTAGTGACAACTGCTAGTTAGGGACATGCCTGTGACAGTCACTGCCACCATTTTCTTAGAGCTGGGGACTGATTTAAATGCAGTGTGAGCAGCTGTTTGGGTGAATGCAGAGAGAGGTGGTGTCTTGGGTATTTAGAGAATCCAAGCTGCAGGTCCCGATGCCGCTCAGCATCAGGGAACCTACGGAGCCTGAGGTGAAGGCATTTACAGCTCGTGGAGGACCTCTAGAGAACAAAAGTAGCAAATGCTCTTTCCTTGCTGTCCCGTGTTCCTGCAGCCCTGGGCCGGCACGCACAGGAGTCTCCCTGCAAGAAATCCAGAGGTGCTCAAAGGCTTTGTATTTACACAAGAGTTGAGTCTTCTTGTGGAAACCTGACTTTTACAGTTCATGGGTTTACAGGAACGTTCAGTTTATTTTCTAATTATGAAGTGTCTGAGCACGCAGATAAAAATTTTCCTTGCTACAGCGATTATCCAAGAGTTTGGATGCTAGACGACCTGCACTGGTGTTTGAAATCCATCTTCACATATGACTAAAATGTACTGTCTTGTCACGAAATACCTGATTTTGGTCAAGTTGCAGCTCATAGTAGCCATTCTCATCTAAGTGCAGGTGTCATTTAATAACGTGCCAGTCACGGGTGTGAAAGTTGATATAAGGTCTGGGAGGGACTCCCACCTTCCCCGTCAAAATTCACAATGCCCTTTTGTTCTCATGAAGACAGGAAACGGGCGGAACTGGGTGGTTTCCCTTTCTGCCCTGGCTTTTGAGTGTAAGGCCGTAGAGCTGGTCCGGGTGCACTTGCAGGGAGTGCCCACAAGGCGGCGCTCAGGCAACGCGGACAGAGGCGAAGCAGCGTTACCCTCCTTCCTTACCGTGCTGGAGAATCGGGGGGCTTTTGAAATGGAAAGAGAATGTTAACTGAGAAATGTGGTCTTTAAATCTAAATTATTCACCAAAGTACAATTCCTTAATGCGAAATTATTTTCTATTAGATATATCAAGTCATGTAATGATCAGCTTTATGAAATACCCTCACGACTATTCCATTTAGTAGCTAAGGGATTAAGAAAAATGCTAAACTCTGTGGAAGACCCTCAGAATACTTCTATTAGAAGATGATTATATTTTTACCTGTACCTGAACTGGCTGTCTGCTTTGTTCTCTGAACTCTGATGAAACTTTGTGAAAGTTTAATACAAAATTTCATGTCTTCAATAATTTCAGATCTCCTAATTTCCAGCCTAAACTTATCAAGGATCAGTTTATAATTATTTCTTCTTGCATCTGCATGGTTTTACACACTCTGCATGTAGTGAATTGGTGAGAAAGGGGTCTTGTATCCTGTCAGCTTGACTCTGAAAATCAATACCAACTGCAGCCCATTTCAAGTTCCCCTTCCTTTAGCTTCCCATGACAGGAAAAAGGCACGGCCAGTTCCTGGTTGGCTGCTGGATGAGTTGGCAGAACCATAGTCCGTGTATCACTGACCTCAGAGCAGCTCTGTCAGGTACAAGAGGTGAATTAAAGGTGGCAGCTGTGTAACAGGAATCAAAATTGCAGGGCTGAAAGTGAGAGAAAATAGACATCTGCTCATCAAATACAAGCTGCTTCTGAAATCTGTTGGAAGAAAAGATGGCATCCCATTCCTCAAGTGCTTCAAGTATGTGGCACTTTGGAGCCTTATGGTTTAGCTGGAATTTCCTAGGGTAACACCAGATATGTTGTGCTTCCTTCCCAAAATGTAGTTGGTTTAAATCTTTTATGGGGCACAGCCACAAGACCATCCCTGTCAGGAGTAGAAGGCATTTGATTTTTCTCCCCGGTGTTTTACTACCAAATCTCATAAATGCATGTGATAGGATGGTGAGACTGAGCAAACTGAGCTGCTGCTTTAAGATACTGCTTTGACCTAGCAAAACTTTCCTGCTCTGGTCTCTGAGACCAGGCTCTACTGGTACTTCAACATTTGTGCCATATCTCTGGATTTACACAGATAAAATACTGAACAAGGGTGTCCAGAATGTGTGTGTGGAGTTGATGGAATAAAAACACAATATGCAAGTTTGCCAATATCAGTGTGCCTCGACAGCAGCTCTGATTCAGGCACATGAAAGAAAATGGGACTTCATTTTTCCACCCCTTCAGTTCAAAGGCTATTAGAATAACCCTTTAATTCAACTTCTTTTATTCCTCTTAAATTTATATTAAGTAACTGAAGTGAGAGATAGTGAACACAATTCATCCTTCAAGAGAAGAAAATTCAGGAACAGTGCCAATGAAGTTGAGTCATGTAAAGCTCATAAGTTGGCTAAATATTTTATTGCTTTATTCTCTTCTCTTTAGTCAGTGTTCATATCCCTAATAATACACAAGGCACTCAAAAGTTGGCAATGTTTCCAGGCAATGCTTTGGTAGAAGAAAACCTATTTAGGAAAGGGGGGAAAAAGGGGGACCTGGCAGCTGCTTCCTTGTTTTAGATAATGAGCTTGATTGCCTGTTTGTGATAATTAGATCCACATGAGGTTGTACCTGGTGTTGAACTGTTAGATTTTAAAGAGAAAAAAATCCCAGTTCAAGATGAAAAGCCAAAAAGTATAGAGTATTTGTAGCAACTGCATCCCTGGTAGTGTTTTGTTTGACTGCATGAAATCCTTGGGAATCTCAGCAATTTATCAGGGTATATGGGTTCAGCCCTGTAGGGCTGAGCAGTGTTGAGGTAGAAATTATTTCTGGAATTTGAGCAAGATAGCTCACTTCTGACTTCACTTTCAGAAGCAATGTTCCACCTATTCCTAAAAGAAAGACAGCCATTATGGGCTGTTTTTTGGCTTCTCAGCCTGAAGAAGCTGAGGTCTAGGCAAAAATCAGTGAGACTTCCCACCTGAATCAACCTGCCTTTGTCTTTATCTCAGGTGCAGAAAGCTCAGAGCTGTCATCAGAGGAGACTGTGGGTGTTACTGAAAGCCGTAACTTGCCCAGCACCCAAGAACATGACTGGTCTTTCTCCCAGTAAGAGGTCTGTGGCCATGCAGATGAAATAGGATTATTGATATATGTGCCAAAATCCTGCAGCAGCATAACAGTAGCTATGAATAAAAATTATTAATATTAATTCTTAATTAGTTGGATTCAGTTTTTGGGACGTAGAGAGATGATCTGCCACAGGAAGCATAAATATCATTGCATTATGACACTTAATTTATTCCACTGCTATGGAGTGGCCTTAATTTACCAGCCCCTTTGATCCTAGCACACAGGATCTGCTTCTGAAAATTATTATTTCTTACACAATGAATTTGTTTTCCCTATGCTCCCCAGCTGGGCTGGAGGCAGTCCCATCCCCTTTGTTTTTCTGGACTGGGAGTTGGTTTCTAAATGCCAGTGGCACATCCTAGAGCCTTTAATCTTCCCCTGCTACCTCAGTGCCTACCAAAGAGTCCATCAGTCTGCAGCCAGCATCACTTGCATAGTCAGATGTGTCTGGCGCAGGGCAGAGCGTGCCAGGAAAGCTCATCAAGAATTTGTGTCATGTCCAAGCTGAGGGATGAGGTTAGTCTCTGTAAGTCAGCAAAGATTCTGGGAAAATCCATCTTCTCAGAGCATCCCCAAGCCTTAATTAGAGAACAGATTCATTCTCAAACAAGTCAGGATGCTGTCAAGTTTAGGACAAGTCAAATTCATCTTTTATTTTTGTTTCTCATCTCCTACTTTCAGTCTATATCACTAGATGTCATGAGTTCTGTAATGTCTCATGTGAAACTTGACATTGTTAATTAAAACCTACAAATACTGATTTTACTTAGGGAAGAAATCTGTGTAAAATAGATTGTGTTTAGTCATTGTCTGGGCTGGAAAAGGCAGGTGGTTCACCTGGGAAGCTTTCTTTGCACCAAAGCCTCGGGACAGGACAGGAGACAGAACTGGCCCAACTTCTCAGTGGGGAAAAAAAACATGATGACTTGCTAAAACAAAAATGCAACCAATTATCAGCATGCTGTCCTGGGAAACCTGCTTTTGTGGCTTTCTCAGCACTCTGTGTATAAAAAAAATAATTAGGAAATGGGGTTTTTATGGTAGAAGTTGCTCAAAATTGGTTTGGAATACTGTTTTTTAATTTCTGATGTTCAGAGTAACCTTCTTGGCACAGCATTCCTCACGCAACAGAAATGTGTATGGAGTAGGTCATGTGTAAAAGCATATAGGGGATGTACGAGTCATCCCCGAGACACGTTTGCTTTATGAGCAGGAGTAAATTGAAAACACTGATTGGAACATCTGGATGCAGTGCTTTTAGATGACTCTGTGCAGGAAGGCACGAGTGAGAATTGCTTATGTTGCAATTTTAAGCCTGCTTGCAGGCAGCAGGAGTTTGCCAAGAGTGGAAGCCTCACGAACATTCCTGTCACTGCTCGCAGCGCTGAGGTAGAAGAGCAGCCAGCAGAGCTGGACACCTCATGGTCAGTCCCAGCTCAGCTCATCTATTCACCAGCCCACTGAAGGGACCACAGAGTTTGCTGGCCAACTTCTTTCTTAACAGGAATGTTTTTGGTCTACAGCAGAGCCACTTGAAGTTGTTCCTGATGGTGTTACTGTGATGTGTGAAATCCAGGAGGGCTTTTCAAGCGCTCAGCGTGAGGAGAGCTGGCACCATAGTCACAGGCTCAAACACAAAGGGTGTGTGCAGGCAGGGCTCCAACAGGAGGACTCTGCTGTCCTTGAAGCATATCTGGCTCCTGGAGAAGTCAGCCTGTGGAATTCAGGCACTGTTGCTTGCCCAGTCGTTTGCTATATCTGGCTGAAGTGGGAAAAGTTCTTCACAGTCATGATCATGTAATTTCTTTAATTAGAGGGGCAGATTGAAAAAAGCATCAAGTGTGCACAGCATGAAATAATAGCTGAGGCAAATCTGATGGTTTTATGTACTCTTTTATGAAGGAGTTTGAAGTATAGGAATTTGGAATGGCTCTTTTCTGTAATGGTTTCAGACTTGATATGATGACGACCATGTGCTGCTCCGGGGTGAACATGGTCCAAAGCAGTTCATATACAGTAAACCCATGAAGATAGGTTGTCTTAAAAGGGATTATCAGCTCTTATTATTGCATCTGCCTGCAAGATCTGCTCCAACAGATGTGTAGTGAGAAATGAAAGGCACAATGGTGGAGGCAGTGGAGCTGAGAGAAAACTTGGTGACTGCATTGGCAACAATTGGCATTTCCATCGGTGTTGTGGTGTGTACTCTTAATTGAAATGGGAAAGGCCTGTGCTTACAGCTCTGCTGCCATTTAGGCACAGCAGAGCTTTGTATTCAAATGCAACTGAAGTATTTTAAGAAAGCCTCTTATCAAACAGTAGTATTTTGTACAAACAGGTAGGTATTGGGGCAGGAAATTAAGGAAAAATGAGACTTTGTAGTCACATATGAAAGAGTTGTGCTTAGGTTCTCAGTGTATATTCTCTTTTATGTAACATGAAAGAGTTCTATCAGCTTTCTCCAGTAGGGCTTGTTTGGGACTGAAATGAACTGTCTCAAGTAGTTCATCCTGATCCCCTACTGGCTTTTAACTCTTCTGTGTAGTCCCACTCTTAAGCTGTACACATTAGGCAGCCGTGGAAAAAATATTATCTTGCCTATGTTAGATTTTTTTTCCCCAGAAAATGCAGCATTCATATCACTTCCTTTATGAAAATGATATTTTTAAGTGCCTGAGAAGATGTTTATCTGTGAACACTGTGTGCATGAGTGGCAATGGTGGTGGCTTTCAGTGTGGGGAAAGTGAGGACTTTTGTGTTTGTGTTCAGAAAATGATGAACTGGTTTCACTGGACTGCTTAAATGACTAGCAGAGGTCCATGTAATCCAGACCTCCCTCAGGACCAAATGCAGACAGTGAACAGTCAGATGCCAACGGCACTGGCATCAGTATTATCAGTCTAATGAAGCCAGTTAATCATGTTCTGAACAGAAACCAAATCAGAATTTTCCAGCTGTGGAGTTAATTGGGACAACTAAAAAGTCAGGGTCTTGTCATTACTGCTTGGAATATAGTTCTTTTCTGAGCTGAGGTGGTTTCTTTTCTCAGAGGCTCTTTACAAGTTGCCTTTTCCACAGCACCATATTCCATGAGTATTTTGTTCACCCTGTCAGAACTGCACCCTTGACTCAGCTTTAAGAAATTGCCATTTCTACACAAAGGCCTTTGAAAGAGTTGAAGTTAATTGTGTTCTTTGGGTCACCGCCTCTCAAATCTTACTTAATTGTGGATATTTATTGGGGATTATGTTAAGGGTGAGGAGGAACTACTTGTTTCTCTTGAATTTAAAAGCAAAGCACAATGACAACAACCCTTCAAATGACTAGGCCTATGTGGCAACTCAATAGAGAAACACAGGTTATAGGGAGTCATTAGCCTTATTTTTCCTTTTTAGCCATCACATTTATTACTATTATCATATCTTGATCTGTCAGTACCTAATCTCATCTTCTGCTGCCAAGAGATTTTGATCCTGAAATGGATCTCTCTAGAAAGAAGGATGGGTTTCCAGTGAAATTGTGAAAGAAACACTGCAGGTTTAATGCTGACAGAGATGCCTGGATTCTATCTTTCAAGACCACTTATGTCAGCCTCAACTTTTCAAACTGTGCAAATTTATTTGCTGTAGTGTTAATAAATCTGAGAAAGTATGCCTCGAACGTGTCTTAAGGACAGAGGAAAAGGAGTGAGAAACCCTAAGAGAAACTATTTCAGGGTGAAGTCTTCTGGCAGGTAATTCTAGGTGGATCTAGGAAGGTCTTTCTGCTGTTTGCCAGCAGGAAAAGAATTCTCTTTATGAACTTTTTACCTGGCAGCTCCAGTAAAACACCTGGTCATCATTTCAGTGATTAGTTCCTGGTAGACTTAAGCTCCTCTACCCCATTCAATGTGCTCAGTGTATCCCTTTCACACACAGAATGTAGACTGTATACAGGGTGTTTAATTTGATGTGGTTTTGAAAGAATTAATTAAACCTTTCATTTGTTACTATGCAAACAGTAATTAGTTTCAAATTAACGTGCCAGAAAGCTGAAATGTGTGGGGAGAACTGGGTGGTTTGTTTCCATTTATCTCTACTTCCATCTAGATATGTCAGCATCACTCCACTTGAGCATGGATGTAGAGAGCAGATAGAAATTGGGCAATCTTTTATTTCAAGTTGAATGGCCCCTTACAATAGCAGTGAATCAGCTCTGTTTTCCACTGTAATGGCTTCTGAGGGTTACAGCAAAACAAACTTGAAAACCACAAGAATTGAAGGTTGTTGGGTGAAGTCTGATGATAGGTGATCCATAAGGGCCAATATTGCCAGTATGCCTTGCCCAAATGTGCATCTTCTGTGCCTTGTGAAGTAAGATACTTAGAATAGATATTGGAAAGTTATTTTCCAAGTTCTTGCTTGTGCCTTTTGAAAATTGTTTTTGGTTCTTCAGCTGTTTATCTTTGCCTCATTCTGAGAGCACTGCAAGTCTTCAATTCGCATTTCAGCACTGCACAGCAAGGAGGGCAGGAGGTTATAGCTACCCCAAAAAAGAGGAAAAAAATCAAAAAAAGGACAAGCATACTTGCTGTCTTCTGAACCTTTTTTTATATATCAGGGATCAGGTTAAAAAAAAACCACTGAAGCTAACAGGACTGACTCTACTAATCTTACTGGGTTTTGAACTGGATTTTAGTCTCTGCCCTTCCCTTAACCAGTAGGGAAAAAATGGGTGGTTTTTGAGTGTGTTGCCAGCAGATGTCTCACACATTTCCTTACAAAAGCAGATTAATGATTTAGCTCTCTTTGATCACACAGCTCTGAGAAACCAAAAGTTCATGAAATGGTTTTCATTATGTTATGGACAAATCTTCAGTAGCTGCAGCATCAATTATTTTTAGACCTTTCCTGAGACAGGGTTTACAAAGTCATCAAACCAGAACAAAATTTCAGGGGTTCTTCTGGTGTTTTCATACTCTATATGAAACTTAATGTACCTAAAAATGTCCAACTCCTCACAGTAAAATTAATTTATATTTCAGGCTTCCTCATTTTTTGTTTATTCTTCTGCCCTTCACACTGCTCATGCGAAGGGACTCTAAAATGGCCTGGAAATCATGATTTATCACAAATGTAAAGGGTTTGGCAGAGTACCACTGATGCAAATGAGGTTGGCTCTGTTCTTCCATAATAACTGCCTGCATTAATTATTCTTTGTGGTAGTAAAGGAGCACTCTGAATTACACTGTATTTTACACAGCTTGGCATTATACACAGATTGCTGCTAAAAGCCTCACAGGGCCAGTTGTGCTGTGCCACATCCCATTTCAGAGCCATTTTTGGAGATTCAGTGCTTTGCTGTGTGTCTGAGGTCTACGCAGGCTGAGAGCTGCTGAGCTCTCTTAGCTGTGGAGCCAGAGAAGGATTAATGATACTTGTGCTCCCTGAAAAGTTCTTAGCAGCCTGATTAGTCTGATTGCAGAGCTGGAACGCAGCAGGGACAAGAGACCAGGAAAGTAGAAGTGTTGTGTCCGTTCACTTGAGATATGAGTGACTGTATAAAATTGAGAGCTGCCTCCATTTTCTGTAGAAACAAGGGAGATCTGTCCCCAGAAAGAGAAAAGGTGCCCTGGTGCTTTTGTGCTCTTGGAGTTGCAGGAGAGTGGCTGCTGTTGTTCTGCATTCGGACCCAATGAGCTCCTGACTACCTGGAAAAACAACCTATGTAACATGACCCACCTGTCCTTATTCACAGGAATGCTGGGCCACGATAACAGGGATGGCTCTGAATATGTTACCTTTGCTTGATATTCTGTGTAAAGGGAGCAAATCCATCCCCAGCAGGCTGAGGGGCAGCTTTTTAGATAGGCAGGGGGATGCTGTTGAGGCATTTCACAACTGGCTAATCTTTTAGCTGTCTGATTTTGTACATCAAAAATTGAGTCTGGTGTTGCTCACAATTCAAGGCCTGGATCAGGGACAGAAATAAAAGGCATGAGAAAGGAAATAAAAGCAGGCGTAACAAATACAAGTACAAAACTGCACTGTTTTGCTTGTGTTTTATATGCCCTTGTGTCCATCTTCTGCTGTGTTTATTTACACTGTAAATTCAGTGTGTCGAGCTCAATAAGTAATAGCAATTTAACCCGAAGCAGGTGTTTAGGAGGTGAATGGACTATAGGCCATCATTTTCTGCTAAACTTGCCCTTATAAAGGAGGAACAGTCTAACAAGATGACAAAAGCCAAAAGGAGTAGTAATAAAAACAGTAATAATTGAGACAGTGTCCCCCATATTCCTCAAGGGCAACAGAGAGTAGTATAAAATAAATACATTCAGTTTGTACCTCTCAGACCTCCACAAAAATCCTGGGCATTTGTCTCATCCTTGTCCTATAAGGCTAAATTCACATGTGCCACCAATGTAATAAACCAGGAAGGCACTATATTTTTAGGGCCCAGGACTTGGACATTGATCTTTAAAATCTTAGCCTTTGGTAAATATGGGACTCTGGACGGATGTGTGCTGAGCTGCCTTAAAATGTGAGCTTTTGTGGGAGTAGCGCTATCAACAGTTTGGAAATGAATTGTCCTTGGGTTTATGGGGTGGCTGGATTGAAATGTTATACAGAGACAGAGGAATAATATGCAACTCAGAGCCTCTGCTTTATTCTCAGCAATATAGTATGCAAATGGGAACGGTAGCTTCAAAATGTATTCAGGTCTATTTTCCAAATACTATGGAGTTCTCTTGCTCTACTTCTGTAATTTTACATGATGGTTTAATGAGTAGTTTACATGAAGCTGGGTCTGCTGTATGAATACAAGCAGAGCACTCCAGTTGTTCGCTCCATGGCTGATGCTGTCACAGGCTGAGCTGTGGACTCCGTGCTGCAGCTCCAAACCAAACCCAAGGACGTAGGGAGTGTATTGGTTAAACCAAACCCAAGGAAGTGTGGAGTGTATTGGTGACCCACTATGGCCCCTGGAGTCATATTTTGCCTTCATGAGGGTTATGCACCTGCATTTTGTGGTTTGACCTCTGGGCCATTCCTGGGGTGCCTGGGAGCTGCTCTCCCCATGGCCATGCTGTCCTTCATGTGAGGAGAGCAATGCCTGTGGAGCACACACAGAATTCCTTGTGTCTGGTGTGATTCCCAATCAGTTCCCTCCAGGAGAGGGACTTTGTCATAAACTTAGACTCAGCTTGACATGTAGAAGTCAAATATTTGCCTCATATTCCTACCACTGCTTACTGCTCTGCTCGCAGTTGCACGTTCTATTTGGGCTTCGGTGAAACATAAACATTTGGCCTCAAGTAACTTGATCCATTGAAATTTGTTGGAATGCTTACTAACTTTGGGAAAACGTGCCAAAATCTCCCAAGCTGAGAGAGATTCTTATGGCAACATGCAGGATATAGTGGCAGAATGACCCACAGGCACGAATGTTTCAGTCATGTCTGCAGGATCTCCGCTTCCCTGAGGAAGTGTTTGACAGTTTGTGGCTGACTGGAATATTTTAGAAGTGATCAGAAAGCCAGATTTTTTGACCAGTGTTTGGCCATGTCAATGAGTACATGACATTATTTGGCACACTGCTTTTTCCTTGAACATGTGGCCGTGTTGCTCAAAGACTTGCTGTTCTCAGACAACCCAGATTTCCCTGGCAAGGGGGCATCACACCACTGTGCTGCTCCCTGGCTTCAGATTCCTTCTCCAGTGAACTGGGGCTTATTTAAACTGTTGTTTGAGTCAGCCTTCTAGCCAGAGCACTGAAAAACCAGGTAATTGCCATCCAGTTATAAAACCAGGTAATTTGATGTTGGATCTGGCCTTGTGAAATGCCATTTCAAAGTAATGCTCCTGTAGACCAAGCAAGGTTTGTTGTTGGAGCTGCTGGAGCGAGTTGAGGGGGAGGCTCTGAGGGCTGGAGATTCTCTTCTAGCAGCAAAGGCTGAGAGAGCTGGGGAGGTTCAGCCTGGAGAAGAGAAGGCTCCAGGGAGTCCTGAGAGCTCCTTCCTGTGCCTCAAGTGTCGCAACTGGAAGTGCTGTCCCTGCTTGCCCAGCCTCCTGGGCTCCTCCTGGCTCTGAAGGAAGGCAGACAAAGCCAGGCAGGCTCACAATAAACGCAGCAGACAGTCTATGCTATAAATCAGAAGAAATTCAACAGTTCTGTCAGACAGCATCCCACTCCAGCTAATGATACTTCATTATGTTCTGGAGAAGAGATGGGGCTCTGATAGGTCTAATTAGAAGAAAAGGAAATGTAATTTCCATGTCTCCCTTTCACTGTATTTCTGCACAGATGTTTTCAGGGTGGTTTCCAGGTAACTCCTGAAATCATAATAGAATTGTTGGAGACGGAGTACGTGCATTCAGTCATTATCCATTGTTTATGTAGCACCGGGGGCTTGTACTGCCCTGTACTACACAAACATGATTCGAAGATATATGATGGGAAGAGATGAAGTCATATCCTTCACAAAACATAAATAAGCTGAAAAGTTGTCCTTTATGTGAGTATAGATCTTGTCTTTACCTTTCACATCTTTCCAGAGGCAGAGCTCTGTTGTAAAAATGTCGTTCGTATTGAACTACAGTGTCTAAGGCCAATTCAGTTAAGTAAACTTTCTCACTACTATGGGTTCTTGCTCTTCCAGCTCCAATTCAAAATCCCTGCCTGCCTTGATTTGAAAGTTTGTAATGGAAATTATTTTAACAAATGAAATGGAAGGGAAAGGATCTGAATAATATAAAACTCATAATAAAAATGCACTGAAGTGTTGTGACAAGATCTTTTAAGGGAAAAATACTGTTGGGTTGGGAAGGCCATTAATGTAGCACAGTCATAAGCATCTTTTAGGCTTTTTAGGCTTCTGTTTCTTCTGTAGGCTTTCCATTATTTTCAGTTCTAAACTGTAATTTTAAAAACACCCAACGCTTCTGTTTTGCTGTTACATACGCTTTCCCTTCTCAATCTTCTCTGAATGTTTTGTTACTTCAGTGGCAAGTCCTGCAGAGCTTCTCACTTAGAATGTCCAAGCAAAATATATTTTTAAAAATGTAGTAGAGGTTTACTTCTGGGGATTTCTTCCTGCCCATGGAACTGGATGAGCTTTAAGGTCACTTCCAGTTCAAGTCATTTTGTGACTTACAGACTTTGTGTTTCAGCTCTCAATACAGTCAATGCATGTGCCCATGGTTGGCAGTCAGGAATCTGTATGTGTGGTTTTCTTGCCCAGCTGCCTTTAATTAGGAATTCTCCTGATTAAATCCTGCACTGAGCCCTTCATTTCAGTCAGGGTAGGAGATGTAGCTACTCATGTATTTTCTGTCTAGTTGCAATTCTCCTCTATTTCCCTTGGGTGTCACAATTAAAACTAACAATCTTTGGAATGCACTAATGTGTCTGTGGGTCACTTTAGAACTGCCTGCTTGTGTTTTAAAATACCTCTATTGGGATGAAAATTGGCATGACTGTATTCTGCTTTTTTTCTATAATTAAACTCCAGATATTAGGTAGCATTTATTGACTAAATTGTATTTTATCTCTCTACTTTCCTGTAGCCTGCAACAGCAGCCTTAGAATTTGTGTTGACTATTAAGCAAAGGAGGCATTTTTTGTTTGTTCTCATATAACAAACTATGTAAGGCTGTAGCTCTTCTCCTGTGCAGTTGTTAGCAATGGTTTTTTATATTTGGAATGATGGTGAATGGTAGGTTTAATAAAATTGAGGTCCATAAACTTCTGTTCATTCTAAATTGGCTAAGGCAATAAAAATATAAGCCTGCTTTTAAAACCATTTAGAAATGTTAAAAGCAACTGAATTATTAGAAACCTGGTCATTTCATCTAAAAGTAGGTAAAGTTATGACTCACAGATTAAAAACACCTAATATGTTTAAAAATTTAGGTGTTACAAATTAAGCCTCATATGTGGCGTATTTTTTGAGTAACTTAAAATTTATAAACACCAATGAAGGTGTACAAGACCACAGAAGACCTAACAAGAACCCTATCCCATTAAAACATACTTTAAATTTCTTTTATAATTACTAATAGGCATAACATTAGTTTGTAGGACATGAAAAGATTTCAAAAGTCTACATCCAGACTAAGAAAGCAGAAAAGTGTTTTTCTGCTGCACATAGTCGTAATTATCTTTTCAGAGTGTAACAGAGAGAAATTACTTCACTGACTCTTGTCAATAAATGCTAACATAAATGTATTTTAAGAGTTCCAGAGACCATTAATCTAAGAATTCACTGAAGCCTGAAAAAGAAGACTAAAAATCAATCTCCAAGAATTTTCAGAGGGAAAATGAAGTTCTGGCTACTGGAACATCTTGGTTCAGGTATGTGGAATGCACACAATTAGGGATGGCCCTGTCAGATGTCCTGCCAGCAAAGAGAATTAGCAGTGAGGAGGTATCTGACATTTATCTCACCCTTTCACACCAGAGTCAGCCTTTCATGTTTTGTTTTTTATTTTTATTCTCACATTTCAAACTATGCTAAGTTAAAATCTGCAACAAATACATTCAAAGCATTTTATATAACAACTAAAGATCACTAAGTGGAATTAACATTGGGAGCATTGTCACTTAAGCAGGAAAGAAAGGGAGCACATCATAGGAGGAAAATCAGAAACAAATATGCCTCTTGATCCTCCCAGGATATGTTTTGTTCTCAGAAGAATCCAGGATTTGAATTTATTTGAGGAGTTTTCTAGAATCTTTCAAAAGACTAAATTCAGGTAAAATGTTCTTTTCCCTTCGAAAAATAATTTGGAATTATTTATTGTCTTCTTTTTATTTTGGTGAGGGTTTGCTGCCAGCACGCTTGCTGCCTTCTCCTCAGTGAGTGGTTTTGCCAGCATGTGCCTTTTTATACTGTTTATTTGCAAGCAAAATACTTTTCAGCTTTGCTTTTGGGCTTCTCAGGTTTTTGTTAGCCATGGGACATCATGGGGCAAATTAAACTGTGCTGGATCCATCAGCAAATACGCAGTTTTCAATTAATTGTTGAATCTTCAGTTGTTGGGGTCAGCTCTTTTGCTTGATCTCTATTTGAGGCTTTTATGCTACCATTCCCTGGAGAATGACAGGAATTCCTGAGGGATTTATTGGCATCAGCCAGCTGCTGCTGTCTGCTGCTAATGCTGTGATCTGTCAGGTACAGTAATTTATTCAATTGTCATGCTTTCTGGGATTCGAGGGGCTGTCCATGAACATAAAAATCAACTCTTGTGATTTCTCAGCTGTTTGCTTACTGGACCTTTCAGTGAGGCCGTGTGATGCCCTTGTGAGTGAGACAAGCAGAGCTCTCTGACAGGAGAGAGGCTGTGCAGGTCTTAGTTCACACTAAGCATAGCCAGATGTACTGGTGACTGCCAGGAGTGTGCTGACACTACATCCAGGAGTTTACACAAATATCTTGCAATAAATGTAAGCTATAATCTTGGATGTATTTCTCCCTATCAAACAATATGAAACATCTGCCAGATAAATCATAGGCTGTTACTGGCAGAGCTGTGTGGATGGAACATTCAATCTTCAAAGTGGTTTCTAAAATGCTGCAGGACTTTTTGTGCTAAAGATGTAATATTCCACACTAAGTACAATATGCTGCATCTAAAAGGTAAAAGTCTTCAGAAAACATATATGCATGTATATATATCCACAGTGTTAATGGTTTTTAACAAGGATGTGAGAAACTACCAAAGATAACCAAAACCACATAAAAATGAGTGTTGAGATGTCTACCCCAATTTGTAATGATGCCTTTTTACAGTCTTTTGGGCAATGCTACAAAAAAATGGGAATAGTCTGTATATTTTTACATGGCACAGCAGTGCAGTTTGCCCAGTGAGTTAATGAGCTCGTGGTGAGAACTCTGTGGTGTCTGACATGGCACAGCTCTGGGACATCAAAGGCTTTTGTTGCACAATATGGGGAGAGAGCTAGAAGGAGTTCAAGATAAAAGAGTGATGAAAGGGTAGGTGCTCAAAGCTTGCCAAAGCAAAGAGAAATCCAGCTGGTTGCTTCTTGTGTTAAAAAAGGACCATTAAGTAAAATGGTCCTTAGGAACTCCTCAGCTTATTCCTCAGCAGAAATTTCATTAAGCCAAACAAACTGCTCTTAAAAGCTCTTTGCACCGGATCAGAGGTCTCAAGATACAACAGTTTAAATTAAAGACACTAAAAATATGGAAGATTTTCTTTTATGGATTGTTGCAGTGTTCAAAAGCCACCTATTAAAAATTAATAATATTGAAAAGAGAAAGATACTGGAATCAAAGTCTTCCCTGCTGGATCATGCTTTTTAATATCCTGGGTTAATGGTAAATTCCTAAGTGGCACTAAGCAGAAGTTCCAAGTGCTGTAAGTACTGCTCTTATCCGCCCAAAATCAAATGAGATGTGAACTTTTAAACTCTATAAAGTAAGGTTGTTCTGAGGCTCATGGCACAAGCTGGGGATCTGGGTGACCTGGACCAGTTATTTGCTCTGACTCCTTGGAACCTAGCTGTATTTTTGAGGCCTGAAGAGACCCAAGTTGACTCACTTGGTGCTTGGGGTTTTGGCCATGCTGTGGTTACTGTGAGCAGCCTCCAGGTAATGTGTGCTGTGCAGCTCTGGGGAGCTGTGGCATTCCCAGTCTGGAAGTGGTTTATGTCTGGCAGGTTTGGAGCTCAGGAAGACCAAACTCTGTTCCATCTGCAGAAGAGTCTGTACACAGACATTTGGCTTTTCTGCCTGTCTTGCTCTCCACATGCAGCTATTAAGGATAATTATTCCTTTCCCACTGCTGAATTTTATAGATAAGCACATTAGCTGGGAAGTACAGGGGAAAGGAAATCATAAACCTTCATTTAATTATTTGCTAAAACATATCCAAGGAGATTATGCAAAATATATATGCATTTTTGAAAGCTTAAGGGCTTTTTAATTAATTCATCTAATCTATTAGCAAAAGACAACTGATTTATAATTTAGTATTTTTGTGGAACATCTCTGTTTAGTGATGTTACAAGGGCAAAGGATAGAGGATGCTGTTTCCATTGAAGGACACCCATTTGAAAAGAGGTTTTTAAAACACTTCTCTGTTCTTTTCAGCTCAGTGATATTTAAGGTAAGAGTCTACAAGGCACAGAAAAGCAGGTAATTACACCACAGGGAAATTTTTAACTTCTAGGCCTGATCTTGCTGATGTCAATGGTAATGCTGCTGACTTCAGTGGGAGCAGGTATTTGTTCTAAAAGCATCTGTAGCACGCCAGCTTCATGTAGGTGAGGTATCCTAGTGAACTTAAAACTAGTTTTAGATTTATCTGTAAAAAATACTTGGATTTGGCTTACAGGAGGTGGCCAATAGCAGCCATATTCCTGAGGCCAAGGCTTGCCTGTGTGTTCCAGCAGCAAGCTCTCCGATTGAAGCTCAAGTTGCTGCTAAAAAGTGGAAACACTTCAAAATGGATCCAGGACAGAAATAGCATTTGTCAATCCTGTTTTTCAAATAAGAGAAGTCATACCTTAAAATACTACTTTACTAGGCTATGCAGTGATTTTTCTTTGAAGGAAATGCTGCCAGTTCTCACTTTGCTGTCAGTCACCCACAAGTTAGTAGCAGTTTTGAGTGTCAAAACTCAATCTGAGAAATTTAATTGCTCTTTCTGTACCACTCTTTCTCTTCTCCGGTCTCTTCCAGCAGGAAGTGCCAACTGTGAACCCAAAAAGTCCAAGTATTTTTTAGAGGTCCTGCTTTCCCCCTGTGTTTATGAGTTTTAGGTAACATCTCATGTAAATCTGTATTTCTGGACAGAGAATGAGGCAGTATAGAAGAAAATACTTGTTATATTTTGTTTTGCTGATGCATGTTTTGATCTGTTTCTCTTGGCTTTCAGCTTTATCTTTGCTCTCACAGATGTCAGTCCCATTAATCTTTCCACAACAAGTGCACTGAGAGAAGGCTTTTTCAGCATGGCCTGCCTATTTCTACCAGTGTGATTAGGTCAGTAAGAACTCACCTACAATTTACACTGGGCAGCTGGCTCGTGCTGCAAGTGCTCTCTGAGAGCACTCTGAGAGCTGGAAGTGCTCTTGGGTGAGAAATACACTCCAAAGCATATAAAGGCATGTCATTTCCAATGGTGTCAATCTCATCTTACTGTCAAGTGTTGCAGGAAATACCAGACACATTCACCCTTCAAAGTCAAGCAGGAGCAAACCCTGTGTTCCTACTGTAAATTGTCACTGACTGTGTGCTGCAATTGATCTGGGAGGTCAGTCTGTGCAGTGTTTGTTGCAGAGACATAACCCTGTTCAGATAATGCACAGGAGTTATGCCAGTAAATACCATTCCTACAGTTAGGGTATCATCAGTGGCACTATCAGATAGGTAAGGCCTGCCTGTGAATCCTTGAAAACCTTTTCAAAAGATGTCTAGAAAAGGTCAAGATGTTTTCCCACTGCTTTATGGGATCATGCTTGTTTAGGTGGATTTATGGTTATTTTTATGTGCATGTGTGATGTTTCAGTTGAGATAAAATTTGTGCGATGATCTTGTGGTAGGTGTAGCATAGCTTTTTTAATTAAAAAGAAGACCTGCAGTTTTTACTCACCTGAGCTTTCCCTTTCATTGGTGCTTGTGTGTAGACAGAGAAACTCCACATGTTGGAAACAAGAAGGAGTTACCTCTATATAAAATCAAGGTTCAAAACTTTGCTGCCCAGTCTTTTAGGCATGAAAACAGAAACTTTCCTAAAATAGTTTAATCAAGGTGAATGAAAGCTACCTTTGAAAGCATCACCCTGGATAATTCTCCAGCTTAGCTGTCTATAGAGTAGGCACTATTAAAAAAAAATATTTATCAACTATATTGCACAGTTGCAATATAAAGAGTGGGCTGGACAGTATTTGGGAAAACTGTCCAGCCCACTCTTGGGAAAAAGAAGCGAAGTTTGTAGATGAAAATGCCAGCAAGCCTTAGTTTTAGCAAGCAACATGAAATCATCATGCTCACAGTATCCCTTTTCTTTTTCACTCAAGCTGAGTCATACATAATTGACTGTCTGCAGTGTATAGAAATTGTTTTCATGTCTGTGTAACATTTTATTGAATATATTCTCAAGAAGTTTTAAAACTGAAAACATTAGAAAACTTGAGAAATAATCAGAAATATAAAAGCAGAGCTGAAAAAACCAAAGTTGGTGAGAGATTTTAGAACTTGTTTCTAGGAAGTTAAGATGTGTAAAATGCGGTCAGTGTAAGTGCAGCGATGTTTTATTGCAGCTTGTAAGAAAGGGTAAGTGTGGTACCAGAGGAATGAATCCAATGAATCCTGCAATAACATTTCAGACATGACCCCTGATTCTGTTTATTTTCTTGTGCTAAAGGTAGGTCTTTGAGAAAGACTCATCTCAGCTGTAATGCCAGATATTTCAGCTAGGATACCTATTTTTCAGCAAGATCTGTCTCCAGCCCAGGCCTCTGGCTGAAAGAAATGCTACTGCGTGGTTTTCTATCCGAGAGATCCAGACACCTTGCAAGGTTTCAAAATGATACAATAACCCAAGTGAATGCTCCAACACTTAATTTCAGCAGTTTTGAAACCTGTGAGGGCCTCATGCCAATGGCATAAATCATTTGCTGCTGTAAATTGATAAAACTCCATTAAAACTGAATGATTCATGGGCATACCAAAAATTAATTCAGTCCAATGTAAATTTTCCTTGTGATAAAAAAAAAATCTAAATTTTAACTTCCAAATTCTAATGACCTCTGAGAGAATTACAGCTGGCGTTTATTGTATTTCTGATAAATTACTCCTCTCAAACATACACAAGTGCTGATGTGTTTTGCTTAGGCTAATATTTCATCAGCTGTCAAAGTGACCAGAGTTCCTGTAGGAAAAATTAGTAGTAAGTGAATCAAGCTGTGGCTTCTGATACTGTCCCAAACTTTATTACATCTAACTCCTGAATGCTTGCCATTGGTTTGCAGATGTACAGTCATGATTCGGTTGTTAACTTCATGTTTGCATGTGGCTGTGCTTATTAGATCCAAAATCCACTGAAATAATATGTAGGATCTGTTAAACTGGCAGAGCAAGGAAATATAGATTGCATCAAAATTTAACTGCAAGATGAGAACCAGCATTGCAGAATCTCAGCACCATGAGGGCACAGTGGGTTGGATGCCGTTGAAATTTGTTGAAACAAAAACTAAGGCAAAGGGAAAAAGTTTTTGCAATCAGAAGATTTTGAATTTATCAGGCAAAATATTTGCAGTCTTCAGTATGAAGGATAATCTGGGATGTTTATTTTATTATTTGAGTAAGTCCTAGTTTTGAAATGTTAGGTAATGCTAACAAAAACAGTGATATGTTTGCAGTGGTTTTATTCAAACTGAAAATTTTCAAGTTATTCCAAAAGTGCATGGGAGTTTGGCTTGTAACAGTTTGAGATTTCCAACGTTCTGCTCACATGAAAGGTGGAAAAACCAATCTTTCTGAAATGCTCAGAGATAACAAAATTATTTCTCTTCCTACTCTAATGCCATATATAAAAGCCAGGATTCATCTGTGTGAGATCTCCATCACATCTAGTTTATTACAATGGGAGAAGCAATGGAGTTGAGCTCTCAGCCTTTCCAGAAATGAAATAAGGGATGTTTTTAAATCTCTTGGCTGCCCGGGGTTGAATCTGTTCCTACTGGATAGAAACAATTCAAGTGCACATTGGAAATGAGAGGAGGCAAATATGGAAGGAGTAAGACATGGAAACATCGGATCTCTGGCAACAAAGCCTGTAGGGTATTAACAGTAACTGAAATTTTGCTAGGCAAACAAATAACCAGTGAGAAACAGCAATACATTGATTTAGAATATAGAAAAATTAGGCTGGAGGCTTGAATTTAATTTGTGGCTGAACTGCTGAATTATATGAGAGCTGGATGATTTATTGGGATTTCAATTTCAGTTCAGTTCCTTCTCTCGCCATTAAAGGTGAATATTTAGATTGTTACTGAGGAAGAATTATTTCTTAATATGTGTTTTCCTGCAGAGTGACAAGTACAAGGAGTCTTGAGCTCAGTGTAGGATTTCTGGGGACTCTGCAGGTCCATGGAAAGCAAGACAAACAACTATGAGATTTCCATTTTAGTCAAGTTTATTTTTTTCTGCAGTTTCACCCTTGATTCCTAAATGTTTCAGCCTGTCTGTTCCTGAAACCTGTGGTAATCTTAGTTTGCCTGGAAGCTCCTGAGTGAAGGGCATTCAGCTCCTCCTGTATCTGATGAAATTGAGAGGTTAAAAAATATCTATACCAAAGTAAAATATAAGTGTAATATTTATATGCATTTATATTTATCAAGAGAGTGACTCTTTTTAAACACTTTTACAGTCAAAACCAACGGGAGCTGAAACTTGAAATACAGCTTGGAAATTGCTCTCACCAAGAAGAAAGGCTTTTGAGTTCTCTGGAGAAAATTGGTTTTCACTGGATTGAGTTATGAGCATTCCAAATTGAGTATTGAGAATGCTCTGGGTTTTGCAGGAGCTTTTCAAATGGGCTCATAAATTGAGCAGATAAGGATGGCTGGTGCAAAGAGCCCCTTAAAGGAACTCTTGACTCAGGAAAAGTTGCACTGCTCCAGCAGTTCTGGCACTGAGGTACAAGCCAGTGAACAGAGATCATTAAATTAAGTCGTGGTCAAGCTTTAAGCAGACAGCAACCAGCTAACTCACTCTTAAAAGTGAATTTTCCCCTCTGTTGGAGTATATTTAGTAGAAAATGTTAACTAATGGGTTTTTCAGCTCAATTTGCTTCTTTAATCCAGCTTAATCCTTAAAACAACCATGAGATATTGTAGGTACATGGGCACTGCCCTCGGAATCTCTGGTTTCCACCTCTGGGGGAACACTTGAGATTGTTCTGCCTCTGGTCTCTTTTGCTGGGGGTCAGCAGTGTGTTGTAGGAGCCCAAAGGGAAGCTTTTGCCTGTGCTGTAGGGATGGCTGCCTCTGGGGCAGGAGCCTGGGTTCTGACCCTGGGAACAGGTTAAAAACTCCTCTCAGCTGTCTTACAGACTTGAAACTTCCTTTCTAGTGCTCTGTGCCTAAAAGCTTTCCTTGACAAGCAGAGGGCTTGTCTTCCAAAGGGAAAACATGGAACTCGTCAGCATTGCAATGAGGAGAGATGTGAAGCTAAGTACTCACAAGGACAGGCCAGAAACTGCTAATCCCAAGGGTGTAAGGGAAACCCAACCTTCTCAGCTTCCTCTCCACAGACAAATATCAGAGCTTTTCCTGGACTGAGCCCTTCTTTTCCTTTGCTTTCCACCACAGAAACCAATCTTTGATTATTTTATAGATGACAAGATAGGTTGATACCGACAGCTATCTGTTCTTTCCCTAACTACAGACATGAAGAATTTCTTTTTTCTCTGCTTCAGCTATTTTGTCACTGCTTCAGTTTTAAATCTGATATAAATACACTCCAGGATACAGTGAACACAAACAGGCTAAAATCAATTTATCTCTGTATTTATTGCTTTTACTTCTTTGAACTCTGATATAAAAGCATTAAGTGAAATCCTGATCTAAATACAGTCCCAGGTTAAAATTCTTTAATGACATGGAGCAAATTAGTTATCTGCCATATTAGCAATGTAAGTCAAGATGATTCATGAGGCAGTAATGAAACAACATAAATTACCCTCTCATTAAGTTGTAGTAATAAGTTACTATTTGGTGTAAATAATTGAGTGCTGTTGATTATTAGCCACTGTGATTTCTTGTCTTATAAAGGAAAAGCAATTTCTTGGTACCAGTAGGAAAGAAATTTCTAAGCAAAAGAGTGATGTTTTGATTCTTTTTTCCCTGTATTTCAAGGGATCTAAATAGATTTTTTTTTTTGACAAGCAGGTATTCTGTTATTCTAGAAGGTTCACAGGAACAACAAACTTTAACAAGTACAACCTTGAATTTGACAAATCTTTCATGAATGTCATTATTATCTGTCAATTTCTTTAGTAGTCAAATACACCCACCTTCAGCACCTTCTGTTCTACATAAATTTGTGCTGTCTGATGAAGGCAGAATGCCTTCAATCAAAAGAGATCTTCAGGTTGTTTCAAAGGCAGAATGTGACTCAAAGAAAAGAGAAATTAATATATTCTGATTTTAAACTCCTGAATAATTTTCTGCTTAGATTAATAAATGGAGAAGTATAGGATGAACAATATGAAGCATTTGTTGAAGCATTGAGAGAAAAGAGCCAGTAAAGTGTCTGCTAAAAAATAGAGATGCCGTTTGCTAAAGTAAAAGTGACTGGAGTACCAGAGTGCTTTGAATTATAAAAACCATTAATAAATAGCAAAATTGATTACTTGTGTCAGCTGAAGTGTGGATGTGGACCTACGGGGCGGAGACTACACCTAAGTCCCATGTTCCAGGCCAAGATGCTTCACTTTCCTATTTCACTAAACAGCACTGCTTTGTTTATTTAGTGTGATTTGGTTATTTGGTAGTAACTCATGTAAATGCAAGTGCTGGTGCAGCTCGCTGCAAGGGCAGCAAGGAATGGTGCAACAATTAATGCCCAACTTGCAGTCAGGGTTGCTGTTGTAATTGCAGTATCAACTGTCTTACTCTAGTATTCTTTCAATTCTCCAAAAATAGACTTTAAACACCACTGGCATTTGCTGATGCTTTTTAGCTTTTTTCGCCTTCAATTCCTCGTGTCCTCACAAATAGCTCAGTACCAGTCTCTGTGGTAAGTTGGGTTGTTTGTCTTTGCACTTTTCCAATCTCAGGGATGTTCTTGTTCTTCAGAATCACAGAATATTCTTTACTGCTATGGGCTTATCACAAATACAAATCTGCTGCCTTCAACCCAGAAACATTTGGCAAGTGAAGTGCAAATAGAGAAATACATGCTATTAGAAAAATATCGCTGCCTGTTTGAGGTGTGAAAATTACAAGGGAAGTGTCATGTTTTGCCTTGCTGAGTTCTCTTTGGAGTGAAATAGCAAAAAAACCCCACAGGCCAAGAATCAGGGTTGCATTTTTCCACAGGTACCAGCTTAACAAGATGATGCTGCTGATGCTATAAAAAAGCAAGAGTGCAGGGGGTCTCCTTTTCAATTAAATGTGAGTTCCTGGCTAGCCATGCTCCTGACAAACCAAACTGTTTCATGGCTGTTAGTTACACAGACCTTGGAGAACCCCAAGATTCTCAGTCCACCTTGTTAACCTGTAGCTGTGTTTTTCTCTTGCTCTTCAGCCAGTTGCTGCAGTTCCTTCTGAGACTGATTCATTTCTCCTGGCTGGTTCATAACTCCCCGTGCCCAAAGATTGCCAGGTGAACACATGAGCTGTCTGAATAAGGTTGCCTTCTAAGGAGTTTCCTGGTTTCTCCCTTTGTCATCTGAAGAGTCTGCCCAGCATTTCAGTCCATACCTTAAGATAAAAATACCAAAATGCACAAGATTCTGTCCCACAAGAGCTTTTGCTCATTGTGCAGAGAGAACCAAACTTCGGCCTTTACTATTGGGCTTCTGGTACTGACATGAATATATGAATGGGTTCCAAGGTTTTAGAGGTCATTCTGTGACCTGTGATGCTCAGATAGTCACCCAGACCTTCAGGCTTAACCATCCCATCATCTCACGATGATGTAAAAATCCTCCTCTCCTACCCAGATATTCTAATTGCATTAAATCACCGTACCAGTCAGCTCACATGGTATCCATCATTCTTACTAACCTCAAACCTCCTTCTTTCTACATTAGCTCAGCTGTTTTAATTCATACCCCTATCCAGCCACTTCGTTTAAGTTTTCCATCATCTGAACACCGCATTCTGTTCCCCAGCAAACATCACAGCCACCCTGCAAGCAGTCCAGGCCTGACAGGAATCTTTCAAGAGGTATCATTAATATTTATTACTTATGTATTCACTAGTCTCAAAGGTGCTGCCCTGTATATGAGAAAACCACAAAAGTATCACAATTATGTTCTTCCTTTTAGCCTTTTTTTTCAGCGTGTCACCTGAATGTGCTACCTTAGCCTGCATTAGTCAAGGTGTTGAGTACCAGCAGAAAATGGAAGGTTTAGATGGAGTTAGAGGGTTTTGATGGCAGAAGCCTCTTGGATATTCCAAACCGATGTCTTGCTTAATTTACTATAGATTTTGTCCAGTGGTTCCTGGCCTAAATACTGCTTTCTACTGGGTGAGGAAGCTAGCAGTCATCCACTGCTGGAATTTAAATGCATATGGTATCACTTTAAATCTAGCCCAAAATTCCATTTTCTCTTATTTCTCTTTTTTGTATATGTGAAAAATAAGTCCATTTCTTCAGGTGCCAATAAATGCAGGAAGCAGGTGTTCTAAAAGTACAAAAGCATTACATTTGGCTTCCCATATTTAATTCCAACTGCATAACAGCAGGGAGTTATGATGCAGGGTGATAGGGATCTGTGCAAACCAAGGGTGCTTCACAGAAAAACTATGGGAATTCTTGTCTTGAATGAAATGAAATTGAGTTTCAGTTTCTCTGTCTTGCAAGGTGCTGTTGCATTGAGTTTGGGTTTTTTTTCCTTGTTGCTAACAGGGTAAAATGAAATATGATTAACTAACCATATAATTTCTATTCAGGACATTGCATATTAATATATTAGAATGAACTAAATTCAAGAGGGAGTTGTGAAGTTGGAGTGAGTTTTCCTGCACCTACATCTGAATGGCTGGACTGATAGCTAGATAGGAATCTTTGCTGCATCCCACCTTGGAGAGTTTGTTGGTGTCTTTCCCACAGAACGTGACACACATGGAAACAGTCCCTGCATATGCCTGGTACCTCCAGTTCTGTCGAGGTTTTTGGTGCTAACTTTAATCTACACTACCTTGAGGCAAATATGCAAAGCGGGACTTTGAAATGTAGATATTAGGAACAGTTTAGTTAGGTGGAAAGTGGCTCATGGGAACAATTGAGTAGATTGGGAAATTCATCCATTAATAGTAAAAAAAACTTTGAAGGAGCAAAAAATTAGAACCACCATGACTTTTTTCTAAGCCATGACAAATCTAATAATTGCTTCAGCAAAATGTTACTTTGAATGTGCCTCCAAATGAACAGAAAGAGTTCTATATAAAACATTGAACTGGAGGAGTAGGCACAGAGTTATGGTAAGTGTGCATTGCCCAGCATGAGTTAATTCACCCAGAGTGATTCCAGGAGAGGCTGCTCCTGAGCATTTGCAGCTGAGGCAGGACCTTGAGGGACTCATTCCCAGCTCCCCGGCTTCTGATGCAAAATACTCAAGACACTTGATCTGACACATATTTAAATCAAGGAGGAGCTTTCCATATGAAGCTTATCAAATCCCACCTGATATATATTAAATGCTTATTTGGCATGTTTTCTCATTTTACCCAAGAGCCATTTCTGGGTGATGGCCAGACAGGAAAGCAGGTTCTGTAGAACACTGATTAAAGATGAGGGCGTCATGCAGAGGCTCCACATCAGGCAAATGCATTCGGGCAGAATTGTGAATAAATCAGTATGGGGGGCAATGGGAAAAGGGAAGTTTCATGTACAGAGCTCCTGTATCAGCTGCCTGACATCCTTAGTCTGCACAGACCCTAATTCATGGTTAGGGCAAAATAACTCTGAGGTTTTATATTACTGCTAACACATGACATTAAAACATGTGTATGGTCTGATGGAGTCAAAGACTCTGCTGCTTGTCTCTCTGCATCCTCAGTACTGCAGGCTTTATATACATAAAAGTGAGGGATACTGAATTCTGTGGTGTGGTAGCAATATTATTAGGCATGAAAGCCATCAGAGGCTGCCAGACTGGGACAAGAAATAAGTGAGGCTTCCTTAGAGTCTTTGTTTCTCCTCTGTTATAGTTGCAGGACACAGATCATAAAACGCTTTAGGAGCTGGCAATCTAAATTTTGGAGCTGTGCAATACCAGAATTTCTTTCAGGGGAAGTTTTAGAAATTCTGAAGTCTGGTCACACTGGGGAGTGCAACAAAATGCTAGCATTTCAGAGTGCTTGACAAATAAAAAATGTTTGGTATTTTAAACACAAAATCACTGCATTTTTGCAGTGACATGTTTTAACTATTGTTCTTTCTCCTGAAACAAAAGAAGATAAAAACCATGCATTCTCACAGTTTTTGACTTGAATAGATTGGCATATTCAGATAAAACATGCTTCCAGTGCTGCTTTTCAAACAAGCTGTATGAACTGACATTTCCTTTTCAGACGGTTTCACGCTCCCCGATGACGTTAGGCATTTCTAAGCATGAATGAGCTCTTATGTATCACAACACTTTCCTGTCGTGGGCTCGGGGCCCAGGTTTCCTATGGGGACATCAGAGTCAGTCCTCCTTGGTCAAGGCCTGGCAAGGCTGCAAAGCTGGGTTTTCCAGAGGGGTCAGAACCTCATCCCCAGAAGGCGGTTGGTCAGGGTGTCAGAGCCAAGAGCCATGGAAAGACTGCAGTGGCCTTGGACCACATGTGTGGAAGTGTGACATCTGTGTCTGCATTTCTTGCTGGGATTCCAGGCCAGTTCTGGCCGGTCTTGGTGTGAATTCCAGCCCAAGGCACCCAGCAGCAGAGGGGCTGATTTGGCTCCCAGCCTTTCCTTTCTCTGATTCTTGCACAGAGCAATGTGTATCTTTGGCTCTGGTCTCCGTTCCCCTTAGACCAGGCAGAGGCCAGCTGGAAGCACAAGGAGAAACTATAATAGAACTCAACTTGCAGGATTTTATGTTGTTATTAAACAGCTGTCCAAATACCATGTCAGAGTTGCCTAGAAGAATTCTTTCTCTCAGGTTATAATGTACATTTCTCAAGCAGGATGATAATCTCACATCTTTATTTAAGGCCAGATTTATTTTGAAATAGTGTAGTTCTTTATAGTTGAGAAGGATTTGCATGGCTGTAAATGGCAAGTAAATTTGGGTTGTTGTGTGGCTTGTGATGCTTTGTTTGGTAAATATTGGCACAAAAGGTCTAAGTCCTGTAAAAAGTTTACTTCATACCACTGCTAAATGTTAATTGTCCTTTACAATGGGTTTTTTTTGGGAATTGCTTTCTCAAGCTTTTGTATGATTCCAGTTTTGTATTGGTGTGTTATAAAAGAGAAAATTTGCAGTTTTGCATTTGATCAAATTATTGATTAAAAATTCCCTGTTTTCCCTCTTGGAAGACACGAAAAAAGAAAAATGGGTCAGACTCACTCTAGTCACAGCTTGTGCGTATTAAGCATAATATGTCTACTTTACCTTTTCAACTTCTTTCTAAAAAAATACTGAAGAAAAATAGGGAGTTATGCCAAAAGTAGATGAGCAGAAGATTCATACCAGGACGGGTGGATTAATGGTAAAGGGTGAGCTGGGCTAAAAAAGCCCTAGATAAATGAATTGTACTTATAGTTTCACATATGTAGTTATCTTTAAACAGAGAGGCTAAAAGCAGGAATATGAAATTCCAAATGATGAAGAATAATGCCAAAGTTTTACCCACCAGTCGCACACAGCTCTGCATCAATGACTCTTCCTCAGTTCAAACTTCCCCCTTCTCTGATTAAATGTCATTGCCACTGTCAGCAAAAATGAAAGAGAATTGCAGTCTGGTAGGGAGGCATTTTGATTTTTTGCTTTTAGTACAACCTAGACTAAGCCTCTTTTCTGACTATGATAATTAATTATCATTCTAACAAGGGAGGGATGACAAAACAGAGAAAAGGCCAGAACCACCACAGATGGACTCAGGAACCCAAGGGTAGCTGGGGTTAAGAAAACACACTTAGTTCTCAGAGATATTCTTAACAAGACCCTCCAAAAGTTGCACCCAGGATGATGTCTATGGGCATCAGAGCTGGTTTTCTTTACTCAGTATGCTGGGTATTGCCAGATCAGTTTCACCTTGATGACTGCTTGGAAAGCAAAGAGATAAATACACCCAATTAGGAATGGGCAGGCTGGCACAATTGTTTAGTGTTGTGACGTGTGGAAGCCACTAAAATTAGCTGCACAGCTTGGGGAAAGTAGACTTCTAGAGCAAAATCTTTTTTAAACTAAAAGGAAAATCTAATGTGTATTTTTAGAAGGAAGAGAAGCACTTTTTGCAAGGTCTGCTCTTCCCCCCTTTGCTATTCTGTGTGTATTTTTGTCAAGTTTTCATACTTTGGTGTTTGCCAGGAGTATAAACATTATCTAGAGTATCTGCTGGTATAAATAATTGAGTTCTATGAACTTCTGCCTTTTACACCCACAGAGAATCTGGTCCATTTTTTGAAGATACATATGGGCACATTAAAGTGACTAATCTTTAAAGAATGTCCTGTACAACCGTTGCCCATCCTTCCACTGCTGGGCTGCCCATTTGCACTTTTAAGCCTGGCTTTCAGTTTATTTTGGAATAATAAGTAAACTGAATGTGCAAATCCATTCTATTTTCCTGCCCTCTTCCAGCTGCAAAGATTTTGCTTACTTCTTTTTGAGCTATGATTTAATTGTTGGGATTTTTTTTTTTTAATTCATATCCTTTTTGCAATCCGGTTCCCAGCTGCAAATTCCCAACATTATATTCAGCATTTTCACCATGTGTTTAAAATAAAGATCCATCCTTTCCCACCCCTTTGGAGAACAGATCATTCCTAGCTCCACCAATAAGACTGTGGGGACAGACTTGCTAAATACCACCAGGCACAGAGGGGAAAAGGAAGCACTCACGAAGATTCTCCTGTTTCTTCTTTCCAGCAGTGCTTCCTCATTGCAGCTGAGCATGGTAGGGAGTTATTCCCACAGGGCTGTGCTTTCAACAGAGTCAAAATTTACATTCTGCTAGCCCTTCTCCTTCCCACATGTGCACACAGAACGGAGATTATTTTATCTCTTGCATCTTGCAATATAGACATTAGCAACTTGTCTGAACAAGTACAAAGAGGACATTTCTTGGCATGCAATGCTTTTCTGTGTTGAAAAAGTGAAAAATCACTGCATTTACTTACAGCTTCCCTCCTCTTTCAGCATATGGACACTACTCAAAGAGCTGGAGTCAAAAATCCCATTTGGAAGGTACTGAGAGAGCTGAGGGATGGCTGATGTCAGTGGGAGAGGTGGTTAATGGCTGCCTGGTAAGTGAAGGCTCACATGGCTAGGATGGCTAAAATGCTCCCACCCTCCTCTGTCAGAGCTCCACCAGCTCTGGTTTGTACTCCTGAGAGCCTCACACAGCAGGACTTCAGGAGTCCTGGATGACAGCAGCCCCGGGCACCAAAACCTTCCTCCTGCAGAATCCTTGTCCAGGATGGTCAGCCAGATCACAACCTATCCATGGGCCACAGAGCTCCAGCAGCCCCTTTAGTTTACTTACTGCTATTCCCAGGAATTTAGGTTATCTGGTCAGCTCCATGCCTTGCATGGGAGCTCCTCTGTTAGCAGAAGAGCCCCAAGCTGGCCACTGGAATATGCAGCAAACTTCTCATGTTCTTCAGAGTCCTGGTTTTGCATGCCAAAATCACAGGATCTTTCCAGCCCCCAAGCATTGCAGCAGACACCTCAGGCTTATAGGCACTGTGTGCTTAATGCTTTTGCAGCCCTTGATTAAGTGAAATAAATTTCATCATTCACCTTTGAAAAGATCTATCCCACTTTTCTTTCAGAATATGTCCGCTGGCTGCTGACAAATTCCAGACGTAGCAGCTCTGATCCTGAATCAGAGACGCCCCTGCTGAATTGCTGTCAAGAGCCACCTGCAGCACTTGCTGTCTTGACATTTCTTGCTCTCTTGGCAAACTTTGTTTCTTTCCCAGCTGCACCTGGGGCCATGAAAAAGAATTTCTTGTGTCCATGCCGAAGTGCATAACTCTGGAGCTGAACCAGCCATTCCCCAGGGTTCCAGACTAGGGGCACATTGCATGAACTGCCCTCACAGTTGTGATCCACAGAGGTATTTTTTTTAAATTGGATCATTGGGAAAGGCTCCCTTGGAAAGGGCCACACACCTTTGGAAATCCCTTCCCAGTGTTGGGCAACAGCTGGCCAGGTTTATGGACTGTCGATCAAAATTTTTATTCCTCAGGTATGGGCTGTGAAGAGCAGAGCTGAGCTGAGTTTCTGGGAACACTTTTAAAAGTACAGAGGCTTCAATTACACTTGGGGCAATCCTGTAGGTGACTCACTGGCACTGTCTGTGTGAGGCATATTTTCAGGAGCTTGTCAGAGGTATCTATAAGGGGGAACAGGCTTTATTTGCAGCTATAAAGAAATAATGGTCTTATCAGCAGGACACCAGTATATTTACTTCACAGTAAGTAATATCTGGAAAAAGCTAATCTTTGCATGCCATAAAGCAGGAAAGAGCTATAGCTTATTTATAACACACTCACATTCTTCTGCAGAGCTAAAAGATCTATTATTGAAATAGCATTTCACAGGTTTTGTGAAATGAGGGCTTAAAAATTATTTCAGCAAGTAAAAACGCTGAACTCGGTCTTTCTATAGCAGGAACAATTCTTCCAAGTCTTTGTGGTTATATCAATGTGTCATCTGGACCAAGAATTAGTATCTCATAAAATAGTAATTAACAAGAAAAGGAGGGCAGATGTGGATTGTTTTGAGCAAGAATACCTGTTATACCTCTCCAGTCTCTCTGCCATCTCAAATTATGACAGAGCAAATTCAGCCATGGTATAAAATCAGTGATTTGCATGAGGCTGAATTAGAATTTGAAGTGAGGAGAGTAGAAGTGATCCATTATTCTTTCTCAGCTAAAAGAAATAGAGAAGTGATGTTTATGTCAAAAATATGGCAATAGTTTTCTGGGTTTCAAAAACTTAACAACTGTAATTCCTAGAGCTCTTTGTCCAGTGTGATGTTCATCTAGGGAACAGTATGCTATTCCTCATCTCCTGTTAAACAGGATACACCAATGTGGGTCTATAGCTTAGGGGAAAGCAGGGCAAATTCACTATGAGTTGAGAATCTGGCCCAAAGTGTGCTGAAGAGATCTAAGGGTGCCCCAGACAGCTGGGGTACTGCAGCTGGAATGTGTAGTTAGGTGGAAAGGTGTAACTCCATCTTTATAGCCATTTATAAAGTTGTCTGAGTCAGTCAGTTCCTCTGGAAGAGTCAATCAGCCACATGTGGTTCTGGTGAGAACACATATGTTGCCTCTGTAATCTGTATGTAGGGTGTTTTTCTGAAAGTAATGTAGCAGCAAAATGTGGAAAAAATAACATAACATTGCCTTCTGCTTTTCTGTAAGTTCTCTAAAGAATCTACACCACCACCAGTTGAAGGCTGTCTGAAGTATGACACCTTGCCTTGGAGTTTCATGTCTTTACAAAGAAATGCAGGGACTTTAGTGTTTGGTCACTGTCATGCCAAAACCCTGGGCAGCAATTTTCTTCCTCATTATTGGGCATGCACTTGACAATAAGGATGTTACATAAAAGGCTGGCTGGCAGGAATGAGATTTGCTTTCCCTTGAAGCTCTAGAAAAGGGGAAATAAATGACAGCTCCTCCTTCACTTCATGATTATCCCGTGCCTTGATAAGATCTGCTGAAGCCAGATTCTTTTCATCTCTGTGCTTTGGGTGTGTTGTCTCAGCGAGTTCTGTCTTGCAAAGGGTAGGGCCCTGCTTTCTAAGTAACCTGCTGAAATATCTGAGGGTGCTGCAGAGGAGAGCACAATGCAACGTGTAGAAGAACATTAAGAGAGACCATTAAAGCTTCTCAAGTAGTGGCATGTGTTACTGGAGGTCAGTGGTACACTGATCCCTGAGCACCACAGAGATGGGTACACTGCAAAGTGTTCAGTCTTCTTTATAGACCTGTTCCTGTAACTTATGGAATAAAGGTATTTGCATTGCAGTGGAAGAAAATTGCATTTATATCACGAAAAAGAGAGTGCACAGTACATTCTGAGTAGGTAGTTCAGTGGCTACAAGGGTACACGTGAACCTCATAAAATACTTAAGTTTGCAAACTTAAAATTCTACCAAGGTACTGAAGTTTTCTGCCAATGTCATTTACTTATTTTTTTATTGAAACAACCAGAGAATAAATCACTTCCCTGATTTCCCAAAAGCCCAGCTAAAGCAATACTTTCCAGCATGCATGGTTAGTAAGAAGATTTGAGTTATCTGAAAGCAGGACAAGACCGTTTGAAAGCCAAGGAGTAGTCCCAAGAAAATAGCAGCCTTTTGACTCCTGTCAGGGACTCCATCCATCAACAGTGTCAAAACGGGTAAAAATAGCACATCTTTCCATTAAAGTTCTGCACGGGGGAGGCAAAGCAAGGACAGGAGCTGAGGCAGCTCTGGCCACTGGAGGGCTCCTGGATTTTCCTGGCTGCCTGCAGGCCGGGCCGGTCTCTGTGCCTGGCTCAGGAGGCTCTCACAGAGCTGGCGGGGATGCTGACGCTGTCTCCTGTCCTGGAGAACAAGCAGCCAGGAAAATAGACTTCAGCTCAGTCGTGTTAACACTTCCTCTACCTGCACTCCAAAATCAGCTTTTCAGTCCTGAGGATTCCTGTTCTCCTTTCTTCATCTTGATTTTTACTGAGCTGGGAACTTTTAACATCTGCAGCCGCTCTGCTTCCTCCTTGCTGTGAGGATTGCTCAGCCAGCCTGGGGAAAGGCATCTGGTTTGGGAAACCTTTGTTGTCATGTAAACAGTCAGCCCTGAGTGCATTTTTTCATTCTTTACCGACAAAGATTAGATCTGCTTCCTTGGCTCTATGATGAATAACTATGTATGAAGGGATTAGCAAAGTGACATTTAAATTCAGTGTTTTGGAAACGGGACGTGAAGTGAAATGCTGGGAACAGAGGCTTTTCAAGAACTTTTGGCTGTCCCCCCTTTCCCAGTTAGGGCACTTGACATAAAGAGTCCTTGTGTGTGACACTGCCAGGAGCAGATCTGTGCAGGCTCAGCAAAAGAACAGAGCTGTGTGGCAGGAGTTCTTGGGGCTGCTTTTCCAGTGCACCTCACACAATGCCTGGGAAACTCCGGTGGTACTAATGTTTCTTTAAAAGTCCTTTCCTGGCACATCTTTGAAGGAAAAGAGTCAGGAACTGAACTGCAGTCTCTGAGCAGAGACAGGACAGGAATGTGGCTAATGAGATACGAGCTGTATACATATAATTAAAAAGAAAAGCACACAGAGGATATTATGGTGGCCTCAGAAGAGCTTTACTGATGGAAACTATTGAATATTGATGTAACATGCATTTCCTAAATCTGATTGAGACAGTCTTCTATGGTTACAAATTTGCATTACTTGCCCCTAGACGCTCTAGCTTAGGGTCAGCTGTGTCACACAGTGCAGAGAATGACAATAGAAATACATTTACACAGAATTTCATTGTCCAGTTAGGAGATAATGAAATGTGAAGCCGAGTACGAAGAACCAGTAAGGCAACACTGACTGCTCAGAGAAACAATATGACACAGATGCATTAGAAACTCCATTACCACAGGCTGTCTCAATAAACCTGCACAGGTTTTCACTTGCTGCTTTCACTTAGTCCTTACAGAATCTGCTAACTGAGGTCTCAGCATTGAGTGGATGCTTGTGTATAATTGAGGTTCTCATTCGAGCTCTACATCTTCTTGTGGATCTCTTGCTCACATTTTGCAAAGGGCTTGTCATGTGGGATTTGTCAGCACTTTCCCAAAAGGCTGAGGGAAGAATGCGACGCGTTCTGCAATTTATGTCCTTTCTTGACTGTAATCAGGAAGATTATTCTAACAGCATCTTCCTCTGCTGAAGCTGTTCTCTTAGAGGATGACTGTACATGCTCTCTGTAGCCTCTCATCCCTCAGGATGTTATTATTCTTAATGTTATAAATATCAGGATAATGACTCAATGGTCTATTAGGCTTTCTTAAATGTTCTGAAGCACAGCGTGGTCAGAAGCTGCTTTGAACTTACCACTTCACTGATTTTAAAAAGATACCAAAGCTGGCATTGAGTCTTAAATGCCTCATAGAACCACCAGAGATGCAGCTGATGAAAATCACAAGATCTAAGTTTACATGGAAATGTCACTATTTTTCCCTGTGGACAGCAAAATGACAGGCTCAGAGAGCACCTCCTGATAGAGAAAACAGGCCAACATCTTCATTGCTTTTCTGCCCAAGTTCATTTTCCAGAATTGACACTGATTCCTCACTGCTCATATGCTCATTTCTTCTGGTGTTGATATGTCTAAACAGACATCTTTGTGTAAAAACACAAAAGGACTTGATTCTGCAAGGAGAGGATCTTAGGGGAAATGTATAGAAGAACCTGTGCACCTGAGATCTGTCCAATTTTGGACACCAAGTTCTGAAACACACTAAAATACTTCTGCTTTTCTGCTACAGCACTCTAAGAAAACCTGAATCTTGAACTGGTGTTTTGTACATAAACATTCACCTTGAAAACAGGTCTGTAAAAGGCTCCCTCTTTACAGCAAACTATTTGTGCTTCATTTCTGTGGGAGTCTTTAGCCCTGCTGCGATAAAGCGTTTAGCATAAAATTCAAGTGATCCTTCCAGGATCTGAAAGAATCCAAATTGGATTTGGAATGAAAGAACATGTTCATAAAGACCATGGCAAACAGGTACTTCCAGCTCCTTTAAAGAGAAGCTCTGCAGTGATGACTGGTAAAGGTTTCTCCTTGAAAACATAGTCCAAAAATGAAGGAATAGGCTGAGATGAAGTGACTCAGACATTTAAGCATATGTGGTATTTCAGTGAAGGCAAACAACCCCTGCCTAAAAAATGGCAAATGTAAAAGGATTGGCATCCTAAAGACATTTGGGTAATCCTGGGGATGTGTGTTTAGTGGGGGCTGCAGCAGGAATAGCAGAGTTTGGGCAAAGAGTGGTTAAAATGAAGTGTTCCCACAAGCTGATTCTGTAACTCTGAGAAATCACTTACCTCTTCTTGGATTTTTTCTCTTGTCAGTGATCTGTGCCTGGGGAAAAGGAAAAAGCATTGTAAGCCTTCATTCATAAATATTAGTCAAGCACTTTCCACTCCCTGATCTGTTGATGCTGTAATTGTAAAAGGAGAATATTAGAGGACTTTCCCTTTTTCAGTGATGACCAACAAGTTTTGGGTTGGGCCTGAGACTTTCCAGGGTGGAAAGCAGGACTGCAAAGCAGCTCAGAACTGAGGTGCAGCGCTAAATGCCGAGAGCATTTGGAAGAAATTAATGTTGTGTTATTAATGCTGTCCAGGCTAGAAAGTGATGGCAGTAGCTGGGGGTGACTCAGCAGTGGGTGGTTCCTTGGATTTCCAGCAGTGGTGTCACCTGTTCAGCTTGCAGCCACTACGTCTCACCAAAAATTTTTTTGGTTTCCATCAACACCCCCGAATGTTGAAACCCTGCATTTTATTGCTGATGGATAGAGTGATATTTCATGTGAACTCTGTGCCTTTGCCTGTTTGGCAGAGGAACCACTTGAACTATTGAGGAGGTGTCAGTAGAAAATTGGGAGGCGTTTATTTGAGCCTCTACCATCAGAGTGTTTCCTGAGCCACAGTTCAGGGCTTACGCTGCTGAGAGGGAAATGGAGTTTGCCTGCTGGAAATAAATTAATGGAACGTCTATGAAACAGGAGAATTCCTCCTGTTACACTTTTCCCATTCCACTCCTCCTCTTGCTGTGGGTCATTTATTATTGCTGCCATGCTTTATTGAAGAGGGTGTTTCACAGAGGGAAATGTTTAATGAAATAAAAAAACTCACTTAGGAGAGTGCAGCGTTGCAATATTTATACTGAATATGAAGTGAATGGACTATAATAAGTGTAAATAATAAAAGAAAATTATATAATTCCTGAGAGAAATGCTCTAAACAGTACAATGTTGAACATGTAGCTCTGTGGTATAAAGGAATGTACCATGAAATCAGAGAATCGCAAGGCTGGAAGCAACTTCAAGAGATCATTTAGTCCATTCCCTTTCCCCCACAACAGTGTACCAAATGTATTTGTCATTCCTGACACAGCTGTCAGGCTTTTTCTTAATTTTCCAGTACTGATGTTCCAAAACCTCCTGAACCAATCTTGCTGTTGCAAGGCTTTTTATAATATAAAGATTTTCATAAATCTTCCTTGATCCAATTCAATCCTTTTTTCCTTGTCTTATCCAACATATACATGAAGAAAGGGAAACACTCTCTTCCATTTCACAGCACTAACTTCTATTAGGTGAGCAGGAATGCACTAACATTTGCATAAGCCTAATCCAGCATTTATTTCCTTTGGGCCATGTCTTCCAGACCTGCTACAATTTCTGCTGATTTCCTTTGAACTTTATCCAATTGTTCCAAGTTTTTACTGAAACACAGCATCCAAAGTGATCATAATGTTCTACTGCAGGTTTAATCAGTGTTAACTTGAAAGATTTTTTAATGTGTCTCATGAATACTGTGATACAATGATAAATTCAAGGATAACTTGTGTTCTCTTTGTGATCCCAGGTCTCAGTGTTCTACAAGTAAATTGAATTGGCATAATTGCTCCCCCACAAATTCATGCTGGCATTTTATTTCTTTCTGTCCCTTGAACAGAATCCCTCCTTATCCATTCTGAGATTTGGAGTTCTTTTCCCTAACAAAGTATTCAGTTCCTTTTTGTTTGGAAGTTCTGTTTGTTCTGCTTTTTATTTAGCCCTGTATTAAATAGCACTGCTGTTTATTTCTGTCAGTGTAGGGGAAAAAGAAAATGCAGACCTCTGTATGTACCCTGACAAAAATGCTGGGTGGCCTTCCAGAGCTTTTAAATTAAAAACAGAGAATGATAGAATTAAGTCTGATATGATGTAGAGGCTTTTTAAAGGAGAGCTTATTTCTTCTGTGCAGTGGGAATTACAAATGAGTGGAATCTCACGTGCACATGAGAGACTCATGGCCCACAGAATTGGCACATCAATCCCCAAGAGCACTTTCCCTCCCCTTGCCCATTTCTGAAGGGCAACCTCCACATCCAAACCAGAGATGGTATGCTTGAGAACTAGCAGCCTTATTAGACTGTTATTAGTGACTTTTTCCTCCTTAGACTACATTGGCTTAAATTATTTTTACTGCTTTTGTTCTGTGGTGCTTGTGTTTTGTTTCCTGGTGTTTGGCAGAGCTCTCACGGCATCCTGATTCCCTGGAGCATGACTTTGGCATTGCACACATGCTGCTGTTGGCTGTTGGCTGATCTGACTTCAGGTTTTAGAGCAGTGTGGGGTTTTCCTTCATGGAGATGATAACACAAAATGTATCATCAGATCTCTAAAATCTGTGTAGTTTGCTGCGTTATGCTCATGAAAAGATTCGAAGAACGTACTTCTCAAATACACCGGTTCGTTTGTGAGGGTAACAGGCATAAATGCATGGCTTCCTGAACTCCTGGAGAGGAGAAACACCAAATCAAATGGCTGTTCAGAGAGGGGTTGTGTCATGCAGCAATGGGAGCCTAGTTTGGGAAGTATAAAACCTTGTTGTACGACTTCTGTAGTCACACAGAAAAACTGTCTCTTGTTTGTGTGCAGGTTCCTCTTGCCAGGTAGGCAGTTCCTGCTCAGCTCTGAGTGACTGAACATCCAGTTCTCTCTGTTTCAGCAGCACAGTACCCACATGCTCATCTGCATACCTAGATATTCATTATCATTTACAAAACAAGAAGGTTTTCTCTTCTGCACAGATAGTTTTTGTCAATACAAACAAAAAAGAGCTAGAGCTGTCAAAATTCATCCTTTTGGCAGCTTCCCACACTTATGCCAAAAGAAAAAGTAAGGATTGAAAAGGCTTAAAGGTGGTAATAATAATGAGAAATCAGAACTTTCTGAAATATTTATCATGAGGAACCAAAACCAAGATAAGTAAGTTGATATATTCTGAATCATTTGGTGACTTCAAGCAAAAAAAGGAGAATATAAAGAGTTGTCACAAAAATCTAATGATGACAGGTACAATGAATCTGCACTAGAAAACAGCTCGAGAAAATTTGGGGGTATTTTTCCTACATATGCACAGTCTTCAGAAACCATTATCATATTTTCTTTACTCTTGATCCAAGCTGCTGCCTCAGGCCAGTTACTTGAGCTCTCAAGTAGCCAGCCTGGGTAGAGGTGGTGACACAGGAGCACAATGTTGGCTGTTCTGTGGCCTTCTCCATCTGAGCACGGATGGAGTCACCCCTGGGAAGCCAGACACTGTTCCTAAAGGAAATTGCAGCCACTGCCACAGCTTACTCTGCTCCTCCTCTCACCTGCTTGCAATGGCCTGTGCTTTTACAGCCAGAGACTTTCCCACTGCTGTTTGCTTATCCAAAAAGCACATACCTGCTCCCCAGGGTGTGGATTTACTGCAATTACCATTATTAAAATCCTTTGTATGTGTTTTTGTTGTGCTGTGCTGGCACAGTGAATGCAGCCATAACTGGCTCCCTGCCCTGCTAATTTCCTGGGGAGATCAGGAGTCAGGCTTCCCCAGAGAGGTTTTGCTCACAAAAGCAATTTCCAGGGAGCGAGAGGAGAGGTCACTACAGAACTTCCATTCTCTTACTGAGTAAGTTTAAACAGTCAGTTCAAATGAGCAAAGGCAACAGGTAAACATTCAGAAATAGCTTTATTCACAGAAGTGGTTGTTGCATAGCAGATTTTTTACTTACAAGCAGTGACAGCATTTCCTTGCATGTGGAGAGGAGTGGAAGATGTGTCCCTCTTTATCCTCAAGCTCCTTGGCATCTCTGACCCCTTGCCAAGGCTGTCCCGTTGTAACCTGGACAGTCAGACTGGGCAGCACACATTAGATATGGTGCCAGCTAGAATATGTACCTGTGTCTGCATCCTGCCTTCCTGGGGATCTTTTATTACATTTTATAATATAAAGATTTTCATAAATCTTCCTTGATCCAATTCAATCCTTTTTTCCTTGTCTTATCCAACATATACATGAAGAAAGGGAAACACTCTCTTCCATTTCACAGCACTAACTTCTATTAGGTGAGCAGGAATGCACTAACATTTGCATAATCCTAATCTAGGTGCTAATTTAGGTGTTGCAGAGGTGTACTGGAATAGAACAGAGCCTGGAAGGCACTTTGTGCAGAAGAGAGGAGTACCTAACCAGTGCTTTCCCCCCCCAAGTGAATCTTTGCTTCTTTCCAAAGAACCTGTCTCTACTCAGCCCACAGATTGCTGTGCTCCAAGGATGAGTCAGGTAATCTCTTTATATAACCTGTAAATTATTTGGTCGTGTTCTGCCAAACCCCATCTGATAGAAGGTTGGACTTTTCTATTTCATATTTTATAAGCCTCTGCCTAAGCTGCCAAGGATACTTTGCTGCAACATAAATACTTACAATACTATCAAGAATATCCCCTGTTTTCCCCCTCATTTGTCTCAACCCTGCAAACACACTGTGCACAGTGTGACTAGCCACAGCTATGTACCTTCTTCACTCACTCAAACTTTGCTTTAACTCTGGTTTTTAATGAGAAAGGTTATCCTAAAGGTATCTTCTCTGTTGTAACTACTAATCACAAATACTACAAAAACCTCCCAGGCTTGAAAGAGAACTTTTTCTTTTATTTTATTTATTTAGTCTGCTGTTCTACCTAGCACGCATACTAATATTTTTCACAGTTGGATAACACAAGAGGTGGAAGCTATTTGACCTGACAGTTCTCAAATGGAACGCTCTTCTAACACACTCAGTGGCCCCCAGCCCTCCCTCTCCTTGTAAACAGTCCTGTTATCTCCCAGATAATGAGGCCTCACCCAATGGTGCCAGAATTGCACCGTAAGTGCCTTTATAGAGCAGAGTTGCATTTAAAAAAAACCCATCTGGGTAGAAGGACTTGGTACCTTTATAGGCACTCAATCATTTTCTCCCTCAGGGATTGTTTTCTTGATTGGATTTTATAGGTTTTGGCAGCTTTTAAATCTGTTGATGCAGTTTTCTGTCTTGCAGAGATGCTAATGAAACCTGCTTCCAATAAACAAACACAATGGCAAGAAAGAGCTTCCAACTCAACTACTCAGGCAGGGTAATTGTGGAAGTGCAGGATGCAAAGTGGGCAGGGACAGCCACCAGGCCAAGCAATGGTGTGGGAGCAATCACTGAGCCACGGCTGATAAGACGGGCCAAGGACATAGACTCTGGAATGGGAAATAGTGGTAGGACATGGAGGTTGTACGGTGCCATCTGGAACTTTGGGAAGCTGGAGCCATGTATATAAAATATGATTTAATGCAGCCACATACAGTGCTGCTCATCCAGCAATGAGAAACATCACTCATTGTAGTTTCTACAAAATATCCCAAATTTTTCTGAAAAGTAGTAGGTAAACCTTTGGAACTGATTTTACCTCACAGCTATCACCATATATTTACTTACATTTGATTTCACTTTGGTTGTACATGTACTCTGTGTCCTGCTCCATGTCTGGCAATTCCTAAAACACCTCAGACACAGGAGAAGTTAGAATGGTTGTGTCCAATTCTTTTTGCTGAAGACTGGAGTCTGTAAGCTTGAGTCCTTACAGTAGATTGGTGCTGAAATAAAATCTACTTCTTACAAGTTTCGTACATAGGAACTCAAAGATGCGAGTTGTTTATGCAGAAACACAGTACATAAATTACAAGCTGGTGAAGAGCTTTTGTAGAATGATTGATAGGACTTCAGTTACAGATTTTTAATGACTTACTGTTGTACATCAGGCAGTAATCAGTGGGTGGTATAGGACCCAGGCCTAATTAATTAGCAGATAACCATAAGCCGTGAATATATGCTTAGAATTAACTGAGTAAAAAACAAATGTTCGTTGGTATTTGGTGGTTTAGAGTTTAGTAATGAGATTGTAAATTTGAAATCAATTTTCTGTAATTTATTATCTGAAAAAGATGAAGTCACTAAAGAACATGAGTGCTTCCAGTAGTTTTCAGAAAGGAGCTAGATAGCCCGCGATAGAAAATGTCTGATTCAATGTGCCATTCCTGCTATCAAAAAGACTGAGTACCACAGCTTCATAGAGCAGATCACGCATTTTAGTGGTGCTGCTGTTAAAAAAAGGAGGAGCAGGAGGACTGGGCTTCTCTGAGAGCTCTCTGTGTCACCCGGCCCCAGCGTGTGCTTTAGGTGCTGCATCCCTAAAATGGGAACAGCACTGTCAATGTGGTTCAGAGCTCACCCCACGCTGCCACTGGCACTGGGAGCACAGGAATGCACCAGCTCTCCCCAGCAGTCCCAGGCCTGGCCCAGAGCAGCAAAGGCATGAAAAGGCTGGGGAACCCAAAGGCTCCACAGCAGGGCAGCCACATGTGGGCAGCCACAACCGTTAACTTCCTGCCAGTGGTTTGCCAATTTCCTTCATTCTGATGTGTGCAGACCAGCTTCCCCAGCGGCCGTGGCCGAGGTTTCCTTCTGCGTGCCACAGGTTCCTTCCAGCCTTAACAGCCATTTCTCAGGGAGGGCAGTGAGGCCCTGGCACAGGCTGCCCAGGGAAGCTGTGGCTGCCCCTGATCCTTGGAACAGTTCCAGGCCAGGTTGGACAGGGCTTGGAGCAACCTGGGAGACTGGAAGGTGTCCCTGCCCATGGCAGGGGGTGGGACTGGGTGAGCTTCTAGGTCCCTTCCAATTCCATAACATTCTATGATGAGCTATTCTAATGTGCATTATCATTATAAATAAAAAAGGACAAATACTGGCTGGTTTTAGCAGACATACAGACGTGTTAGATTTCTCCACAGTGTTTTTAGCTGCATTTCTGGTGCAGGAATTCCCAGAGCTGCTCATTCCCAGGGTGTCTTTCTCTGTACCATTTACCCCACAGGACCACCTATTCAAGGCTATACTTGACTCAGATGGAAGAGCATTTGAGACCATTTTCTGGCACTGAAATTTCTCCTGATATCACATAGTCTGTCATCTGAAGTTAAAGAAAGTCTTACATTAAAATCTTTCTCTTTTAATGTCACTGTCCTTACAAGGCCTCACAAAACTTTATAATCTCCCTTACAATTTTTCTTCCTGTGCTGTTTGTCTCGTACTGCTTTGTTTTTCTCTCCCTGCCACCATTCAACACAAACATAGGAGATTTTCTTCCTGCTGCCTCACAGTGCATTCTGAGGTATATAAGATGCTGCCCCTTGCCAGTGGTAATAAAAAAAAGCTGGTTGATATCAGTAGTATAGGGATGTTTTTAACTAAATGCTGGCTCAGAAAACAAAGTAAAAACTTCCTAGTGAAATGTCCCTTCTACAGAAATGGCCAGGCTGGATTATGTCTTAAATGTCCGCCTTTTAATAACAATAATAATAATTCAGCTTGAGTCACGAACTGGAAAATAGCTAGGACTGTAAGAAGCATGATTTCATCCAAGTTCCATGGTATGAACAACATCTCAGCAAAAAAATATCTTATTTAAAGATATGAGCAGGGGTACACTGAGAAGAGCAGAGAAAACTCTTTAAGAAAGGTTTCATAAATATTTATTGTAATAAAGCCAGACATTTGTTCATTGTTCACTGCTTCCACCAATGCCTTTCTCACAATTACAAACTCCTAGTTAAAATAAATATTTGACTGCCAGACATTCGTGGGCCATAGGTAGGCGTAATCTGCTTATTTTTGTTTGATGATATATTTAAGAACCAGTACATGACAGGGATGATTGAAAGCAAAAAGATGCTCTTAAAATATTTTATTGACATTTTTGGGTTTCAAAATCTTTCCAAAAGTTGCAGAACTCTTAGCCTGAGGAACAGAACCAGAAACAATATTATTTGCAACAGATGATCCGAGCAAATGCTGCCTTTTGATAATCTTGTGACATAGTTCTACCTTGAACTATACCCTGCTCATGAATAAATAGTTGCTAAAACAAATTGGGATATATGGATCTGACTTTTTTGTGCTTGAACTTACTCACTGGTCAGAGCAGGGCAAACACAGAGCATGTCAAATTTTCTTATGCAAATGTTGAGATTGTAGCAAACTGCTTCTACCTCATGAACTTGGTATTTCAGCCAAAATCCCTTCCCTGTGATTTTGAATCAAACATATTATTTACTCTCTTGAAAATCCCCCAGTGGTCTGGCCCAATTGCTCCAAATCCAAGCAAATCCAATTTGATACAGCAAAGTAAAAAAAACTTAGGAACTTGTGAAAAGTGTGGTTTGCTTTTTTCTTAACCAACTTGCCACTGTGAACATTGCAGAAACATTCCTGTCATTAAGGTCTGACTCTGTCTCTCAAAGCACACCCCATTCCTGCCAGTGCAAGGATCTAACTGCCTGTGGATTGACTGTGTGGTGAGCATGCACTCTGTTAATTAAATGGTAAGTCTTTTTTTTCAAAGATAAAAATAATTGCACTTTTTGCATCTGACATGGCAGCAAGCCCTTCTGCTAAAATGGAAATTAGCCACCAGCATCAATTTTACCCATGAGTCTTGCCACATATTTTGCCTTTCAGACCTAACAATATGTCTTGTGCTCCAATTACTCTATAAAAAACTGGGACAGTTTTTTTTTGGTGCACCAGAATCAGGAAATGACTACAGAGTGATCACACTGCTATATGAAAATCAGAAATCTGTCTAGATGCTCCATTTTGGCTGGGTCTGCTGTGTGATGGGAAACAATCCTTGGGGTGACAGGAGAGGAGAGGAGCCTAGATTCTTCAGGGAAGGAGAATTCCAAATCAATTGTTCAAATATGAGCCAAGCCAACGTGTGATGTCTCTGCTGAAGAAACAGCCTTTGCTTTTTGGTACCCAGAATTGGTGTGCCCTGGCCAAGAGTGAAAATCAAACACTGTTCCCTCTCCAGAATACTTACATATCTGCCACTGAAATAAAGGAAAATACCTTTACATAAAGTACAACTGTTCTGAACCTCTCACAGCAGAGAGGAGTAGGTACAGTAAAGAAGTGTTAGAGTAAGTAGTTGTCCCTCTCTCTCTTATAAATCAGTGGGAGCCAGAGATATTTTATTAAACTGGTCTGCAGGTCCATTCACTTTTTTATGTGTAGTTTCCATGCCTGTGTGTGGGTCAGTCTTCTGTTTCTACGGCAGATTTGTTTCTGATTTCAGCTGAGCTTAACACTTTCTCAAATGGCTCTTCAGGAAACAAGATGGATCCTAAGGCTTGGTCTGGATTGTCAGAGGCACACAGGCATTTGCATTTCTCTGGGAGATTTCCACCAGGGCAGGAGTTCTGTAGGTGGCTGCTGAGCTCATCTCACTGTTCATTGCTGCTGACAGGGAAGTTCTCCTTCCTCCCCACCGTGCTCCCGTCCTCTGTATCTGGCACTGTCACATTCATCCCATCTGATGTAGGAGAAGGTGGCAGTGTGAAAGCCACCATCTGTGGTGGCAGAAGTTCTGACTGTCCCTGCCATTTCAGAGACCTTCTCTAAAGCTCTTCAAGTAGAACATCTGAACACTTCAATTTGGCTTCATAGCAGTAGCATAAACTCCTCTTTTCTTTCTTCTTTTCTCCTTTTTTAAGCAGAGGAACAGCTTGGCTGAGCTTTCTGTTTGCTTTCCAACTGTCCACACTTTGCCCTCAGCTTTTTACCACCCAGACAAATAAAAATCCCCAAGCAGCTACACCCAGTTTGTTTTCTTCCCCTCCTTTTGTCTTTTCACAAAAACTCTGCTGGCTGCACAGTGGCAGAGCTCAGGTCTGAATAGAAGAGCCTCCACCCAGGTGATGCCACAAGGGGAAGGGTGGGTTTGGATTCACTTGCAGGTTCACTGTCATTTTCAAAAGACCACCCTGGGCTGACAGTCTGCTTCAACTCACAGCAGTTATTTTTATTAGTGCATTAACCCCCTCATTTAACTACCAGGATGCTTCTGGAATCTTCCAGGGCAGTTAAAAGATTTCCTAATAATTTTCTGACCATTTCTTGACTTGTGTTTTAAGGGATGTGGTTCTGCCACATCCCTGAGCACATTTGGGCTCAAGGAAGTTGCCGGGGCCTGGAACTTACAGACCTGAAATTGTTAGTTCACAAAGGCAAGCGCAGTTCTTAGCATGGATTTCTTACCAGAGGGTAGAACTAAAATCAGTTGTGATCAGGATGCAAAGAACCATAAGGCTCTTGAGCTCAGGCTTCATTCTGGGTCAGATTTGGTGACTGGAAGATTGAGCACAGAGGAGCGGGACACGCCAAGCTCCAGGACCCTCCGAGATTTGTGGCACTTGCAGGCTGTGAGCCTCTTTCAGGACTGCTTTGAAAGGTCACTCAGCTCTGCAGCTTAACTTTCCATTGCCTTTTCCACATTCCTGGTGCATGCAAGCCCTTTCTTGCTCTACCCACTGTCGGGAAATGATTGTTTGCCCTGTGATACAGTTCCATGTAAGTTATCCCAAGCAGTCTGTGTTCTTTTAGGCAGCTGCCATCCCCAAAGACTAAAAAGCTATCTTTGTTCATGGAAAAAATCAATGTAATAACCATCATGGTCCTTCCTATTTACTTGCTTTACTACACTCCTGATTCACAGGGAGTACCTGATATTGCTCCCAATTGCATTCCTCATGTAACCTCTGTGCTCTGAACGATGACAAGTGTAACACTTAGACTTTGTCATGCACCCTCCAGGAATTACATTTACATCTCTCAAATGATTTTACATAGACTGGAAGTGGTATTTGAAACAGTGTTACATTATAGGCAACAGCCAGCCAAAAAGGTCAGTGAAAGCATTTCAGGTTCATTTCATAGCAAAGTAGACAATACATAATCCTGGTGTGCTTCACCCCTTCCCTTAATAACATATTTAAGATCTTTTGTTTTCAGTTCAGCAAAGTACGGAACCTAAACCCAGAAATTATATCTAAAATCTGGCTTCTTAGGAACGAAAATAAGGACAGGAATGTTGAGTCATTTATTTTTCAGTAGATGATCATCTTAACAAATTTGTTGCTTTTGTGAGTATTTCAGAAGGTCACTAAAGCACTTTGAAGTAGCAGAGGCATACTGAAATTTGAAAAACCATATATCCTTTTTTGTTCAGGAAGACAATCACCTGCTATAACTTCATAGGACATTTCTGAAGCATTTCTCTGCCATTGCAAATAAAATTAAAAAACAACAACAACAAAACAAGTAAATCATGGCCTGGAGAATCCCCTTTAAAAGAATGTTTTATAACTGATTTAAACTCAAGTGGGATCCGTGGCTTGTGGGTTTCCCATAAAATAATGCATTTTGCAAGTTGCTTTATTTTGTTTTTTCACTCAGTGTGGTATTTTTTCAGGAGCATTTCTGTATGCAGGTGCTAATCCAGCCTATAGCAACAGCACAGCACAGGAAAACTGAGTGCATTTTGCTGTTCTTAGGGAAATAGCACATACATTCAAAAGGAGTGAAAAATAAGCATTGCTATGATTAATGATCCTCAGTTCTTGGAGAGGAGCTATGAGACTGATTTCTTCTGGCGCCTCCAACAAAAAGCAAGATCAGATAATTTTATTATTAACATAGGTTCTTATATTTGTCTGCATCCTCCTGCTGTGGTAAACTGTAGCTCCCTTTGGGATTCTTAAATCAGAAAGGGAACTAAGGAAACAGAAATTATAAGAAATAAACCCATGCTGAAAATCCTTCTGGATTCTGTTCAGGTGTCCCTGACTTATATAAAAGGAAGGAAATTGCTTTAGGCTCATATTCTAACTTGCACTGGAGGAATCTCTGAAGGCTTGGAGTTTTCACAGGAACTGGGTAAACATGCAGGGATCTATCTTTTGCACCTGCCAAAATGTACTGGAAATCCTGTGACAACAGGTTTTTTGGCAAAAGTCACTATTTTCTTTCAGACATGACCAGACCTAAGAAACGCAGAGGTGCAGAAAAATCAAAAGGAGAGGGGGAAAAAAAAGCAAGACAGGTTTTCAATCTGAGAGAAATTTGCTTGCTGCCTTTTGAGATAGTTCAGATTGGTTTATATTGCACTTTGTCCCACTCTGAGTGGGTTTTCTATTTGTAGTGAAGTCTGGCAGTCTCCCACAGCTCACTCATATTGTCATTCCCAAGTGGTTTATTCCTCCACACTTGGCTCCAAACAAGCAGAAAAGGGATAATATGAAATACATCTCTAGCCTGGTACTGAAAAAGTAAAGAGAGACTTTCACAGTCATAATTTAAATGTATTTCCTTGAAAAAATGGAGAGTGGAAATGTGCAGAATGGCAAACAGTTGCTGGGCATTCCGGTTTTGGAGAGAAATGAGGGAGTTTCCTCATCAGGAGGGTTGGAAAAGCATCTATTATGATGGAAGAAGAGGAGTTCTGGTCTTTGAAGCAAAGCTGTGCCCAGGCAGCTTTTTAGAGAATTTTGGTTTATCTGTGTGACTGACACACTTGGAGAATGTGCTCTGAGTGTGTCACATAATCTCACCAAGGTAACACAGCCATGGCTGGTGCTGCTCCCACTTGAAAATTTTAACTCTGAGATAACTCACCCCGTGCCTGTGGTAACTTTCTGTTGTTGTTATTATTGAAAGAGTGAAAACATTTGTGAATGCTCTTGAATGTACAATTCCAGAGCCTGAATCACTACAGCGTTTGTCTGGGTTTATTTTGGCACCAGTTTAAATGTTCTGGTCTACAGCATTTGTTTATTTGCTTAACTCTTGTCCTAAACTTCTAAAAGAAACCACCAATTTCCATTCAGTCACTCAGTTGCTTTTCTGGAAACCAACACCCCTGGGGATTCAGGGAATACAGGGACAGGGAAAATCTCCATGCTTGCATGGATTTCTTTAAATTCCCGTTGTCATCCGCTGTGACAAGCAAACTCACAGACCGAGACCGAGTATCCAAAGCCAGCCAGGACATTGCAGTGGAACAACCTAGACTCCCCTGCAGTGAACTCCCTAAAAAGAAACAAAGATGGTTTTACAGTGCAAACCCCAAAAGCTTTATTAGAAATAAAAATGGAAGTGATTTTGAATAGATCTTGAGAGAAAGAAGACCTTTATACACAAGCCTCTCACAGAGACAGGCAAAAAGAGGAAGCTCAGGGTTATACCCAGCTTTCCTACAATCCTGCAGACATGCAGCTCCTGAAGTGTTGCAGTGCTCCTGTTTCTGCAAGCAGTTGCAAGGAAGCCAAGAGATGTTTGCTGAAATCCTGAGAAGAACCATTACATCAGGGAACTGCCAGGGGTTAAGCTTTCTGCTTGCTATCATACACTGTCTTGCCCAAGAGCTGCCTGAAAGAGGGCATTTCCTCTGTCTCTGTCATTGCCAGCACCTGTTAATACTTTTCTTCAGGGCAGCTTTACTGCTTTACTTTGCTTTGGGGTTCAATTTCCTTCCCAGTGCATGTCCAAGGAAGATCTGCCTCAGGGAAAAGCAAAATTCTTCCCTGCTATTTCTCGTGATGCTGGCAAACATCTGCTTTATGTGCTTTAGAATCTGATCTTATTTGCCACTCAAAAGTGCTTTCTTCAAGGTGCATCTAAAAAGCTACTGATCATTTTTATCTTTTCTTTACCTCAATTTTGCTTGAAGCCATTTGTAATTTCTGCAGCAAGAGAGGAAAATCTGATGCTGTGGTTCTCATCCCTGAAGTCAGGCTTGTGTCAGCCTTTCCATTATATAAACCCTTATTTTGAAGAGTTTCAAATTCAGCTATAAAAATTCAGTCTAGGCTGGAAACTGGCAAATTAAGTCTTTGCATGGAATGTTCCTTTTAATTAAAATAGAAAAGAACTGTATTCAATTGCCTTTATGTTTCTCAAGTCCTTGAAAGACCTGTCAGGCTACACTTAGAATGCTCTTTCTATGCTTGCAGGATCAATTTTCAGAGATACTGAGTGCTTTTATTTCTCAGTTTGATGCAATTGCTCAACCTTAGACTTTCTGTGTTTTTCTAAAGCATTTTGTTCGTCAGGTTTTTATTTTTACTGTGTCAATCCACTTACAACAGTGTAAAAGTTTTAACAATTTACTTTCCTCTTAGTAGTATATTTACACTAGGAATGTACATCACTTTCTTATTCACTTCTATTCCTATGCTATTTTCTAATAAAAAATTTAAAGATTCTTTCTGTTGTGCTGTTCTAGCTATGACCATTGATTCCTACAGGGAAGTGGGACAGGGATAATTTAATTGACTCATTATTTTCATGGTGAAGAGTTCTTACTGCAACCTTGTTTACTGCCAGATTTTACCTAGTAATTCCTTCCACAGTAAAATGTGAAGGACGAGACGGATAATGCTGATCTTGTTGTTCTGGGAGATCAAAAATCACTGTAGGTCAGATATTAAGGGAGGTTTTACTCTGTTCTCAGAAAAATCACTGGGGATTAATGTGGAAGAAATAGAAAAAAGGGGAACTTTGCAGTGAAATGTGATCATTGATTACTATATATATACATTCTTCTGTATTGGACTTCTGTCTTAGTTAGGTGATGCCAAGTTTGAAAAAAGTCCATAAAACATGACCTTTATTTTACTGTTTTTTTCTACACCTGGAGTTGGTATCTCCATTTTAAGTGGAGATGTGTTTTGCACAGGAAAACATGGAGTCACTTGCAGACAAAGGAAAAAGCCGTGAAATTACCCCTGCAAACGGGCCAGGTGCCAAAGGAGCGTAGGTTGCAATTCAGTGAGCATTTAAGCATGTGCTGAAGTTTATCCCTTTCCACTTACAGGGGCTTAACTTTAGGTATGTGCTCACATCCCTTTGAAATCACAGGATTCAGTGCCTTGGTGAATGGAAATGACTCAAAGCCATAGTGGGACAACTGATAGGGATTGCATTTTGCAAGATCAGTAAATGATATGAATAGAGATTACAGGAATGTAAGCTCTATTAATACAGGTGTGTACCTGCAGTCCCCAGAGAACTCCTCCTTGCTATATATTCACCTTTATACTGTGACTGTTATAATGCCAATGTTATTATAACTATCAGAGATAAAACTCCACTTCTTAATTGAAAACCTTTGTTTTTTCCTCAGTACAATTCTATTTTTGGCCCTGAAGTTTTATATTTCTCTTCATTTGCTAATCCATATCTCCCTGGCAATATCCCTGTGTTCTACTGCACTTCAAACAATTTGGCAACTAAACGAGTGTTTGAAGCTGATTTAATTACATTAGCCTGAGAAGCCAAATTAGATATTTGTAGAAGGATCTTGCCGAATGCTATTTCTTGAATAGCTGAGCAAGGCACACTGGCCCTCAGTTACTCAGTTCCTGCCCGACTGACAATAATGTAAACTGAATCCCTTTCTGCAGGCAGCCTCTCCACACAAAGGATAAACAGTGGATGCGCTTTAACTCCAACGGCCTCTTGTTGTAATCAGGAAAAAAGATAAACTTCCAAGAAATGTCCTCATTTAGTTGTGCTCTGCCTTCGTTTTCATATGAAGCCTTGGCAGATTGGCCAATTTTTGAGATGAAAATCGGATAACTTAGAGCAAAGGATGGGAAGCCAGTTTGCTTAAATTCTCTTCCAACTATTCACTCAGAAACAATGTATCAAAAACTCTTGTTTATTCGAGTTAGACAGAACGAGCAAGGACAGCTCTCATGGAGGCCAAGCTGATTGATTTCCTAGTTTATTTCTAGGTCTTATGCAAAGAGTTTCAAGAATGGGATTGAAGTCAGGTGTAACATCCATTCAGGCTGTCAAATCATAATGCTCTGATCCCAGTAACAGCTTTTCTCTTAGTAATTCCCACTAAATCCCACTCTAAAACCCTAAGGGCTAACGACTGCTCAGCAGCTCTACAAAATTCGGCTTTTAGGAGGCTGGCTATGAATTTTGAAGCCTATCTGTGGGTGTATATTTACGAAATCTTTTACCTCAAGCAATCATGATTCTGTTATTGAGGTAAGTCTGGGCAGCCTCTCTGTAGCTTCAATATATTGTTGTAGTTCAAGTCTAAATATTGATATGGCTCTAAAGGTGCTTGGAGTCATAGCAAAATTAACAAATTAGCATTTTGGCAACCAGTATGAAACATATGGAAGGAGAAGACATTAGGTACTGCTGCTCCTGTTACTCTCTGGTCCTGGGAAGTTTGTCTTTGGAATGGTGCACTGAGAGAAGCAGGAGCTTGGCACAAAGGCACAAAGCAAGCCAGAGGTGGCTATATAAATAGCAGTGCCTTCTGTGGGTCCTTTGCTCTCTTGCAGCTCTGGCGGTTGGAGCGAGAGTTTCTCATCTCAGATCTTTTGGCAATATCCTGCAAAGAGCCACCCCATTGTACTGCACGGGCTGTTGCCATGGAAACAATAATATTTTTAGTAGTGCCTTTCAGCTGAAAAGCTCCGGTTTCTAATGAACGCTGCCAGAGCCTCGCAGCACCTGTGGGGCAGGTCAGGGCTCCACGAGCGGCACTGATGAGACAGGGAGGGCTGAAGGGCTTCTCCAAACCCACCGGCACCGCCCCCGGCTCGGGGCTCCAGCCTTGCTGCAGCTGCCCCCCCGAGCACCTCGTCCCTGTCACTGGGAGCTCTGTGCAGTTCAGGGAGAGATCTCAGAACTAAAGAGACAAGCTGGATGTAAGGAATAATGCCTGTTACCGCTCATTACTTGATTTTTTAAAATTAAGAGTAATAGTAACAATGAAGTCAAATGGGGGGGTTGTCTGGCTGTCTAAAGAAATGTGAAAATAGAGGAAGTATTCTAATGAGAGAAAAAAGTCCTTTAGGGTATGTTATTTGTGGATTGGTACTATCCTCACACCCTTTCTTCCTCAGACTAACTTTTTCTTGATGTACCTCCTTTTGCTCTCCAGCTCCAGTCCTGATCCAATGTCTGTAATCAGTGCTTGCACAAAGCCCTGTGTCCCACTGCCCTTCATTCCCTGTATGCAATGCCTGGTATTTTTGGTGCAGACAGGATGCATCCCAAACCGTGTGCCAGTACCATCACTGCTGATGTGCAACTCCATCTTTACCAGTTGCTGTAGAGCACACAGACCAACCACTCGCAGGCTGTGGAACCTGTGTTGATGTTATTTCTGGTTATTGTCACAGAGCACCTCTAACTTCTAAACCAAATTCCTGCTACCACCCTGACTTCTCTTGCCAAAAAGAGCAGCTTGAATTTTCTCAAAACCAGGAATAACTGGGCTTGTATCTGGCTTAGAGGTCACTTGGTGCTCTCAATAAAAATGATTCCTGAAAACACCCCCAAAACTCCCAACTAAGTTGGCAGCTCCGGGGCTGAAATGACTCCAAAGCGCAGCGAGAACCAGTTACAGAGCAGCATTCTGGCTGGAACCCAAGGAATCTGTCAGCTATTGTGCAGGGAATGTGGCTGTCCTCCCAGCGCTGACTTAAAACAGAAAATTGAGGAGATACTGAGGACTGGGGAAGTGATAATTTTATCTGGAATGTCATGGCCAAATTCTGAGGACAGCATGTAAGTGTCTGTGGAGGGAGGAAAAGAGACCTTACTTCAGAATGACCTCATCCAGAAGAAATCCCAGTGCCATATGTTCCCTTGGCCTGCATTTGATACCACAAAGGCTCTCAGATACATGCAAGGAAGAGAGGGGCTGCCTTCCCTTTCTTAGAGGAAGAAACCTGTAACAAAGTAGCTGTAAATCTGAATCTTGGTTTATTGGTACTACTTGTAATCAGCTCCAGAGGTTTCCCGAGATGTAAAATGTAACAATTTTAGCTGGAAAAGGGACATATCCTATAGCAACAGCTTACTGCTCTCCAACCACAGACCATCTTATACATAGCAAGCAAAGACCAAGGCAGATTTGTCATTTGATAAGCCTGGAAAACAGTGGCAAAACAGATTAATCCCACAATACTGATTTGGGTTAAAGTTTTTCCACTGATTTTGCAATCACCCTTAATGAGTTATAGAAATATAATTTGTGATGTAGTTTTTTTTTTTTTTTTCCCCTTTGAGTTTAAATCCAACTACTATGAAAACAATGATAAGTGGAATTTGACTTTGGTTCCAAAATATTTCTGTAGTATGGGAAAGGACTCTGTTCCCATTCCCTTTCTAAAATGAAATGGCTTATTCAGAAGCAGTGCTGCTGAGGGGCTTCCACCCAGAACACATCAACACTTAATTAAATTACGGCGCTATCTGAGGAAAGAGGTGCAGCAATTTCAGCGGCTGACAGCTGGATTTGCACACACGGACTTCTCCGAAGTGAGCCCCTGGTTTCGCAATGCCCGGAGTCTGGCAGCACTTGGATTTCATGGCACGGTGCCCTGGGCGCTGCAGCTCAGCGCTCCCAGCTTGTGCCAACACAATCTCATCTGTCTGCAGGCTCCTCTCCTGTGATCCAGCTGGGCTGATGCGACTTTAAAATCCTGATCTCTCTCCTCGAAGGCTTCCCAGAGACGCTTCCCGGCGCAGCCTTTCGAAGTGTCCCGGGAAAGGTGCCCCGTAGTCACAAACACGCTCCAGGAGGAAAGCTGGCACGTGTTGCCAACCCCTCCGCAGCGCGGATTTGCGCCCGGGGGCACACAAACACGGTGCCCCGGGCCGGCCATCCCCGCCCGGGCTGTGGCCATGCCGCTCCGAGGGACGGCGTGCGGGCCCCGCGGGGACGGGATGGGCGCTGCCGGGGCTCGATGGAGCCGGGCGGAGGCGGATGGAAGCGGATGGAGGCGCCAGGCCCAGCCCACGGCCTAGGCCTCGGGGCCGCGCCTCATGGCGCCCCTGCGAGCGCGGGAGGGCGACCCCGTAGCGCCCTCACGGCCCGATAATTGCCAGCCCGCGGTGCCCTGTAATGGCCGAGGCGTGGAATTGCGGGCTCTTCCCGGGAGCCCTTTTCCCGTGCGATGTGCTCCTGGAAGATGGCAGGATCGCGTGTGCCCGCTGCAAAGGTACGTCTCTTTAGTTTTTATGGTTTGGGATTCTTTTGGCTCTGTGCTGGGCTTCAAGGAGGTTGCTTTGGCAGATAAGTGGAAAGCAACACAATGGTAGTGTTGTGGAAGGATTAAGGATTCCTTGCACAGTTGGAATGCGCACACACTGTAAAAGGATTAAGGATTGCCTTCTCAGCCCCAAGGCTGCCAGGGCTCAAGGAGCATTTGGACAAGGCTCTCAGGCACAGGACGTGACTCCTGGGGGTGTCCTGGGCAGGGCCAGGAGTTGGACTCGCTGCTCCTGATGGGTCCCTTCCAGCTCGGCATATTCTGTCATTCTGCACATGCACTAAATGGGGTTGTGCCAGTTCACCAGGGCAGGTTTCATACCGTGTTCTGTCACGGAACTTAGCTGTCACTGTTCCTTTCAAAAAAAACAGCCCAAAATACAAACACTGCTCTCTGCTTTATCTTAGCATGTGCCAAGACTTGCCCTAGCGTAGTAACAGAATGTTTGCTTTGACTTCACTGCCTCGTTTCCATTGTTCCTTGGTGGTAGGTACTAGCATGATGGTAAGGCAGTGTTTTTCACAAGGATTTTGGGTTGGTACGGGACGGTTGTAAGTGGAAATGAAGTAATTAAAGTTTTAACTTGATGTGATCAAAGGTAACTCTCGAACAGAATCCGCGGGTGTGCCCAGCTTAGGCGTTTGGGCAGGCGATGTTGGCCGTGGGCTGCCGCGGTTGCATTCCCTCCTCTGCAGGCGCGGTCGAGCTGCTCTGTCGTTCAAAGGCAGGGGACAAAAGGAAACTGAGCGCAGGAGGAGGGGAGGGTCGCTTGCCCTCACCTTGAAACCACTCATTCTCTCCAGATCCTTTCTGCAAAGGAATCACAGGCACCGCAGTCACCTCAGCTTAAATAAGGTCTTCAATTAATAATTGGGCTTAACGATTTTTTATCTTCCCCTCATCTTCAAGTATATATATTCTTATTCTGAGAGGTTGTTGAGCTTAATTTTAAAATTATTTTGGTATTTCATTGAAAAAATGGATTTATATGGAGTTTTTCTTGTTTTGAAATTGTTTTGTCATCAAAGAATATAGGAAAAAAATAGGAAAGAAATTAGAACCTAATTCATACGTTTTAAAAACAATAGCATCTGGATTATTTTTAATAAGGTTTCCAAATTCATTCCTTTTCTCTTGAGAGAGAATAACCTATCTAAAATTCTTGTCATTTGTTGCCTAAGAGATTCGTCTGAGGCACTGTGACAATTTGCATAAGCAACCAGAGCTGCCCTTTGGGTTCTCTTCTTGCTGTCAGTTCTCTTCTCAGTTCCTAATAAAAAATATCATTTTTTGTGTTTCCCTAGCAATTCCAGAGCATGTTGGAGCAGTGTAGTCATATGGTACCTTGATGTGTGTTCTCACCCCTGCACTTCTCACACCCAGATTTCAGGTGGTCTGGAATGAAAGAAATCCAGGGAGGAACTCCTCAAAGGCTGCTTTGCAAAGAGCCTTCACATATTCAGCCTAACAAGGTTTTGCATAACAGAGCTCATGTGGTGTTTATGGATGTACTCTGTATCCATACAAAGCACATCCACTATTTTAGTAGTTTAGTAGTTAAACTACTTAAGTAGTTTCTGTTCCTCCCGAATTTTCATCATGAATCAACAGTAGCGGCCCAAAATTCCTCATGGGGAAAATAATCGCAGGTATCAAGTGATTGCTGTGGTGTCTCTGTTCCAGACTCCCTTTCCAGCGTTTTCTTTCCTTAAGTGTGCTTTGAAACTTTCATTTGAGCCCAGATGTAGTATCAGAATACAGAATGGGACTGGCTGAATTGCCCATTCTCTTTTTTTATTCCTCAAAAAAACGATGTGGTCCCTAGAAAATTTGTTAAAAGTAAAGGGCATTTGGGTCCTAAGTGGCCAAGATCCCTTTTCCCAAATGGAAGCGAGGGTTCAGGAAATACTGCTTGGGAAGTACCTTGTAGATTCAGAATGATTCCATGACTCTGTGGTTGTGTCAGAGTACCAGGGCAACTCCAATGAAAAAAGAGATGATCCCCCTGGAGAAAATCTCTTCTAGGTCAGGGATGCCTGTGCTGCAGCACATCCATGATGAGCTGCAGGACTTGAGGATCACTAAACCCACAGGTCTCACACAGCGTACTAAACAGACATTAAAAGTGTGACACAGGAGGCAATGCTCAGCATTGATGAATTTGGTCTGTTCCACTTTCTTTGGCTTGCCCTTGAACATGGAAAGCAATTCCTTGTGTTTCCAAAGGTATCTCCAAACAGTTTTTAACAAATGGCAGTACCAACCACGACCCCCAATTTTTTCTCTAGAGGCTCAGCAAACTCTGCAATTCTGTATTCATTTACGAATTCATTCAGCAAACTAAAAGGCTCTTACTGTTTCCAGAAATTGAATTGTGTAAACTCGAAACTTCCTTACCTTTATAATTGATCTTTGTATAACCATTAAACCTTCCACATGTTTGGGTTTTTTTAGCAGTATCTGTGTGAACAACACTATTCACAAGGTGCCACTTAGTGCCTTGTGCTGTAGTAGTACCTAATAGCTCTCCATCGTACGAGACATCTGTACAGAGCTCAGAACTGCCCCCCTAAGCCCCAGCCCAGCTTTTTTCAATCACATCCTTTCCTTCAGTAGCATGAGCTGGAGAAACTGGGAAGGGATAGAGGAAAAGGGGAGATATATGCCTGCTTCATAAAGTAAACTACTCCCTTTGCACTTTTTTTTTACATTCCTTGCTTTCTCACCTTTGCCAAATATGGTCTCCCAGCTCGTGACTGTGTTTGGGAAGGAGATTGTGCTCTGAAAGGGTTTGGGTCTGCTAGAAAAGAGAATTATCAGGATAAAACTGGTGATACCCAGTATTTACTTCTGTTTGTGTTATACAGCTTTGTACCCAAAAAGAAGCAGAGGAAAGAGTGACCTGGCCTGTTTTAATTCAGCAGCACTGTTGGATCCTTACTAGTTGGATCATTTTTCCTATTACTTGCTTTGCTTTTTATCAAACCATTTTCTGAGAGACCTCTATTTCTTAGAGAGTGCATTGTGGCTGGCATTAATTTTGGTGATTGAAACTCAGATTCTGCAGTTTGTTTTTAGCTCATGTTTTTCCGTACAGTGAAATGACACTTGTGGACCCATTCCTATCCAGTCAGCAATCCCGTGGTGCCCCTAAAGAGGCACGATTCCCACTTCTGCCAAAAGCCGTGCGTGTGTTGTACTTGCCTCACATGAGCAGCAGGGCTGTTTATGATAGCAGTTTTGATTGTGAATGGCAGCGTGTGCAGGATCAGGGCCACAGTCAGTGTGGGGTAAAGCAGATGGTGCAGGACGCAGGCCTGGTTTCATTCCACTCCCAGGTACTGTGAGGAGCCAGCAGGGAGGAGGTGTTTCCAAATGCCTGGAGGCAGCACTCACACACTGTGAAAATCCTGATGATGCGGACAGACTTACCCCGGGCTTACATCTGTACTGAATTACAGGGGCTCCCCATGTTTCTGCAAATCACAGCCGTGTGTTCTGATTTCTGCCGTGCTTCTGCTTCCCTCTCCCTGGATGGGACAGCAGAGAGGTTGCATGGGTGGGTTATATTCCGGGTAGGCTGTCAGGGCTTTCTTCCGTGCCCCTAAGAATTCCTACAGAATTGCATGTTTAGCGTTTACAGCTTATGTTAACGATGGCTGTAAAGTTGTTTGTCTTCATGGAATTAGATATATCCATAAGGCATTTTCCAGCTCAGCTATGCTGAGGCAGTAAAGCAAATTCTGCTGGCATTACTCACCGCAGTAATTCCCAAATAATTAGTCATCCTAGGTAATAGATGTGTGATGTGTCCCAGTCATAAAGTGCATCATGCAGGCTATGGACATAAAACACAGCGGCTGCTTGGGAAACGCAAAACCAGAAATCAAATTGCTCAAGTTCAGAAAGGAGCCAGCTTCGCACTTGCCTGTTCTCAAATCCTCCTGTGGAGCTTTTCTTCTGCTTCTAGAGTTGGGAAACTCCAGTTCTGTTCTTAGACCTTGCATAAGTGGATTTCCTAGTTTTTCACTTCAAATTGCTTATTTGTTATTGAGAAGCACTAACATATATGCACACTTGTTTTGTTTTCCCTCTCCTTACAAAGAGGAGTATCAATTGACATTGACATTGGTACCGATATTGGCTGGCTTAAAAGCAGGAATACGGGCTGGGTTTTCCCCCCAGTTTTACCTTTTGGCTAGATGTTCTTCTGTCCTGGCATTAAAAACTTGCCAGGGTGTAATTCATCCTGGTAAAGTGTTGTACATAGTGCTCACAGTGTTTAGTGAATGTTATACAGGGAGGAAATTTACTGTTGGAAAATAAATCATCTTGGACTGATTCCAAAAGCATTCACCAAGTATGTATGTGTGTGTGTCTGTTTGTGCTTGGGTTTTGCCTGTGTGAATTTGGATTTTGTATCCGTAAACTGGTGCTCAATTTCCATAGAAACAGCAATATTCATAATATCCTAAAATTGGTTCAGTACATGGTATTACATTAATTTGCATCAATGCTGTATTACATTTTCTTCCTGAAGAATTTCTAAAACATATAAATATGTCCTTAAGGAGATCTCTGTGATCAGTGCAACAACAAAGGAAGGAGACAGATTGCTCAAAGCACAGTGTGTCATGCAGTAATTTCCAGTGGGCTAATCATATTAACAGAGAAAATACTGGTGCCAGTTTTACTTTAACTAGTAAAGTTTTATTGAGTGCTACTGTCCCTAGCTGCTGCCCTTAACTTCATCTGATTACAAAACCATCTACAGTTTGGAACTGGTTTTATAGCTCACTCTTCTTATAGGGGAACAGCTGGCAAAAAGAAAAGCCATGAAATACCAACACTTAAAATGCAAAAAGTGGAAAAAAGATCATAAATATAAAACCAAAATACTGGTTTTCTTACATCTCTGGTAATGACCTCACTGGGCTTTCCAAAATGCAAAGTAATCTGAATCTCTGAGGCTCCCCTGAGTGTTATGAAAGTCAGTGGAGTAAGCATGGTCTCGGTGAAATCCCACTGGGAAAGCCATTTTTCTAGTTGATCCTGTTCTAGAACCAGTCAGTGATCAATTGGATTGAAGGGAGATCCCCCCAAAATAAGCCTCCCCACTGCTTTTGCTGTGCATCAGGACAGAGCTATTCCTAAGGTGTAAGTGGCTGCAGCCCTGAAAACATTTTGGGATCTCAGTTTTGTGCTATTGCCAGACCAGGCCTTTAAAGGTCCCTCCAAGGCAAAGCCAAGCACTCCCTGTCCCTAGCCCACTGCCTTCTCTACCAGCATGTTTTGGGATTGACACTTTGTCCTGTTGGGCAAATTGCAGTTCCCAGAGCCTCACTGGTGACTCATGTCTCTTTGCAAGGTATAGAAGTGATTCCAAGAGAATTTGTGGCAGCCAGTGTTTGGCCATATATGGCACTTCAGGTTAAAAGGTGACCTCATGGGGAGTTTAGCCCATTTTAACATTTCTGCAGCTACCTCAGAATCCATTTTCTTGTGCATCCCTACAGCTCTCTGTGTGTGATGTATTGGAATTTTGTGGTTCAGCGGTCTGTGACAAGCAACAGGTGAAGAGAAAATCCTGTCGTTTGGGAGTCATTGGAGTTCCATCTGCAAACCTTGAGCGATGTGTATTGAGTGATATAAGAGTCTCCACCGACCATATATTACTTATTTCTGTGAGTTGGTTCCAACCTCGCACACTTAAATCTTTTTAACCCCAAAATTTTACCCAGGGGGCCCTTTCTCTGACTATTATGCTGTGCATTGGAAACAGTAGACTGGGATCAAGGCTCTGGATCAAAGTCTGATCAGCACAATACCTTCCACTTGAGAGTTAATACACCCACACTATTAGTCATAAAATATGGAAAGGAACCAAGTTTCCTGTTCCATGTCTCCAGGCATATCCAAGTTACTGTATGCTTGGAATGAGGACTATGGGATATTTGTTTGGTGAGTTTGAAATGAGCCATCTAGGAACAGAACTGTGGATTTGATCTGTGTTGCTAGTAATTGTGAGAGCTCTGCTGTAACCAGGGATTGGCATGATTTGCTGTAAACCAAAAAAGGGAAATTCATGTCTTCATCGGAGGCTTGAAATAGACAAGAGAGAGACTGGAGTTAGTTGCTAGCAAGGCCGTTCTGGAAGAGACCTCCTAGGTTTTTGGCTCCAGGTTTCTGCCATAGCAGGGAATTGCCTTCTCCAGCCCCGTTGATACAGTTGCCAAGCCCATCTTTAATCAGTGACAGCCTCGGCATTAAGCAAACATAGGCCTCTTTGATTTTCAGGGAGCAGCTTGTGTGGTTTGCCTCTACACAGACTCTGATTTTTACAGATGAGTTCAAGCATCCAAATAATAACTTTGAGAATAAATTTTAATCTATGCATTCTGCTAGTAAAATCAAAATTTATAAATTACGTTCAGTTAATCTGTGTCTAGGGCAGTTCAGTCACAGATCACTTAGTGAACTACACAGCATTTCTGCTCCTTCCATGCTTATTCTAAACCTGATATTTTCTTCTATGTAAAATAGGTGTGTCTGTTTTTATCATTAATGTTGGCTAACATTTGGATGTTGCCTCTGATAAGGGTGAAATACAGCTAAAGACATACAATACAGCTGCTGGGCTGCTGGCTTTAACAATTTTATCAGCACCTGAAATTTACTTATGGGCTCAAACCTGAGTGTGAGGCAAATGAAACATGCCTTGAGATTATTTGTGGTAAAAATGTGGGAGTGTTCTTGCTTTTTTCCCTTAAAAAATGAAGAGAAAATGCATTAAAACTACAAAGTTCAGAAGAGATCTAGGATCCAAAATGTATTAAAGAAAAATGTTTTTTAAAATCCCATGAGAATTAAGTGCCTGATCCATGATGTGAAGATGTGGATCTTTGGCAATATTATAAAGGCCCATGAATAGATTTATAATTGTTTACTTTACAGACAATATTAGAAGAAATTTCCTATAACAGTAAAAAATTGTATTATATATTTATATTATATAAAAGCTTGTATTTTCTATCTCTTTACCCCAACCAAAAGATGGATACGGCTTACTTATAAATGGTCATTGCTACATGTCAGAAAAAAGGGCAGCACATTCCTTCGTGATTCTTGTATTTCACACAGTTCTGTTGCACAAAATACAATTTAGGTTTTTATTTTATGACGATTGAAGTAGTGAAAGTTTAGACCATACGTGTTCTTACTGTGTCCAGAATTCTGAGGGTTTATGGTAGCAGGAGTTCTGTGGGTGAAAGAACCTGTGCAAGAAAGAGCATAGAAAGTTAACAGGAACAACTATTGTTTTATCCATCATATATGTATATAAAAAAGTATTGACCTACCGGCAGCTGCAAATTATTACAGCTTTAAGAGTAGATTTTGCCAAATACATGCACTTAAAGTCCATTTTCAGGGAAGAAATGTAACCTGAAGATCAAATAACTCAAGGCTTTCGCAGGCTGATACAGAAACTGCTGACACCCAGTTGAGGAAATTAGTTTCTGAGGGCTTTTTCCTCTGTTGGTTTTTTTTTTTCACTGCTGAATGTGGTGATAGTTTCTATTTCACAGCATTTACAAGGCCTAGCACTGGGGAACAGAGGAAACTAAAGCAGTAGAACTTCCTCGAAGCCGAGGCAATTATTTTAGCAACTGCAGGATCATGATGCTACAGCAGCTGGTGTCATTCCAAAAGCATTCCGTAGCTCCATAGCTCCATAGGTGCATGTCCGTGATGTTCCACGGACATCAATGGGTCTTACTTTGACCACTCATTAGTTAAAACATGTTCCTCCTACCTGTAGGCACTGTGCAATGGTGTGCACACTTGGCAGGAAGTTCTTTATTCCAGGACAGGGTTTGGAAAGGTACCTGGAGCTGTCAGTACCCCCACACCTGTTCACAGAGGGTATTCACACAACGTTCCGTGCCTGCAGCCCGTGGCACAGCTCAGAGATTTATTGTGAACTCCTAGCAAACAGCAAAGAAGGAGGAGCAGCCTGTTCTGTCTTGAATACTTCCAGAAGAAAAGGCTCTCTAGAAACACAGAGGGACCTCTAACAACGCGTTCTTTGAACGGGCTGCCCGTGCCTTTTCCTGCACTGGGAGAGAGATTTGCTTCCCGACGCAACGTGCAACGCCGCAGAACTCCTAAGGCAGCATAAAAGTATTACTGTTCAGTGTCTGAAGAGATCTGTCCCTGGTGGAGCTGAGCTTAATGATACTGTCAGTAGTGCAGAGCTGGCAGCGCAGGACCTGCACGGGTAATTCATCCCGAACGGGAAGGCGAGGAGACAGGAGGTTTTCATTTCAGCGTGGGGAAGGAAACACAAACCCACCTGGGAGAGCAGCTTGGTTTTATTGCACAGCTCTGTCTGTCTGAAGTCCTCTCGCAGGAGCTGAGCCTGTGCTTGGAAAAGGGATGGAGGAATGCGGAATTCTGGGAGCAGATAAGAACTGATGGGTGCTGAGGCAGGAGAACAGAGCGTGTTGATGAATCCCAGCTTCATTGTTACAGGAGAGCAAAGCTTTGCTTTGGCGATCTTCTGAAAGAGGATTGAGTTTCCTCATTGCCCACGGAGTGTTTGGTTACCAGTGGAGATGTTTCACGAGGTTTGTGTGTAATTGAAAAGACAGCCTGATCCGAGCCATTGAACGTGCCTGACAGGAATTCGGAAGAGGGAATCGGTGGGGCTTCATCCACGAGGCCAGGACGATGCTGGGGCTGTTAATCCAAGCAGCCATTTGTGTGATGTTACCAGAGCAGAACGCTGGAAAGGGTTCTCAGAAAATTCTTAATTCATTACGTGTGCAGTTTGGGCAGGCAGGGGATGGTATGTTTTCAGAAATCCTGGCAGCTGAAATCCCATCTAACCTATGGAGCTGCTGACTTTGAGAATGTTCACACATTCCCGGAGGAAGTGAGAGAAACACTCTACCTGCAGAATTTCGGCTCCTTGTTACTACTTACGCTGCAACAGTGCCCTGAGGCTCTCATTTGTATAACACACTCCTGTACAATGTTTCGGCTGGGATTTATCACCCTCTGTGGAATCAGAGAGGTTTTATGGTTTTTAATTACTGATTGACCTTAATCAGCAGTTTTTGGTTGCTCTGGTGTTCAGAACAAGCTGCTGCCTACATTTTACATTTCTGTGATTCAGTGTGCCACTGAATTCCATTCTGGCCAGCTTTTGCAGTAGAATTTGATAAATGCATTCTTATTCCTCCTTACCTCTTGGTTCCTAAGCAACACTTATTTTCTGCCAGGTTAGTTATCCCTTCACCTGCTGCTTTATGACACAAAGTAGACAGTAGTTTTCCTGAACACAGGAAGGGATTTTAGTGTAGCAAGGGGTTTTTAAAAGAATGTAAAATTGGTTAATTGTCATTTACATGTGTAGCTGCTGTGTTAATTTTGTAAGAATTGATGATTTCATCCTATATACTAGAAAAAAGCGCCTGCAGCAGAAAAAGGCACATGCAGCCATTATCCACAACAGGAATAGTCTTGGCAGCACAGTGCAAGAGAAGAGCTTTATTAGACTCCTGTCCATCGAGGAGTCTCTTTCCAGCAGGCTGTAAATTGGGCTCACAAGGCTCTATCTGCACAGCAGCTTTAATGCAGTTTATCTTATCTCTAGATGGAGAGGTCATTTCTACCAAAGACCTTTCTAAGGAGTGATAGATAGGGCCTCATTCATAACAATGGGCATAATAAAGTGAGGAAATTTACCCCCCAGGCAATATGCATTCTCATATTCATAATAAATAGCATTTCTTTAGAAATGCATTGTGTTCACACAATAATTGACCAACCTTGCGTGAAGATATTGATTGATTTAAATATAAAGCAAGAGACTTATAGCACATTTCTCCTTAAAAGCCTTGTGGCTCTTTTTAAAAAATTTTAATCTTTATCCTATTCTATCCCTCAATGCATGTTTGGGTTATGTGAGTAAGCAGGGAGTTTAGGATTGGGTGAGGAATGCAAGTAGTTGCCTTGTGGACTGGACAGTATCAAATTCAAACTAGAAATAAAATACAGAAGTTTCAATGATTGTGGTTAACAACTGGAATAGTGGATCAGGGTCTGTAATGATAACTTTTAGATTAAGCCTTGGTTAGTTTCTAAAACATTTGCCCACATGTTTATAAGAGCGTTGTTGCAGGGAAGTTCTGTAGTCTCTGTGACATGAGCTGCTACACAGATGGTAGTGATGGGCTCTTCCAGCTTAAAAATCTATAACTAAATCTAATTCTTACTGTCTTCACTAAGAGGTGCCATGACTGCTTTGAAAATCTCACTGTTAAACTCACAGTGAGGAAAGCAAATGAAAGTTCTTGCAGTATGCAGTTGCAAAAATGAAACGTACTATTGGGTTTAAAGCAAACCAAAGGCAGTGTTCTCACAGTGCATGAGCCAAACTGGCTATGAGATCAAAAACAGGAACAGGTTCAATAGAAAACCATATCATTTCCCTCCCAGTTATTGGTTGTGACACAATAAACTCAGGAAATCCCCAACCTGCTGGGTGCTGGAAGGGACCCATTTCCCAGACAAGAGGCATTTGTTCCGGCTCCAGGCAGATAAGGAATATGCCAGATTAGGCTTTATTGCTTTTTCTAGTGTGTGCAGGAGGAATGCAAGTTGGTGCTTCTCTGATTTGACTGGTTACTTCTGCTTTTGAGTTTAGTCCTCCTGTTTGGTTTGTGAGTAGCTGGGATTACTGAGCCGTGTAGATGACATTTATGATCCATTACCTAACACTTCTCTGTAGCAATGACATTCTAGCAGTTAATAATTCTGAACTAGAAACGAGCTGAACGAAATGGCCCAGGCAAAGGGGAAGGAGCGAGGTGTTGGGGTGAGTTTGGGTTAGGTTTGGTTTTTTGGTTTTTTGGGGGTTTTTTTGTGGAGGTAAAGACTGGGTGTTTGGGGGTTGTGATTGTTGGATTTTCTGGGGTTTTTTTTTTGTGTTTTGTTTTGTTGGGGTTTTTTTACCTGAATCATGATAAGGTGAAATTAGAATTTATTACCGGAGTAATCTCTGATATTGCAATCTGTAGAGTTCTGTATGCATGAAGCTTTTATTTGGTATGTAGCAGTGAATCATCTAAATGCCATTTCTAGTATTTAACAGCTATTTAAAACATCCTGAGCCTTACAAACACTTCATTAGCGTTCTTCCCTCTAAGGACAGCACCACTCCTGGTTTAAATCATCCCTCTCCCTAAAAGCTTGCATTGGAAAGGCACAGCGTTTTGTCAGCTGTGTACCCGTAACCTTGAAATCAAATCCTTCACAAGGCCAAAAGAAATACTTAGAATTATATTTTTGCTATAGTCGTACCCTTTTGACCAGTCTGTATTTCCAGCTTTATTGTTGCATGGGATAAAAATGTCCTGCTGTGTGAATGCCAGGCAGTTGGTAGAACACTTGGAGCAGTCTGTGGTGTATCCCTCCTAAACTAAGCAAGTTTTGCTCTGGACAGAGAAAAAGGTTTTCTTCCATTGTAAAACTTCAGTAATTTTGAAAAGAGAATAAATCTTCCATCCTGTCTAAACTTCTTAGATTCATGCTGCAATTGCATTCATTATAAGCTCATGCCTTGCCCCACTTCTCTTGCTCTGGCCTTTTTAAGTGCACTAGAGTGCAGTTTTAAACAAGAGTGCAGTTTTAAACAGGACAGGTGACCTTTGTGTAAAACTCCACCCTTTAGGAACAGATGAGACTGGTCCCTCTGTACTGTTAGTGGCAAGAAAACCATGCTGGACATTGTAGCTGAGAGTCTTAGCCAACATGCCAGAGCTTCAAAGCACTAGCATGCTGATGGCTGTGGCAGCCTCTGAATGTGTGCTGTGACCTCTTCAAAGGATTTGGCTCTTCAGAGACTCAGTAAAGCCAGAAAAGTGTCCACACCCCTTGCTCTGACAGCCAGAGAACTGTGACCTGTGCTCAGTGACCTGGTCTAATGGAAGGTGTCCCTGCCCATGGCATGGGAGTGGAACTAGATGGTCTTTAAGGTCCCTATCAAACCAAGCCATTCTGTGACTTCTCCTGGCATCTGCCACTGAAATGTCCCCTTTTCCTACAGAAGCACACCAGTTGCTGTTTCCAGAAGCAGACATTTCAGTAGGACTACAGGAATTTAAAGACTTGGTTCTGTTTCACTTGGGCCCATAAACCTTATGTAACTGGGAAATGGGAGACTCCTCCGGGAAGGCCAGCACCAGCTCCAAATTTGTGTTGTTTCAGTGATTGCAGGGACTGACATGAGAGGGATATCTAAGGTCACATCCCAAATTTCCAGAGTGACTTTATTGGCATCAGTTGAGTGACTGCACATTTACATCAGTGCAGGCAGCTGAGATCAGAATCTGGACCTTTGCCTATGAAATACGGTGGGGAGTTGAGGAAAGTCTGTGTTAAATATAGAATAAGCTCAGAGCAAAGCTCTGTTTATGTCATCATAAAGCAGGGAATAAGCCACGGGTGGAATTTGAGCATTCCCAAGCAGCACATCTGTAAATTAATTACCGGGGTCCACCAAAGGAGGCAGAGGGAATGATGTCAAGCTTGTGACTCACCAGACTTGTATTCATGTTGTAGTTTGCTGTTTTCAGTGATGAGTGCCTGGCAAAAGCACAGCACCCACCTGGACAGCAGAGTGCAGGGATGTCCTGCCTTGTCCTTCCCCTGTGAGGAAGGTATGCTGAGGACAGGGCCGTGCAGAAATGAGCGAGGTGAAAGGAAATGCACAGTTACTGTTCTTGGAAATGTGTAGAATATTGACTCTGTGTGTAGGCCCAAGCCTGCTTCATTCTTCCTCCAGTTGCAGCAACTCAGCTAAAAATAGCAGTTCACAAAGCTGTTCTTCAGGCAGACAAAGTTTCCTGGCCTCAGGCATGATTAGGAAGAGCACTGAATTGCACATCCCAAATTGCATCCTTCCTTGTTACTGACAGCTGTGAGTCACAGGTAAGAGAAACATGTAGTCTCCAGCTAGGAAGAATTACCTTTGTCCAGCTAGGAAGAATTACCTTTGTAAGACTGACCTAAGGATTAGACAAACAGTTATAATGTTACCATAGGAGCCTTAGCACTTGAATCGATTTGTTTCTGTAAACTGTCTTCCCAAGCCCTCGCTTACCATTATTGTTCTTGTTTCTCTGTAACTAGGAGTGGGACTCTCTCTCAAGAAGAGTGCTGGCACAAGTTTGCATGTTCAGCCTTCATGCTAGAGCTGTCTCCAGTCTCCTGCACCACAGGACTGTCACCTTTCCAAGGCAGCTGGCACAAAGGGCCAGTCAGGGCAGAGAAAGGAAACAGAGCACGTGTTCTTTTTGGGATGTCTGTGTGTGTCAGACATGTCTGGCTCGGGAAGAGCAGGTTAGTGACAGCCTGACCTGAAATAACCAGCAAAGGGCACCTCTGAGAGCCCCCACCCGGGCTGCAGGTAACTGCAGATGAGCCTCCAACTGCAGCCATCCTCTCTGCACAAATTTAATTTTATGGGCTCAATACACACAGAGACTGCATAGAAAGGACTAAAAATATATCCCTTCCTAATGGTGTGCTAAATTCAGTTTTAACTAGTGTATGTTTGAATTAATGTATTCACTGCACTCAAGTTTAAATACCTATGGATGTTCAGGATTTCTTTCCCCTCAGGGAAAAAATACTTCCTCCAGCTTTCACAACTCTTCTGTTCCTTTCACTGAGCATCCTGAATGGGCTGTATAAACCTTGGCTACAATTTCTGAGCATCTAGAAATATTTTCTTAAGTAGAATATTAATAGCACATTATCTTCTAAGGCCTCTCTGCTTGAAGGTCAGCTGAGTATTTTGCTGACATAAGCCTACTTTTGTTTTTGCAAAAGTGGGGAGAAAAAAAAAAAAAGGAAGCTTTGTCAGGCCCAAAAAGAGAGAAGGTCAAGTTTATAGATGTCTGGCAGAGATTGCCCTCGAATATTTTCATTTGCAGCTGGGTGGGGACTAACAGGGTTTGGTATGGTTAATGGGGCACTGGAAAGTCAGAGGCTCTGTTCTCCTGCTGTCCTCTTAGAGCTGTTCTGTGGCATCTTCTTAATAATACATTTTTTCCTACTTTACTGCTAGAAAATATGTATATATACGTTTGATCAGATACTTGTTATGATACTCTGATGTTTGCCCGGGTCCGTGGTGCTACTACAGCTTATAATAAAAGGGGAGCATCATATTTTTTTGTGTTAAAGGCAAGATGGCATCACTAATCAGATTTGCACTTGACCATTTGTGGATTTAGGTGTCTACATACATGCTTTTGGTCTTGTAAACGTGGGGAAAAGGAGCAACAACTGGAATAGAAATTTCTTTTAAAGCAAGTGTAACTCCAAGGAATCGTAGAATGGTTTGGGTTGGAAGGAACCTCTAATTCCAACCCCCCTGCCATGGGCAGGGATAGTAGATGAAAACGTCGCAGTTTCTTAAGATTTTGGAATTTTTTTTTGTTTTTTTTTTTTTTATTAAGAGCTTGTGTTAATGTGCTGTGATTTCAGATGATGTTCTATCTCTTTTAACCTCAGGAAGTTAAACTGTGCAGGTTTTACAGTGCAGTTGTTACTTTTATTGTATCACTTTTCAGCGTGGACAAGCCCTTACTTAGCGCACTGAAATCCCTAAATCCACTTTTACTTCCATGTTTTCCTGCTGTAGCATTGAAAACTTCAGCATAACAGTTATTTCTGAATAGGTCTTTTTCAGTGGACATTTTAGAGTGGGGACAGACAGTTTTGTACGACCTGATGTGAACCAAATCAGTTAGATTCGACCCAAATTCAAGTTCACTCAAGACAGCACTACTTTATTTTTAATCCAGGAGGGATCCAGGGGGATGTAGCAAGTCCCTTGGCAGAGACCAGCTGGAGCTTAGCACAGAGGTGCAGGAGCTAGAGGGCTTGGTCCAAGTGCCTGTTTAAGAGTTAATACTTTGTAAAACCTGGTGGGACTAAAAGTTGTTCATGCTGACTCACGTTAGACAGGTCAGACCTGCAGATTTACTTCAGCCTAATCGTGTGTGAATATCAGTTTCTGCTTGACTCGGTGTCTTCCAGGACAGGGTGAAGTTGTATTTTGCAACTGCAGCACATTCGTACTTTAACTCAAGTTCTTAAAAGTGATTGTATTCTCCAAAGGCGCATTCCTGGCGTTTGCCACAGCCTCGCCAGAATTGGAGGGTTTGGGATTTGGGGCTGTTTGTGGCTGGAAACAAATCCGGTACGTTCATACCTTCCAGATGTTTGTGGCCAAGTCAGAAACACTTAAAACAATCAATATTTCGAGGGGGCGGAAGGAGCAGGACCACCTCGCTGTGGGGGGAAGGCTGGGGCT
>VXBC01006919.1:145976-218509 GCA_013399945.1 Ploceus nigricollis | reverse complement strand
CCCGGCTCCGGCACCGGCTCCAGCGGCTGAAGTTGCCGAAGTTGGGGTGACTGCGATGTCCCTCGCCCGGCGGGAGCCCTGACGGGCGCTGCCCGTCCCGAGGCCGCCTGGCTTTGTTGGGTTTTTGTTGATTTATTTCCTTTTCGTTACTGTTTTTCTGCCCTCCCGCCGCGGTGGATGGCCCGCGGTGGGCGCCGCTGGCCGCGCCGCCCCAGCCCGGGGAGGATGGTGGCGGCGGTGCTGGCCGGGCTGTCCCTGCTCAGCCTCCTCACCTGCGGCTACCTGGCCTGGGGCAGCCGCCGGGGAAGTGCCGGGGAGGCGCCGGGGAACCTGCTGGGAGAGGAGCCCGCGGCCGGCGCTCCCCGCTCGCAGCCGCACATCATCTTCATCCTGGCCGACGATCAAGGGTTCAGGGACGTGGGGTACCACGGGTCTGAGATCCGGACGCCCACGCTGGACAAGCTGGCTGCCGAAGGGGTCAAGCTGGAGAACTACTATGTCCAGCCCATGTGTACACCATCCAGAAGCCAATTGATCACTGGAAAGTAAGTTTGCTACTACTTCATCATTCACCTCTCCAGCCTAAACGCTGTCCCTGTTGGAAAGAGCACGGGTGGACCTGGCAGGTTCAGTCCGGGTTATCCTATGGGCAGAAGGTGCCTCTCTGGTTCCCTTAAAACGCTTGAATGGAACGGACTTGTGATAGGTTTGAAACAGCAAAACAAAGCTGTCACCCAGGGAGGCAGGAGGGTTCAGCACTGCAAGCTGCCCCGCAGTTACAGCATCACTGACAGACGTGCTGGTTGTCAAGTAACGTTGCTATTGCTGGGGAGTGAGCAGCTCTGCTTTGCTCTGTGATTTCCAAGGGACTCAGAGGAGGAGTTGTCTCAGGGAAATGCCAGCCTTTCCTCTTCTCCTCTCCTCCTGTTCATTGCAGTTGGGGTACGGGTCTCACTGACATTGTCTTGATGTGAGTTCTCTCCAAGGGTTTTCCTGCATTTATGAGGTGGTTTCCCAATGTGTCACATGTGGATGGGCACAGGGAGTTCAGGCTCTCTCAGCACCTCTTAGCTGCAGCATCGCTCTTGTCACTTGGCAGACAATCACAAACTTTACTGCTAAGCCACTAAAATAGGTGCCTCTCCTAACTGGTGAAAGTTAGGAGACACCACACTGGGTGGGTGTCATGTGCTTTGCCTTAAAGTTGTGTTATACTGTGGTCTGCTAACAAAATAATTACCCAACCTCAGGGCCTTCTTACATCAGAAGGTTAATGAGGATTAAGGGGGGGAGTTTATGCATTTGAACTGTAGGAACAATTTCTAAATCTCCAAGTGTGGAGACATTTACTCTGGAGTAAAACTGCCTTGTCTCTGTTTAGCTTAACTCCCTTTGACAGGAACAGGGAACTCCTAAAAGAGCAAAACAAAATGAGAGGAAAAAAGTTTATTTTCTCCTTTCCCGAAGTATAAACAGGAACAAGGCCATGTTAATACTGCTGGTAAAAGAAACACATGTTAAATAAAACAAGCAACTGGCCTGGTGTCTCGCATCTCCATATGGTAGAGCTGGAGATAATTCCCAGTCTCGGTCTATTTCCCAGACTTGCTGGACCAAGGAGATTTGCATGGAGAGCTGACACATTATGTAGAGCAAGAATTCCACACAGGTCTTTGTTTTGGTTTTATCTTTACTTCTTTGTGCAGACTGTGTCTCAGAAGTTATTTCAAGACACCTCCTCACTCATTCACGAGAACAGAGTTGCCCTGCGGCAACTGAAGCAGCAGCTTCCAAGGGAAACGTGTGCCAGGATAGCGTTCAGTGCATCTTGGTTGTCTTTAAAGGCACGCAGCAGTTGGAGGCCAGGAGCTCCGCCAGCAGCACGTAGCCAGCCAGCTTTCTGAGGATGATGGTTTGGGAAGCAGGGCTTTACGAAGGCAGTGTCATGCTGCACATGAATGACTCATGCAGCAGCTGCAGGAATGGGATCACCGGGTTCCAGTGGAACCAGGGTGCTGCTCTGGCTCTTGGAGACTGCAGAGATTGTCTAAACATGAGAAAAATACAAGTTAAGAATAACTGTAACTCAGTTTAACTCTTTTGATCCTTCTTTAAATACAGTAAAAGGTAGGCATGTTCTGAGGAACCCTGCTCTTTTCATTGGCTTGCCAGGCGGAAATGGTTCTGCAAATCTGCCTGCTTTGGTTTTGGAAACTTTTATAGGAAAAAAGAAATTTGCTTATACTTCGTCTTTATTTTCTTAGTCTGCTGGTCTGAAGCCCTTAGAGCATTTTTTTAATGTTGTTCTATGTTAGGGAGAAAGGAGCTATAGAGAGAGAGCTATTTCTCATGAGTGAGAAATCATGGTGAGGGGTTAATAGGCTGGGTAGAGTACTCACAAGGCAGGTTCGGAGATTACTATTTCCATTCTTGCTGAAGATAAATGCTTTGACTGCTTTTAATGCCTTCTTAAAAGAGGTGTCTTAATTAAAATGCCAGGATTTGGACACTCCTAATGCAAGACAAGTGCTGTTACTTCCTGAGTTCTTAAAGGTGTTAGTTCCAGGCTCAAGACCTGCTCATCTTCTGGAGGATCACCTGGGTGCTCCGTGCCTCCCAATGCACATCCAGTGCTTAACATTGTACCAAAGAATAGTTTAGGTTGGAAGGGATCGTTAAAGGCTAGTCCAGCACCCTGCCATGGGCATGGACACCTTGAACTAGAACATGTTCTAAACATTACCTGTTGGATCAGTCAAATCCAGAGGGACTTGTGTAAATCAGTCATGAGGGAACACTGACTCAGGTTGCCAAGTGGGAGTTAAATTTTGGAGAAGACTTTGGACAGCCCAAGTTCTTCACAGGTCTCCAGGCAGCCCCTCGATGGCCAGTGTTAGTAAAGAGACCCTTCTTTTGGTGGCTGTCCTCTGTGTGGACTAGTACAGGGAAGGAGGCTGGAGGTGACTTGTTAGAAGGAAGAGGCAGAATTATTTTTTCCCCCTGTGCTGTACCACAGTGTGGCAGCTGGTGAGCTGTGTCATCCTGACCACTTCGAGTCCCTATCTGCTTTCTCACACCCTGTGTGTGAGCCTTTGGCTACTTTCACTCCTTGCTCTCCCACAGTATTGTCACTTTCCCTGTTCACGCCATCCAAAATGATTGTTTTTAGGCCACTATTAGGGCTGGCTTCCACAGCTTTTTATTTTGGGCTTTGTTTCTGGGTGTGTGTGGGGGGTTGCAGCTGAGCTGAGCCTCAGGAATGGAGAAGGAAGGCGTGAGCCAGTGGGCTGAGGGCCAGTGTGATGTGCTGGGGCTGTGAAGGGAGGTGAGGGAGCAGCTCTGCGCAGCAGCTGCACAGCTGGGATGGCAGCAGGGACCTGGGTGACAGGGTGTGCTCTGCCCTGGGCAGCTCTGGGACACTGCCCGGCCTCTCCCACGTCCTACAGCTGGACTAAACCTGTGGTCCTCGTTGGGCTTGGGTGTGAGTGACATAAATTGTCTCCAGATGAATTGTTTTGTGTGATACAGTGTTTTTTGTGGTTGTTTTCTTCTTGAAAGTAACAAAACCTAAATAATCTGAGCAGAATGGGATACCTGGCTGAAAGCCTGTAAGCTTAGAGGAACATGTCTTGGGGTAGCTGCCCCTGTTCTGTGTAGTGGGCATTATGTAATGTAGTGGTATTTGCTGGAACAATATCTAATTTAGCAAAGGAATCTGACAGTTAGTACTGACTGATAAGAAGGAATCTAGACCTAATATGCTGTAAATGCTTTTGGCATTATTTAGATACCTGCTTCCTCCTCTAGGCTCCTGGTTTTCTGCCAATGACCAGACCTGCAGCCTGGGGACCATGATGTGCGCTGGAATCCATCTGGGCCGCAGGAAGGTTCCTCATCTATTCAGGAGTAGGGATCTCTCTTTGTAGAATTTGATGCACAGCAGGGGTTACAGATCAGTGAGAATCTGAGATCTTTTTCTGAGTCATGGAAGCCCTGCACTAATCTCAGGAATGAGCTTTGCACTGTGGATGGAATGCAGAGATGGAAGATGTTGGGAAATGCTGGAAGTCTGGGGAAATAAATCCTTTTTTTCCCCTTGGGATAAAATGGAATATTGAGTATTTGCTCATCCAAAACAGACAGAAATAGATTGTATAATCGCTAAGCATAATCTGAGTGTTATTGTAATATAAGTAATTATATCTCTTATCTAATTCAGAAATGTCACACATTTATAAACATATATATATAGCTATATGTGTTAGGCATATGGCTCTAGGCATCCCTGTGTAGTGATACCTAGTTCAGCATTAAAAAATGACAATGTTGGAGCAAACTTAAGACTTATTTTGGCAAACAGGAGTGGGCTAAGTACTTGAGTTGAAAGCAGTGTAGCTGACTTGAGGCAAACAGAAATCCTTTGCTTTGAGGGTGCGAGTTCTTGGTCAGCCTCCTCTTCCCCTGCTCCTGGGTGCATCCTGGCCCAGGCTCAGTTCCAGCAGGGTGTTGCTCTGGGAAGGAGCCAGTACAGTGGTGCGTGACTGGGAAGTTACCTGCTGTGCTCTGAGCTGCAGCAGAGGGTCCCAGAGCCTTGACGGGATACTGGGAAGCATATATAACACTCCATTAGATATATTCCCTGTTCTGTAGTTAACAAAACATGAGGGCTGCAGAATATCAGCCTTAAGTACCAAGAGGTGACCTGATACTTTATCTGCTCTGGAGTAAAGGGACTTGGCAGTCAGCAGTCCCGAGTTTAATTCTGATCAGTGTTTCCATTAAGAGCTGAGATGATGAAATAAAATGTTCTAATTAAATGTGCTGGTGAGAGAGGAGGGCCTGCCAGCATTCAGGGACTGTAGTGATACTGAAAATCATCTTGACAAATTAGAGACATAATCTGAAATAAAGCAGAATTAAAGCCAGAAGTGATAAATAGAAGACACTCTGCTGAATTCCTGAAGCAGCAAGAAATTTAAAGGGCTGAGGATGGTGATCAGCTCTTTAGACAGTATTCCTTTAGCCAAGTAGCTGGAATTACAGTGCATCATGCACTGGGTGTGAGGTCAACAATGTCATGCTGTTACAAAAAAGGCGAACATCAGATGAGTTTGTTTGTGGGGCCTTCTACGTCTGTGAAGAGCCTTTCTTCTCCACGGCTGGAGCACTTTTGCCCAAACTTGGCCATCATTCTCCAGGAGCAACGTCCGTATCATTGGAGAGTGTCCAGAGAAGGGTGGTCCGATAGCTCAGGGAGATAACTCAGGGGGAAGGATCAGAAGAAATGGAGCTGTTTAGTCTAAAGAAGAGAAAAACGGGAAGGGACGTGGTAGGCCTCCGGTATTTTAAGAGCTGTGCCGAGAAGGGGCATCGTGTGTGTTCAGTGTCGTGCTGGGTGGCGCAAGAACTGAGGGGCTTTCTAGAATAGGAAAACTTGAGGTCAGATCAGAGGGAGAACCTGCAATGTAGAGATTGTGAAACCCTGGAATAGCTGGCTTTGAGAAATTGCTGGGTTTCTCCACCGGCAGTCATTAGGAATGATATGTCAGGAATGACATAACGTAGTTGAGTCTGTCTTGGGGAAAAGGGTTGAATTGGATGGCGTCTCTTCCAGCTCGGATTCATCTGTGCCTCATTTGAAGTACAGATTAATACAGAAGGCCTTCTGAGGCATGGTGTGAATAAAACACTACTAAATGCCAGAAACTGTTTCAGCGTTCACTCTGAGAGAAAATACTGTGTGAAAGTTTAATTTCAGTTTTCTCCTAGAAATTTCTGTTTTCTTCATCCTCGTTTTCTCTGGAAATTTTCAAGATTTTTCCCCCTAGGCTTCATAACTCTTGGAGTATGTCATTGTTTATTTCTGCTGACTTCTTTCAGGACCATTTGTGGGATGGCTGCCAAAGATGTTGAGGTATCTTTTTCCATGTTCTTATGTCTTTCACTTAGCATGACATTGTCCGTGCTTACATATATATGAAGCACACGCAGAGAACAAGTAAATAATTAAATGCAAGGACTTATTTTCTTTATTTTGTTCTGCCTCTGTTTGCTCTCCTCTGTTCTACGTAAAATTAGATCCAGGTACTGAGCTGCTCTGGGGTATTAAGTTACAAGAGGTCTGTCCATATCACTGTAATTATTAATTGACTGCACAAAGGAGCATGTGGGGAGCAGGGCTGGAAGGGAAACTACATGCAAGCAATCAAGATAAAAGGTAGCACACGCAGGAAGTAGCGAAGTGTAGGACAGGTTGTGATAACTTGTTCTTGCATCACTTTCTGGCAGCCTCTAAGAATATTGTTTGATAGTCAAAGTCTGTTGCATGGAACAAACAGCATTGCCTGACATCTATAACTATGTAGTGGAAATTGATTTTTGTTTTTAATTTTCCAATTTATGCAAAGTACAGTAGGCTAAAGAAATATAGTTGGAAATAAATTTAGAAAATCTGTGATTGTAAATTATCAGTACTCCAAAGAGCTTGTTATAGGCCTTTACCTGCGGTTTGGTTTTGTTGGGTGTTTCAACTGTAAAAGAGAAATTATATTCCATGGAAAAGTTAAGCTTAAAGTAATTAAGGAATTTATCCCTTTTAGCGTTGTTCTTGATACATGCTTTGTAACTGATGACACATAGTGCTGCCTGTGGCAAGAAGCTGAATGAGTGGTGGCAGTGGCCTCCTGTGCAGTTCTCCCTTTTCACTCTTACTCTTCCTTCATGAGATCCTTTAAGTGAATCAAGATGGGAACCTGAGATGGGTTTCTGAAGATAAAACTGAAAATGAAAAGATGGGGTCTGCTTTCCTGTCAAAGGATTTAGACCAAATGAAATGGGACAAATTAAATAATGTTTTCATTAAGACACTTTACATTTCATAGAAAGATTTTCCAGATTAGTGAGCTGAAGATCAGAAGAAGGGAAAAATCTGTCCACATTCTTTCTGTCTCTGTGACACTTGTGTGGGTGATAATACCACACCCAGGGCTTTGTCTTCACAAATGTGTGTATCGTAGTTCAGGGTTTGAATTTTTATTGCACTCCGGGTTTTAAGTCAATCTTTGGGATTTTCTATTCCCCCCATATTTTTTGCTTGGCTTTGTATTGATTCATAGTCAGATTTTCTGTTGAAAATCAGAGTTGAGTTGAGTTTGCTCCATTCTAGAATGTCTGTTCTAGAATGAAGGAGGTAATTCACCAGCTGTTTTTCAATTAATATAAATAGCACAAGGCAAAGAAGATTGGGCCTGTGTGAGTGATCTTGTGTAGGATGTGTTAGCTTTCTCTGTATCACTAAGCGTTTTATCAAAGCTGCCCAGTTTATTGGTTTTCTCACTCAAAAGCCAGTAGACCTGGCTGCTGACCTCAGCTTCTCTCTGAACGTGTAAATTGGGAGGCTGGAATGCAATAGCAAGAGTTCAGAGAAAACCCAAGAGAATCCTAATGGGTAACAAATGTAAAGGATTAATACAAGAGGTGTTTTAACCATTGACTAAAATAGCTCTGCGGCCTGTGATGAAATTGCAGAATTTTAAATGGGGAACTTTATTGTACATGCTGGCTTATAATAAGAAAGCAGATAAAGATGTTTCATCATCCTAGTTCAGCAGCAGTTGTAATACGTTAATTAACGGTGTCAGCTATCACCTGCTTATTAATTCAGGCTGTTATCAGCATATTATCAAGCTTGAGGTTGGAGGGACAGAGTGAATGTTGCTGGAGTTGGAAAACAAATCTGGGATAATTAAGTACATTTTAGTCTGCTTCAAACACAAAATTATCTTCTCAAATGCATCTCTGCAGATATTAGATAGTAAGCATTGAAGTAGACATTATTAACATCATAAGTATGTTATAGCCCCAGAGGCTTTATTTTCAACCTTGGGGCAGAAATCTCACACATAGAAACCAAACCTAGTCCTTATTTTGCTTACTCTTAAACGCGTGGTTCATGAGGATGTTTGTGCCGTGGCAGCTTTCTCACTGTCATGGCACTCTGATTGTAAATGCAGGGTTCAAACTAAATTACTTTGGCTTTTCATTTCATTTTTTTCCTTTTTTAATTGAAATATTAATTCAGCTTTTTGGAGTACATTTTAATTCCAGTGCATCCTCTTATCAGAATATTAGTTGTTTTCTAGCCAAATCTCTTGTGTCCATTTTCTGATTCAGTCTACTTTTATCTCCATTTATGCGTTTTAAAGCATTCCTTCCCTGAAAGAGAATTTTCTTCCATTATGAGATAACATTATGTAATTTTTCTTAGCATTTATAGAACACAAGTGGGTACCAAGGTACTGCTTTAGAGGCGATCTCTGTGATAATAAGTTCTCATGAGAAATGAGTTCCCTTCTGTTTTGAAGAGGCAGAAAATTACAAATTTGAAGAAACACTATAATTTGAGGAAAATGGGAAGCTGAAGGGAGAGGAGAAAATTAGTCTCAGGATAGGGGGAAGCAGTGTAGTATCTTTAGACTAAATAGACTCTAATAGACCCACTGCTGCCTCACAAATTGTACCTCTCTGAATGTAATAAACTTTGTCAAAACAACATTTGCCATCACATTTTATACACTCCGTTTTAGCTGCTGTGGATCAGAGTTGATAAAGTCATAGAAAACTGGGTTTGAGGGGGCCTCTGGAGGCTGCTGAATTGGGTCTCCTGCCAACTTACATCACACAGCAGGGACACGCTGACTTTATAAACTCTTCTTTATTGTTTGTTTCCTCCTGGAAATAAAAAAATATTGCCAAGTATTCAAGAAATTGGAATCTTGACTGTTGGGGAGTTTCCTAACTTTACCATGTTGTCAATTTTAGTAAAGAAAACTGTTTTGTAAACTTTTTTATATTTAATATTTTATTTTTTTTTCTTTGAAAGGGCCAACTGATGTAATTAGGGACTTTGTTAATGACCACAGCATAACAGCAGCTCCTTCCTTAATTTTTCCATGGTCCCATTTTCAAGAGCCTTCAGAGGGAGCTATTTCAGCCTGTTTGCTATTTTTTTTTTAAGAGCAGATTTTTTTTACTATTGTACAGACTTGACTACCATAATTACACATTAGTTCTGATTTGCGGTCTGTTTAATTCTTAATTCCTAAATTATTTTATGGTTCTGACTTGTCAAAACAAAATTCTTGGTGGAGGGGAGGAAGGAACAACTTACTTCTGTGTTGTTTCTCCCCCTATAGAAGTACTCTAGGCAAAAAATGAAGTATTTGCTGCTTGGTTTATGGCCCTCTCCATTCTTACCAGCTTTTGTTTTCATGCTTCCTACTAAATGTGGCCTGGAAGTGCACTGGGGTTTAATAGCCTGAGTTTCAGCTGTTACCTCCTGTAATGCCTTGTCTTTACCAATAAACTGATTTAATGGGATTTTTTATATATGTACATATATAGATGTAGCTTTTCCTGGCAGATCCTTAAAGTGCTTTTAAATCTGAAAAACTGTAACGTCAAGATGATTCTTACTGCTCAACATGCATCCTCCATATATCTGACTCATACCTGCTCACTCTGGTAACAAAAACATTTATTTTGTTACCATTAACCATGGTGAGTCATGGTAATGCAAAATGAAATTTGTGGGCTACTTTCCTTTGCTTTTCTTTATAAATGAGATGCAGCCTGGGATATTTTAAAAGAAAAAAAAAAAACAGAGGGGAGCATTTCTGTGTTCAATGATTTATTGTCATAGTTGGGTTTGGGGGGTACTTGGGGAACATGTCTGCTCCTTAATAAATTATTGATGTGCATAATAAATGTATTTGGGGTCAGAAGCAGGAGGGACGACTCAAGCAGTGAGTCAGACAACCAAGATTTTACTTCCTGCCCTGTGATCGTTCACCCAGGTTCGTGTCTTTGGAAGCCCTTCCTGTGGGGTGGGGGTGCCCATCATCCAAGGGGAAAGTGGGGAGCAATCCCTTTGCTCCCCAGTTAGCCTGGAGAAAGCTGTTGCCTGGTTTGTGTTTCTCTGGTGATGTAGGTGTGTGTTTTAGAACGTGAGACTTCTGCAGCCTCCCATCCTTCTAGGGGAAAACCACAGGAAATTATTGTATCTGCAGTAACACTGGTGCTCTGTGCAACCCTCCCCTCCTGTCCTTCAGGATGCCTCCCTGACCTTTTTGCACACTATCCCCAGAAAACACTCAAGCCTTTCAGGCCATTCCAGAATTAAACATTTGCAACCTCCCAAACCACTTCCAGGCTTTTCTGGACACCAGCCCACTGGGATGTCCTTTCAGAGTCTTCTCTCTGCTTCCAAGGCCAATCAGTTTGGCTGCCAGACGTAAATCCATTCTCTTCATCTTCCCCATTATCCTGTCTCTGGCACCAAGCAGAGGAAGAGCCAAACCAAGTCTTCTCCACGAGAATGAATTGTCTCACCCTGTCCTTTAGTTCTCTAATTCTTCATTTTTTGGATCAAGAGCAGATTGATGTGTCTTTCAGATACCATCAGAATTTATGTTCCTGTTAACCAGTTAGTGGCATGCAAAAAGGTTTGTATGCATAAAGAAATAATATTTATACTTTCCTTATCAGTATTTTAAAGCTGGATTAATTATAGCTGATCACAGTTGTAAATACACTTCAAGGGGTATAAAAGGTGATAGTCCTTGCACAGTTCTGAAATTATTTTGAAACCGTTAAAAAGCCTGTTGTCAAAGGCTTTTGTACCATGTAGCTTTCCATCAGCATTGTATTTTAAAACTGGAAGAGAAAAGGTGATACTATCAGGGAGGAGAAGGAACTTTACAAAGGTTGTGCTACTCCGAGGCAGGAGTGTTTGGAAAAGAAAACAAGCCTAAGGCACTTGGAAGGAGTTCAGGGATTTCTAGTTAGATATGACATGATATGATATGATAAGTGATGTGATATATGGGCAAGATTGCTCACCTTTTACGTTCACCTTTCTGTATTCAAAGCAAACCACGCTTCCCTGATGTACTCCAAGCCCTGGAATTTAGCTCTCTGCTACTGCCAGCCTGCCTGAGCAGTGCAGGGCAATGGGGTTTGCAGGCTGCTCTGGGAACAAGGTGTTTCCAGGAAAGCAGATATTCCTTGTCCGCCCGCAGTGTCCTCGGCTCCGCGGTGGCACGGCTGCTCCCGGCTCCTGCGGGAGGAGCTGTGCTTTGGGTACAAATGCACCACGTGCTGCTGCAGAGCTGGTGTTCCTCAGCTGAGCTCTGTGCATCCACTTCTTGCCTTGCACAGCCCTATGGGCTGTGTCAGAGGGAATCCCAGCTGGGCTCACTGGATGGTGCTCTCTGGGTGGTTCCCTTTATGGCTCCTGAGCTGACTGGCTTGCTGCTGGACAGTTCAGAAGGGAGGGAACAAACTGGCTTGGTGTCCACAGAAAATTCAAGAAAACAAATTACCGTGTCTGTCCTTCTTCAAGAAATCATTAAAAAATACTATTTAAATATGTGGGAATAACTTGTTCCTAAAAAACTTTCAACAGAGATTTTCACACTTTCCCCAGGCAGTCTTAGCTGTAATTTGGGTTATATAACTTTTAAACTGTCTAACTTCCATCTTTCCTCCTTCAGTTTAAGCCTCTGATCTCTTGGCAATTTTCAGGTGAACAACTTACTTTGCTACAAAAGGTGATAAAGCTGTACATCTGAGCCTATTACCACATCTCTGCTCTTTCCTTCTCCAGCCTGAGTAAATTCAGTTCTTGCCACCTTTCCACACAGATCTTGGTTTATATACCTTTGATGGCTCTTAATGTACTCCTCTGGACTTTTTATATCTGGGCCTATTTTTTTATTGAAAAGTGTCATCTGGAACAGGACACAATGTTCCAGTAAAAGTTTGACCAGTCCAGCCTTGCTATCTTGTTCTCAATCCCAAAGTTACTAAAATATTTTCACAGTTGAGTGATTGGAAGGCAGCACATCAACTCCCTTACTGGCATGAATTTACCTCAGCAGAAAATCTGGGCAAAAGCGTCTGTTTATCAGAGAGTGTTTGATGCTTTTCCGCTGCTGATGGGTAGGGAATGTCACAGGAACAACAGATCCTGTACTATTTTTGCCCGTTCAGCTGTGATCTGCCAGTTAAACCAGGCTGATCATCCTTATGGGCTCGTTCCTTTGAGAACCCCCACGTTCTGTGCAGCACAGGGCGAGGTGCACTCAATCCACATCATCCCGTGACAGGGTAACGGTCAGGTGGGAGCTCTGTCCCCTTTCTCAATGCTTGGTTACAAAGCAAATGCATTTGCTTTTCCTCTAACAGACCTGGGAAACCTGTGTTTTATTGCCTTACTTAAAGCATGTCATGTTTTCCCTAAGCCCTCATGTAGGCCCCCCCGCCCCATAAGACAAAGCTTTTTTCCACAGCACCAAGTCCTTGCTGACTCACTCCAGATCTTCTTTTGTGCAAGAAACTTAAGTTATTGCCATTGATTATTCGACCCCAAAAGCACTGCTTTGTGGTTATTGTAAGTGAATTGCCTCCTGTTCAGTTCAGGTTATTCCTCTAATTCAATTTCCTTTTGAATTTCAGCTCTTCAACAGGCAGTGCAGCAGCTTGATGAGTGCAAATTTACAGTCTGAACAGGTTGTGGAATTTAATCTGTATAAATTTCACCTTAAGCATATATTCATAACCCCTATGAAAATAATCACTCAAAACGTAATTAACGCAATTGCTTTTTCTAATTCCTCACAGATGTACTTTAAGAATGAAAATGCCTGAAGCTTAAATACATTTATTCCAAATTTTTCATTTTGCAACTTGAATTTGCCAAATCAGTTTTCAGGGTTAGTTAAAGAAATCATATGGACATACCATAAAATATGGTTTGGTTGAAAGGGACCTTAAAGCTCATCGTGGTCCACCCCCTGCCATGGGCAGGGACACCTTCCACTATCCCAGGTTACTCCAAACCCTGTCCAACCTGACCTTGGACACTTCCAGGCATGGGGCAGCCACAGCTTCTCTGGGCAGCCTATGCCAGGCTCACCCCCTCACCTCCTCACACTAAAATGTTTTTTTCATTATGTCATTTTCAACCTTGTGCTTTTGGAGTCTTGGGTGTTTATGTGTTTTGAGTTTGGTTTGGTTTTGAGGTGTTTCTGCCCTCCCTTCTCTGTGTTTCTGGTTCATCAAACAAAATAATGATCTCGAGTTTTGGCGTTCCAATGTCAAATGACCCGTGCCACTGTCCATGCATCCTGCTCTGCTGGAGTGTCACTGGATGTCACCTGCAGGTATTACATAAAGATAAGAATAGGCTGATTGTTCCATCTTCATTTGGTTTGGTATTTCTCTGAAGAAATGAGGCAGGCAGTTTCTCACATGAGCAGACAGAGCCTCCTCTCTAGCTGTGGTGTTGTGCTGAGGCCAGCAGGACAAGGCTGGAACAAGCTGGGAATCCACAGTCCTCATCTGAATCTTGGTTGTCACAGTGTGCAAGGAAGGATTTGTCTTTCGCAAGTTGTAACAGATGAAGTTGCTGGATTGTGTTTCATCACAAAAAATGGTCTGTATTGCAGATCAACGTGCTGCTAAGTCATATATGCAGGGCCAGAAAACTAGTAGGCAGCTGCAGCTCCAGTATTCAAAAATATAAATACATTTGTGCTCTTTAAAATTCTTACTTCTCTGCTGAGCAAAGACCAATTTCATGAGTTAATGGCCATTGACATATAAAGACATTTTCTTAAAAGACCATTTGAAGCTTTGGGGTCTTTTGGGGTAGATATATGGTGTTTAATAGCAAGGACATTTCCTACAAAATTACTGCTGGGCCTTCATTATGTTTTAAAGATTGGAGATGACCAATTAGGCACGCTCCAGGTGTTTCCTCTGCTATAGCTAATAGTGATTTTTATTAGAATTATGACCTTTATTTGCTTTTGAGTCATGGTCAGCAAAATGGAATCGTCACTCATTATCAGTGAATTGGATTTTGGTTTTGGGAATAAACCATGCGTGCTCTTATTTGTGCTTAAGAGTTTCTTCCTTGCCAAAAATCCGTGGATTATGATGAAGAAGGGAGGAAAAATAATTCCTTGCCAGAGGAGAACATAAAAGATATATCTGTATCTATACCTGTGCATGTGTATATATGTATGTATAAACTGCCAGTTGCTTTTTATAAACTGGCATTACTGGAGAGGGCAAGGTCTGTTGCTCAGCCATTCTTCTATGGAAAGTAAATGTGCTGTCTCACTTGAACTCAGTCTTCTGGCAATCAGTGTGCATGGCCAGGGTATTTGGCTTTGCAAAAACACAGCAAAAGTGTACAAAGAAAACCCCCACCCTTGTCTAGCCTAATTCCCTTGGCTTGCACAAGGGAAATTTTGAATTTAGCAAATGGAACAAGTGTACTCCCAGCCTGATCTGTTTGGGAGCAGTTGATAAGTTGTGTCAAAACAGTCCTGCGTACTTGGAATTAAATCCTGCACATTTCTGAAGAAACACTTGCAAATATTGCTGTTCTGCAGAAGTGTCTGAAACAGTTGGTGCTGGTGCAACACTGGCCAGGCAGGAATGGAATTAAAATATTTCCTCTCTGCCGTCTGCTCGAGGCTTATCAGCTGCTGATGCCATGGAGAAACGTGGTCTGTCTGTAGTACCCTGATCCAAACTGAAAGTATTTTCCTGCACAAACATTTTTAAAATAAATCTTTCAGCACCTTGGGCTTTGAATGCACCATTAGCATCAGGGACTAGGAATGTAGCATGCTCAGTCTCCCTGACCGTGGTGGCCCTGCCATACCAGGGGCATTGGAACCAGCTGATTTTTAAGGTTCTTTCCAACCTAAACCATTCTGTGATTCCATTATTCCAATTCTATGATTTTCCATTAGTGTATTTTTACATTGATATGTATTCAGTTTGTTATCTAGATGCACCTAAATTTAGGAGCCAGTGAAGCCTGTAGTCACAAGATTTTATTTAATACACACAGTTTTGCCATGGTTAAACCAGAAATAATTCATTAAACACAAAATGTCATTCCCTTGAAGCTATAATTTGATATATCTCTTAGAAATAAAAGTGTGTACTTTCTTAAATAACTTGCTTAGTTAAATAAATCTAAATAAACCCAGACAGTCCCCTTAGGTAAGGAGTCAGTGCTTGAAGACAGGAACTACATGCAAAACAGAGAAACGTACCCACAGCAACACACTAAATTCAAAATGCAGCTGAGCTGTGTGTTCCTTCCCTTTTTCTGTCCCCTGTTGGGATTGTGTCTGTGTGGTACCACTGGAGATTGGCATGCCAGGAACATGACAGGGAGAGAACAGATTGCTTCCCTTCACTGACAGAGAGGATTTAACCTATTTCTGGCACTCGGGTGTTAGAACAGAAAAAGCCAAGCGTGCCCAGGCTGCGTGTGTTTGCTGATAGCACTCGTTCTGAATTCACACCTCATCAATCCATTATCTAAGGAAATGAGGGAAGAAAGGAACCATGTCCTAATTGGGGTGGGTGGATGATAACGCCAAGCAAGCAAGAGGCCAACCTGAGCCTCAGCCAACGGTGAAACTTTTTCTGGGAAGGAAAATGTGATTCTATGACCTGTGATTGTCACCTTGGAACATGGAGGAAGTCCCTGGCCATGGGCACTGCCACTTCTTGGGTCTTAAAGCTTGCTTTGCTGCTTCAGCTGCTGGCTTGCTTTAGGATGGAAAACTGCAATGTGCAAGCATAGTGTTTAATTTTTGTCACTTCTCTGCAAGAAAAGGAACTACCTGCAGGTAGAGAAAGGCCATCAAATGCCTTTTAAAACACAGCTGAAGCCAGGGTCATAATTGGGAAGAGTTTTGACGTAGGAGTTATTAAGGTGGGAGAAAATGGAATTTTTTAAGCGCATTCCTGAGGGAGTGAGGTGGAGAAATAATTCTGTCTGCTGAGAGCATGAAATAATGTGTGTGCATTTGGGGGGTTTTTTTAGAAGGCAAAGTGTGCTTTGTGTGATTCCATTTGTTTAGCTACTTAACTCAAATCTATCTCTTCCATCTACAGGCTGATCAAGAGCTCCATAGTAGTCAGGCACTTGAAAACTTTATCCTTTGTCAGATTGTTGTTTTGTTGCATTTTCTTGTCTCAGTAACACACGTCAGAAATTGCAGATTCAAGGAGAGAATGAGAATTTTCTTCTCTTTTTCTCATCCCTAGGGAAGGCAGGAATAAAGAAAAATGGTTGTTTTCAGCTAGAAAAGCAAAAGAAAAACGAATGGATGGGCTGCGTACAAATCTTTTTATTTTGTTGGCTCCAGTATTGTGTTTCTTACCAGCAGAGTATCTGCAGCTGTATGAGCTGTATTATTACCTATAATACAGGTGATAATGGGGCTTGGATGGTCTTGGAGCAACCTGCTCTAGTGGAAGGTTCCCTGCCCACTGCAGAGGGCTTGGAACTGGATAAGCTTTAAGGCCTCTCCAAGCCAAATCATTCTGGATTCCATGGCCCCAGTAAGGAACCCCAGTGACCCAGAGAGGCTTTTATTCCAGCACAGAAAATCCTTAAATGTGCCTGATGCAAAGGATATTTATAGGCTCAGAAGGAATAGTGATGAGAGATTTTTCCGGAGCAAATGAAATAAAAATGAGGTTTGTTCCCAAGCAAGTGCTCTAAATCATGGTGAAGCTAACATCTTAATTTGGAGTCCAACTGGGAAAGAGTTGGAACAGCAATTTCAGATCCTGTACAGGGAGCACAGGTAATCTCAGAAGAAAAAGAGGTATTTCCTTGTCAAACCAAGCCTTCCAGCTTAGATCCTAGAGCTGTAATTGGCTGTATTTTCAAGCATGGGGTTTCATCCTTCATCCCACAGGAATGAGAATGAAGACAGATGGAAGAAGGGAGGAGGAAGAAAAAAAAATCAAACAAAGGCACTTTTTCTGAACTGTAAGAGTTTGGAGGATTCTAGAAGATGTAGTCAATGCAGAGCTGTTTACCAGTGTTGGACTGGGATAGCTCCATGGGCCGTGTTGAATGCCTTACATTAGATATTTATTTTTCCACAATACTAGGAAGTCTTGTGCACTTTGTGAAGCCCCAGATGTTAGCCTGGCATTGCCTTGGAACAACCTGGGTATCACTGGCACCTACAGATAATTCCAGATATGCAGTAAGATCCATAGACATACCTAGCCATTATTTTGCTGGTGAAAATCAGGATTTACATTACTCCACACCAAAAGTGGAGCTGTTCTTCCCTTTTTCCTTTTCTTTTCTTTTTTTTTTTTGGGGGGTGGCTAACTAAAAGCATATAAAGAATGAATTAAAAGCTGCTTGCACTTTATGCCTTTAATATATCAGAATGCCAATGTCTCCAGCAACCTTGCTATTAACATTAAGTGGAAATTTATTGTCCTTGGAGTTGACTTGTAGCATTGGCAACAAACAGAATTACTGTTGTGTGTTATATGTTGGGTTTTATATGACAGCCAGGATGATGCATTTCTCAAAGCACTTGAGATGCAATTTCAGAGAGGCAAATGAGAGTCAGTCAATGGGTCAGAGCAACACAGTTCAAAGGCCCATAGTTCATAAAATATTTATGTGCTGTTATAAAAGTAAAGAGGAAAGGAGCTTATGTAACATACCAAAAAAATGAAGAGCCAGCAGAAAACTTCCTCTCCCATCCCACAACTGAACTGAACTTACATATTTCCAGCAAAAGTGTGTCCAGCCGTGGCTTTTCCACAGCTATCCCAGGATGTCTGCCATTTCAAATCCAATAATTCAGTTCTTTGCTATTCTATTGTTCCTAGATGGATGCATCATGTCCAAGCTATGCTCACTTGACCAACTGCAAAAAAATAGTTTGCCACAAGATTATTTTGTTGGCTTTTTTGGTATAATAATTTAATTGCAAGAGAAAAGGGGAAGGAGGAGAGCGACATCAGAAAATATACTGGATGGTTTAAATTTGAAAGACATTTCAAAGAAAACAACCCCAAACCATCACAACCCCCCTAAGCAGGAAAAAATATCTGAACTTCAAGGCAATAAAAGCCTTAGAGGAAATTTTGTTGGCTGTTAGCTGGCTTATGGTGTCCTTTACACTCTTGTTGCCTATTGTAATTCAGATTTTTTAATTTATCTGGATTTTTAGATAAGTGTCTGTTTGGTTGTAAAATACTGATCTTATACTGGCTTTTTGTCTAAAATATTATGCCTGAAAGTTTTAAAGGAAAATGTAAAAAAAATAATGAAAGGCTTAATTTAAACTTTTGGGTAATGTTACTAATTAGAGGAAGCCCTGTTGGAATCACTAAGTTCCACTCTGATTCTGATGTGGTTTTTATGGATTCTTCGTCTTTGCCTTCTTTCTTTTGCCCCATTTCTCTGCAGTGTGGTGTAGCAGTCACCATCCTTACCAGGAGACATGGCTGCAGCTTCCCCAGGTGACTGTCAGCCCTGCTTCCATCTTGAGGAAGTAGATTATATGAGAAGTTAGATGACAGAGATTATAGGAGTAGATTATATGGGAGAAACTTCCAAGGCAGAGCCAGAATGCATATTTATCCCAGACTCTTGGCTCCCAAGGAATGCAGGCAGAGGCTTTACAGACCTTTTGCTGCTCTCCCATTCTGCTGCTGCTGACTCCTCAGTCACCTCCCCTGCATTTTGATTTTGAACACACAGACTTAAGCCTGGGTTTGAGAAGCAGCTGCTTGACTTTAACACAAACAATAGCAAAGAAGTTGGTCCTGCAGTTTGTCGAGCGCTGCTCGTGAAAAGCTGGGCTTGAAATGGACTGTTGAGGAATTTTACAGTCATGCAGCCAGATTACCAGAATTCAAAATACATTAAGTGCTGAATATTGAATAAGCCAACTGGGAGAGTTCGTGAAGAACCAAGGCAGTGTGGTTAAGTTGCAGGGGCACATTTGTAGAACAAGTTGAAAATGTGTTTTATAGTGTGTACCCACTCCTGTGAGAAACCTGATGAGGTGATCCTGGACAAGCCCAGTGCTGTGACAATATATACAGAGTTGGCAGTGACTTACTGCACTGACTTTGTACAGCTGTACACAGGAGTGTTGATTTATCTGTTTGGTGGGACAAGTTACTAATGCTGTACTAATTGCTGTCACTAATGGGACAGTAGAGAGAAGAATGTTGTCACCAGTGAGCTGACGGGCTCCCTGCAGGGTTCACAGCTTCCTCTGGCTCCTGTCTCCTTTGTGACCCATTGGAGCTACGTCCCACAGATTTGTTTAGGGAGTGGCAAAGTCTCCTGCAGACAAAGCCGAGCAGATGCTGTGGTTCCAGCAATGTTCCTGACATGTTCCCATCCCCTGAGCACAGCCACGGGTCTGTGGTGGTGTCACCACTCGTCACCTCTCTGTGCTGTGGTACAGTCTTAGCACAGATGCTGTACACCATGTCAGTGAATTGCTGTGGGGCTGATTTGCTCCTCCTTTAACCTTCCTGGCTCCGGAAGAGGAAAGAAATATTCACCTTTTTCACTCAGAAGCAAAGCATGCCTGACTCTCATCTCTTCTCCTTCCCTCTTTTCCCTTTGCAATCCCCACAGCTTCTGAATTTCTATTCCCACCTAGAGAAGAATGCTGAAAATAACAAGAACAGATTCTAAATGATGATGCTTTGTTGAGCGTTACACCATTTTGTTAATTTTGATGTTTTTGCCAGGATTATTAACCACTGAAATACATAATTTCACAACCGGGACAGGATGCCAGTGATTTGGAAGCCACAAGTTATTTGCCACTGTTTGAGTAACTTTCCACAGAGTTAACTGTACTTCAGAAGAATGGATGGGTTATGATCTTGCTGTCATATTTTTCCAACTAAATTTCCCACTGGAAACCCTGGGGTTGGAGACCAAATGTGTAGGAGCTGCTTTTCTGTGATGGTAATAATTTCGGATAATGCATCTCTGAGAAAACAGAGCATGTCCTTTTCATCTTGAAGGACCAGATATTTTTTTAAAGGAAGCTTAATAATGCAGATTGGGAATCAGTGGTCTTTTGTTAGTTCCTGTAACTTCTCTTGATTTCATGGAGATTTAGGGACCTTTTTGAGAATCCCCATTTGTGTCTTTAGCTGTAAAAAATACAGACTAGTTTGTGAAATTCCTTTGGAAGTGCACTTAAACATCAGTTCAAGAGCAGCCAGGTGTTTAGATCCATCCCATTCAAGAAAGCTCTTCTGTCACCAAGGAGTTTAAGCAGGTGTAGAAGCTCTATCCATACAAAGGTACCTTCTCAAGTCAAAGCTCCATAACTGTTTAATGAATCACACACTGATAAATGCTAAATGTGTTTCCCTTTCTCCTGAACAAAGAGTGTTTCTCAAAGAATCACTACTTATACCTTTTATTTTCAATTTTTAATGAGTGATCCTCATTTTCCAGGAGGTGTTTGCCCTTAAATCCCTTCTCACAGGGTATGTGATGCTAATATCACTCTATTTAAATAAATGTTTTCAGGCAGGGGGAGAAAGCCCCACAGAAGGCAGCATACAGTGCTGATGGTATCTCTGCATAGGTTCCATTATTAGGAGTTGCTGGATATGTTGAATGCACGCTCCCAAAACTTAGTGTGTGTCCCATTTGCACCTCACTCACTCTTATCTGGCTCACTGTTACATGAGTAATTTTTGTGGTATTTTGTCTGGGATCAAAATCACCTACTAGCATCTTAAATTAGGCACAGCTTCATTAATACATTAATATTTTATAGCAAGTACTTTATGTATGCTTTGTCTGCTTTTATACGTAATTGCTAGACATGTAAGAGACTGTTTCTAGGTTTTTGCGGGAGCAGCAGCAATAAGGCACCTGTTTCCATTCTGCCCTCTATTTTATGCTTCATTTTATTTCCGGGGATGTTGCACCACAGCCCCTGTTGCTGTTAGGCCTTGGGACACTGCCTCGATGCAAGCAGCAGAGCGAGATGTGAGTGAGGAGCAGCGTGAATGAGAGTTAGCAGGGATTAGGGAGTGCAGCGCTGACATCCAAGAGAGCACTGCTTGTTTTGCTAAGCTGGATTTAGGAGGGAAATAAAGAAGCATTTTTCCAAATCTCTTCATTATTCATTGCGCAGTGGCCTAGAAACAGATGTGCTGTTAACCTCTGTCCCGTATTAACTCCAGTTTGTTCCCTTCTCTGGTGGGGGAGGCTGAGGGAGAGGGAGAACTGCAGCAAGGTGGTGCGAGGGGGCTCTTCAGTGTCCGTGCCGTGGCATCTTGCAGCCATCAAATGTGACACGGAGAGTTCTCCAATTCCATCACATTCCTGCTCCACAGAGAAGCCTTACATTTCTCCTGGCCTTTGCCTAATTTGGGCAGGGAGCAAAGGTAGCAACTCAAATCCATTGGTAGAGAAGCAGAGAAATCCCTGTGAGGTACCACAGAGCTCCATCAGGTACCATTAGTGACAGGACAAGAGGGAGGGGCCTCAAGTTGTGCCAGGGGAAGGCTTAGGTTGGATAGTAGGAAAAATTTCTTCACCCAAAGGACTGTCAAGTTCTGGAACCACCTGAAGCTCAAGTCACCACCCCTGAGAGATTTAAAAGACACATAGGTGTGGCACTTAGGGACATGGTTTAGCAGTGGAATTGGCATTGTCAGGTCACTGGTTGGACTCGATCCTAAAGGTCTTTTCCAACCGTGGGTCACAGTGAGCTGGTCACATGCCTGCTGAAGTTGCTTTGTTCCTTTTGAGTTCCAACATGTGGTCCTTTGAATACAGACATTTTACTTCCCTTTTTAATGCTGTACTATATAGTGTGTGTTATCTCTGATGTAGTAGTTAAAAATTGTCACAGAACTGACTGACAGCCCTGTAACACCGCTCCCCACTGTTCTCCGTGTGCTGCAACAGCACACCTACATCCACTCAGACACTGGCAGTGAAAGCAGTTCCTTTCCGTGTGGAATCTCCCCTGTGAGTAAACAAAGATGTTCCATTTCCCCGTGGTGTCTGTCAGGAACCTGTCATGTGGGACCCAGGTTAATGCAGTACCTTATTATCCTCATCCATTATTTCTTTGGGAACCACACACCGTGCCTTTGTCTTGATCAAAACTGAACGTGGATATGGTGGTGAGTTCTGAAAAAGGGATTTTAATATTGTATTTCTCAGGTGAGTCAGGAAATAGAAAGAAAATCCAGCAGCCAGCAATATGTGACAGAACTCATACATGACTGCTGGCATTCATTGTAAATAAGCAGGTGCCTGTAAGCACTGTATTTTAACAAGTCCAGTTATTGAGTGGTTTAGCATCAGGGTGAGGCTCGTTTGCATCCTGCCACCTCTTTTATCAGGACTAAAAAGCCCATTTTGAGCTTTAGTTGTGTTGTGCAACAGGCATAGTTCCATCCCTGCTCAAAGGATGAGCAGCACAATAGACTCAGAAACTGATGTCAAAGTGTCAGAAGGACAGAAGGACGGGAGGTCAGTGGGGTTGTTCGGTCTGAGAGCTATGCAGAACCCAGAAGGCAGCATCTCTTGGCTGCCAGCCCTCCCTCCCTTTCAAGGCAAGGTTATTCTTCTCACTAATGATTCAGTGCCACTGCTGTTGCCAGTAAATGTCAGCCCAGAAAGCCAGGAATATTGTTGAAAAGTAAAATTAGAGTTTGTTTTTTTTCCCAGATAAAGCTGTTCTTCATATTACCAGGGCTATAGCTTTTCTGGGAAAAGTACTCTGGAGTGGCATGGAGCAGTTGTGGGTGGTGTCTGTCCCAGGATGCCTGCAGGGACAGCAGCAGAGGACATGGCTCTCTCGCTGCCCAGAACGAGGCCTTAAATGAGGGGTGGGCACGGCAGCCTCTGTCAAACTTAAACTTAGCTTGTTGAACTGAGGGACACCCTCAGTTCTGAGCAGCACCTCATCATTTCCTGTGCAGCAGCGTCCAGTGCACTGCCTGAAATGCATAATTAAACTCCAAGGAGCTACAGCAGGAATCCTGCTGTCTCAGACCTCTGTGCCATACACCAGGGATGAAGGAGAAGATAATAATTTCCTTTTGATGCCTGTGTACACGTTTTGCAATGATGTTATGTGATAGAATGCATTAAGTAGAACAAATAGAATAATGAAGTTGAGATGAAACAGAAATAATCATCCAAGAATGTTTCTTAATTAATCAGCATTTCCAGTGAACCTCCACATGAAAAGAAGGAGTTTGGTGCATTAATTCATAGACTCATTTTGATACTTTGATGACTCGAGCAAAAATTTGCTTAGAAGCGTATTCAATTGAAATTGATGGAATTATACTTTTATTTAAATAGGTACCTATTGATTAAGGGGAGCATAATCTCTAGAATTCTCAGAATTCTCTAGAATCTCTCAGAATTCTCTATCCTGTAATAGAATCTTGGAGACAGTTGAGCTTGAGACATCTCACAGAGCAGGATAATAGGAATATTATAAGTACTGAGGAGAGCTTGTGGCTGTTACCACTTGATCATCACACTCTCACAATAGTAATTCATCTCCAGTGTTAAATTACTGTCTGTAAGACTTATCCAAGGATTCAAGTGAAACTTAATGGCCTGTGGTACACTTAAGGCTCACTAAAGCAGTGGAACTATGATGTTCTCCAGTGTCACACTCAGAAATGGTGTGTTTATGTAGCTGTTCAGTGGTTAATAAAAAATTAGAGCTGTCACAAAGCTCAGATGTTGTGAATGTATCTAAAACACTTGAGATGTCTCTGAAGCACCACATCGTCCTATTTTTTTTTCAATGTCATTATGTTCTTTAATTATAAAGCAATTACCTCTCTCAAATGATACCGTATAAGCTTGTGATGTGGTAGTTGTTGACCTGTATCTGTCATCTTGTCTTTTTGCCCTCAGTCATCCTTGCTGTCAATTCAAGGTCATTTTGTAGCATTTAAGTTGATATAGGCTTTAAGTGCTGGATGTATGAATAATAGATAAGGACAGTTTTAATTCAGAAATGGTACTAAATGCTCAAAATGAGTACTTTAATTAGAGAGTAATGTAAGACAGTAACTGTTTGGCTGCTACCTTAAGGGCTGCCATCAAGTATGTCATTTTTATGAGAGATGTCTTCTTATGAAAGGCAGCCATATAATGAATATCTTTGACGTCCCTTAGGTGCAGTCATTGAATCAATTCTTCCTATATAAAGATGAACCAACTTTCCCAACCTGTCACAGAATTAGGTGGAAAATATTTTACACATGTGCATGGCAGGTTTTTATTTTTGCTCATGTAAAAACTCCTGTATTATTAGCAAATAAAGTATTCTTTTAGACAGAATATGAGACACCTTGAGGTTTGCCCTGTCTGTAACAGTGACTATTCTGGGATATTAGGAGACTCTGGGGTGCTGTTCTCCCCAGCACAGCAGAGAACGGAGGCTGGAATGAAGGCACCTCTCCTTTACAAACTGGTACGTGCTGTGTCCCTGTCCCGGCATGCTGGTCCCACTCCAGCCTCGCTTTGGGAGTACCTGAGGGGGGGATTCTTCTGCACACAATTTTTAGACTCCATTTATCTCCTTTTCTTCTGTTTTTTCTCCTGCAGAAATGACCAAAGCAGGACTACAAATTCATCTCTAACTAATCACAGAGTCATTTTAGGTTTCTTTCCCTTGTAACATGGTGATTAGGTGTCATATCCACTGGGATCTGTTGTTGCTGAGAGCCCAGAATTTGGTGGCGAGGTCTGGATTTGTGGTTGGCATGCAAAGCATTTGGTCAAATTGTTTTCTTTCCATGTCGCTCCCATGTAGACATGAAACCGCAAGCGCCGATTATGCAATCACACATTTTCCCCCTTTTTCCTAAATGAATTCCAGTGATAAAGCTGGAAACGTTGTGCTCTGTTTCCACAGCTGCAGCAAACTGGGAGCAAAGAAAACAATAGCTGCATGAACACGTGCATTCCAGCTGCTGCCAGCTCCCACATTCTCCCTTCTCCTTGCTGTCCTCCCATCGGAGCAGATAAATTGCCTCAGTGACAGGAAAGGTTGGTAGCAGATACGCTGCCAGTTTGACAATGTTTGGTAGAAAATTGGGAATTAGTGTATGAAAATACTAATTGCAACTTTATTTGGAGGGTGAGTTAAAGTTCAAGCTTCTGGAGCCAGGGAGAGTAGCCCTGAGGAAACGCAGATGAAGGTTTCTGTTCCTTTTCCCTCCCGGCTTGGTCCCACAGTCAGATATTTTTCCTTTAAAGCTCACAACTCTGGAGACAACGGTTGCTTTCCTGCTGTTCACTGAGCTCTGCCTCGCTCCTGGGGTGCCAGATGCATCTGCAGGAGATGGGAGGATGAAAGAGAGAGGATCTGGTGCGTATCCTGGAGATGTAAAACTGTTGGAACAGAGAGCTGTGGAGAACAGCTTTTTGTGGCATTGTTCCCCAGTTTTCAAGCAATTCTAGGTGCCAGGTGATAAAAATCCCTTTCACAGTATAAACAATATCAGGGTGTAAGGACATTATTTAAATGGCCAGAGGCCAGGGCTGGTGTGAGATCAGAATTTCAAAATTATTCTGAGGTTGAGTTCATGCATCAAAATCCAAATGGCATTTGGTGAAATAAGGATGTCTCAGCTCCTCTAAGTCCTTGGAGAGGGTCATGGGAGCAACACTGATAGCATTATTAGTCTGCAAGGAAATTGCTACTTTATTTTTCTTTTCCTGAATTTGATGCAAGAGCCTTAACTGATTTAAAAACAACAATGAAAAACTTGAAAGTAGGGCAAGATAGAGAATCTTCCAAATGACATATATGCAGTAGCATTGCCAGAGTGCTAAAACAGTAAATAACGGGAGTTAGATTTTTTTATGTAAACACTTTGTTTAGAAGTAGATGCTTTTTTCAGTCTGATTTATAAGCATATAAAAATTCAAGGAATACAGCTGAGGATGAAATAAATGTGTGTGTATGTCTGAGTGAAGACTTCAGGTTTGATTTGTGTGGGCTGACACAGTGAGAGTCTGTGAAGGTTTGGAGTTTATATTTAGTTTTTAATGTTGCATTTTCTTCTCTGATCCATTTCCACTCATAACCCACCTTTCCCCAAAATCCCAAAGTCATAAGCCAGAAGATAAAAATGGTTAAATGATAGATAATGAATGATAGCTTCAATATTGAAAATTGTATTTTTGTGCTATTTCTGAAAGCTGTAATGTACACACTTAGGTAGTGTAGGCTCAGGGCTCTTTGGGATAGGCACTGAGCAGACTGTGTTGCATGAAAACTTTTCTGCTGACATTTAGAAGTGTATCCCATGGGATTACACACAGTTACCATAGACTGTAAACACTGAAGAGATGAGATAGATGGGACTTAGCTTAGCCTGCTCTTGTCCAGAACAGATTCCAAACTGCCCTAAGGAGTGCCAAGGTGCCACCGCTGCTTTGGCTCTCACAGGAGCTTGGCACTTGGAAGTCAGCAAAGTCAAGGCTTGTCATCAGTCTCTAAGTTAGGAAAAGAATGGAAATAAGAAGGACATGAGCATTTAGAAAACACTTTGCTCATCAGCAAGTTGACTTAATAGGAATGAGAGAGAAGCACTGTGGCTATGCGCTCTGGCTTTGTTGTCATCAGTCTGAAGGGACCAGGACTTACTGATGGCTTGGCAGCAATTCATGGCAGGCTGTGATGGCTTTATTTGCATCTCATATAAATCAGCTCAGCTCTACCCTCTGCCCCAGTGTCTCCTGGATCAACCCACCCCTTTTCCAGCTTTACTCTGAGTTTAGTTTTAAAAACCTCAGCATATGCAGCATGAAACATTTCGTTTTTATGGCAGACATTTCTGCTGCAGAGTAATTTTGTGTGATTCTTTCTTGGTAGTCCGTATCCAACATGCCCATGATCAGGATCCTCCTGCCCTGCTCTTCACCTGCCTGGGTGGAAGACTGACAGTGGAAGAGCTCCTGAACTGCTCCTGTTTCCCTCACAAGCACCTTACAGAGGTGAAAACAACTTTGAGATTATTCAGAGTGAACATCCCTGCCCAAAGTAACAACTTTTTCAAACACCTAGGGCTTGTGGGCTCCATGCTAAAGCCTCAGTCCACTATAAAAATGTCTTTGTTGTATCTGGTTTCTCTCACTGGTGATTGTGTCCTGCCTCTGATGATTTGCTGGTGATAAGTGGAATGTTGGGGGGTTTTTCTCCCAGTGAATTGAACCTCTGAGGACTGAGAGCCCCCAAAATGACATATTTCTCTATTTTTTACTCACCTGGAATTCCTGTGTTTTAGCTATTGTTCTATACAAATAGTTTCAGGTAAGATGTCAAAGACTGTTCTTTAGTAACCCCTAAATTGATGTTCTTGACTGGTATCTACTTGTTGTATTTCATTATTTTTAACAGGGAAATGCACAATCATCAGTAGTGATCCCTTTAATTTATGTAGCTTGCAGACCTCAGTGCTGTCACTCTCTATGCAACTGCTGTCAAACGCGGGGTTTTTATTTAAAGTATCCTTTTCTAAATCCTAGGCTAGAGTTTATTGTTTTTAAAATTGAGATTTTTTTCAACATATCCTGAGCTATGCAAGCATAATAAAAATATATTTTCCACATGTACTAACTAGAGCTATGCTAGCAAAAGTTCCTGAAATTAGAAACTTCCACCTGAGCTTCTTTGTTAATCTACAGTGAGCCTTAAAAGAATCTCAGTTTGAAGACAATTAATGCAGTATTTGAAAATTGTGAGAGCTTGAAATCAATAGTGTTGTACATGCACATTACAAAACTAGAAACATCCCAGCTTCTTCCTCAGCATGGTGCAGAGCCCACCCTGAAGTTTAGGGGCAAAACACTCAATAGAAAACTCCTCAGGGAAAGGTTTGTTCAGGAAAGCTGGTTTGGCCTGCATGTGTGTGGGGCTGTGCAGGGAATGTGGGGCGTGTCAGGAGATTCCCTGTCCCTCCACAGGCCCTCAGCCCTGCTCTCTGCTGTGGGGGAGCAGCAGTGAAAGCGTGCAAAGATTCTGCCACTGATCTCCTGCTCTGCACATGAGAGCTGGAAATGAATTCAGCACTACTGAGGGCATCAGAAGGGGGAAATGAAGCCTCCCAATGTTACCACAGTCCTCAAGCTCAGGTCTCACTGATTTCAGTGTGCCTGTGGTGGTTTCCATCCAGAACACTCCTGCACTTCAGTGTGCAGTTCACCTTCAGCAGCTTAATGGTCTCTGCACCTTGAGACTGGAGGTAGGAGTGGTGTGAAAGCCACTGCCTGAGCTTTGTGTCTAAATTAAAACAGGAAGGGAACTCATGTTGGAAAGGGGCGTCATGAGCTCACACTCAAGAGGGAGGATTTATTTGCTTATTTATTTATTTTAAGAACCCTCTGAAATATTTCTCTGAGCAACCAAGAAGCAGAGGGCAATGAAGTCATTGGGATGCTCCCAGAGGGAGGCCATTGCTTTAAAGTTTCCCCTACAAACAAGAAAACAGCTCAGTGTGTCAGTGAGCCAGCGCCAAGCATCTGCCTTGGCTGCAGCGCTTATCACAGTGGGTTTACTGTGAACATCTGAACGACACACCAGGAAAACAAAAACAAGAGTAGAAAATGCACAAAGAGTCATCCCTGTATAGTGAGGAGAAATTAATTTTCAATATGCTTCTTATTAGCTGAACATTTCACACAAATTTTACTTAGTTCCTTGTTCTGCAAATTGCAAATTTCAGGTATTCTAAAGGAGACACCTATGATCCAGAATCTCGGAGGAGCAGGGAGAAGGAGAGCATAGCACATGCATCTAAAGTATTCCCAAGTCTCGAACCCCTCCTCTTTATACAGGCTCTTAGCACTTAATGGCCTATATGTAAATAATGCCCACGAAGGTCAAAGTCTAAAAAATGATGAAATTAGATTCTGTGGCCTGTCAGCATTTGCTTAGATTTGACTGGTTACTAGTGTTGAAATTCTCATAATGAATTCCAGACTATTCACAGTCCTAACTTGCTTTCTGCATTTGGGATTAAATTCAGCCAATTTATTCTAAAAAATGGAAGCCATGAAATCTATGGGATGTATCTCACAGACATTTCATGGCAGTTGGAGAGTTCATGACTTCATCTGCTAGAGAACAGCCCCAAAATCAGCATCTGCCTCCTAATCCCTTTATGTTTTGCCTGGTTCCATTTTTTTTTCTTCTTGCACAGTCTAGAAACAGTTTCAAAGCACTTGTTTAGAGACATTTTTCCTATTGCTATTAGTGCCATTTGCTTCCATATCATCACTGTCGTTTGCTCAAGATTACTTTGCTTTTCTATGAATGCCCTGCAAGTCCTTTGAGAATGAAATGCTTTTGCTGAAAAAGTAATGTTGGTACATAATGGATCAATTAGAAAGGCATGTGGTGCAGGAAAGTGTACAAATCTTGACCTTTTTTGTCACAGTGAACAGCCTTCTGATAATTTGAGGTTGATACTTCTTTGAAGCATTTCTACACTTGAAATATTTTGCCTTAAAATGTATTGGTTTGCAGACTTCTTTTTTACACATACGAGTATAAAAATGTGTCTCTTTGTCTGTGTGCCTATAGGTATACTCTGAAGCACAGCCATGCCAAAAATAGCACACAGACACACACACATCTGGGAAACACACCAAAGTCTCCTGCAAAGAGGCAGCAGCAGGGAATATATGTGCATATAGATGGATGTATGTTACATGTGCAGTGTTACCAGCATGTTGAATAACTTCCCGAGGGCACTGCTCAAACAAGATGCACTGCTGAATGCCTCTGTGACTGAGGCTAATTCTTGCTGGTTTTTGGTTCAATATTTGTCAGATCAACAGTTTAGGAATTTCATGCTTGGATCTCTAGTTGAAAAGCCCTCGCTGGGGAAACTGCCTGGTGTTTTAGGAATTCTTGGTGGGAATTAACATTGTGTGACTATCGTGCTTTCTGTGTAGACATTTGCCTACAAGAGGAAGATTGGTTTGCAGTGTTTTACAGATTCTGTGGCCTGTTCCCCTCAGGCCCAGCTTCTCAGTTTGCAGAGGAGAAGGGTGGTGGAAGCATCTGGCTGGGTCCCTTCAGAGAAAATCCTGACTTCCAGCAAAATCAGCTTATTTCGGAGGAGCTGCCCAGCTGGGACTGGGGGCTGACCTTGTGATGAAGGAGGCTGTCAGAGTTAAGAAAGCAGAAACTGTTGACTAAAATAGCCGAGTGGGGACAAGGACTTTTCCAGTTGGATCAAAAAATGGGAATTCTCTGAAAGGATTTAACAAGGCGGAGGAAAGAGAAGGGGAAGGAAATGAAATGCCTCGTGGACATAGTTCCCTGAGGAGTCCCAAATATGGAATGAGCTGAAGTATGGGGCACTGCATGGCTTTCCTAGTTGTAGTTTACCTGTTTTAAGAGGAGAATATTGCAGCTGAACCATGGGAAGGATGTGGGACGTGGGTGTGTGTGACATTTCTTTTACAAAAGCAAAGTGCAGATCCCAGAAACCCATAATTTTCAGGGTGTGTTTTAGCTCTCTCCTGCAGCATCTCCTGCGTTGTCAGCACCAGCTTGTGAATTTGGGGACAATTGGGTGGCAGGGCTCCAGGTCCCCAGCCTGGTCCCAGAGACAATGCTGTGAAGAGGGGCTGGGGGGGCAGAGCACAGCAGCAGCGCTGCAGCACGCTGGGTCCAGAGCAGCACAACACCCAGAGCTTCTGCAGGCACTTAGTGAGACCAGAGCTTCTGGGTCCAGGGAAATTAGCTCCAGAATTAAATGGGAGTTACACAATCCATCCACATTGCCAGCCATTAAAGACAGCTATGGCGCCTTCGGAGATCTGGGCCAGGAAGCCCTCATATGAAAGCAGGCTTTAAGTTATTTATGGACAGGCAGAGCCTAATGGTTTTAATTTTCTAGACAGCTCAGGAGGCCAATCAGATTGGCAACACCAGGAGAATGTGTCAAGAAGCCCCAACTCCTGCTACCACAAATTAATAAGAACCGGTTTTGGGGGAGATACGCAGTATTGGTGGACCTGGCTGTTCTATGCATGGCTGAGAGTTGAACCTATTCTTACACTCAGGGAGAAGTTGTCTTTGGTCTACTATCTACTGTTACATTCTCTTTTTTAGTGTCAAACTGGTATAAATATATTTGCCCTTGATTTTTGATACTTACTGCTGCCCGTGCTGGATTCATTTTCTCAGCATATGGAGGCCATATGTATTCTTTACACATAGCCTGTAGCGCACTGCAGAATTTATTATCCCATCCTTTAAACATACTGCTCTTACACGCTCAAAGCCCAGCATTTTTATATGCTGTAGATACGTTCACCGCTAGCAAATTACGAGGCACTGTAAAAATTGTATTTATCCACATAATTTTCTATAGCCATTGTTAAATGGAGACATGTGCAGGAAAGAAGGGTGCCTCAAAGTACCTGTGCTCCTGTATATGTAGGTATTTCGAGTAGTTCAGATCATGGAGGGAAAGGTTTCATCCCTCAGTGAGGTGAGGACAGATTTGATGGTGTGACCGAGTTGGTTTTTGAAAGCAGCACACACAGGCACTCTGAAATATTTCCAGAGAAGGCTTTGGCATGCATAGGGATATTTTCTGTTAGGGTTAAGGTGTCCATACACCTGAGCATTTCCTCCACCGGCCTGATGCCTGTCTCCTCCCACCTCCAGGTACCAGATCCACACGGGACTGCAGCACTCCATCATCCGGCCGACGCAGCCCAACTGCTTACCTCTGGATAACGTCACGCTACCTCAGAAGCTCAAGGAGGTTGGGTACTCCACGCACATGGTGGGCAAGTGGCACCTGGGGTTCTACCGCAGGGAGTGCATGCCCACGCAGAGGGGGTTTGACTCCTTCTTTGGCTCGCTCCTGGGCAGCGGCGACTACTACACCCACTTCAAGTGTGACAGCCCTGGGATATGCGGCTACGACCTGTACGAGAACAACAATGCCGCCTGGGACCATGACAACGGCATCTACTCCACGCAGATGTACACGCAGAAAGTGCAGCAGATCCTGGCTTCTCATAACCCCAGGAAACCCATATTCCTGTACATTGCCTACCAAGCTGTCCATTCGCCTCTTCAGGCGCCAGGCAGGTATTTTGAACATTATCGCTCGATAAACAACATCAACAGGCGGCGGTACGCGGCCATGCTGGCCTGCTTGGATGAGGCCATAAACAACGTGACCCTCGCTCTGAGGAAGTATGGCTACTACGAGAACAGCATTATCATTTACTCTTCTGACAACGGTGGGCAGCCAATGGCCGGAGGCAGTAACTGGCCGCTCCGAGGAAGCAAAGGCACATATTGGGAAGGAGGTATCCGCGCTGTCGGGTTTGTGCACAGCCCCCTTCTGAAAAACAAAGGGTCTGTATGCAAGGAGCTGGTGCACATCACAGACTGGTTCCCCACGCTGATCACGCTGGCGGAGGGGCAGCTCGATGAAGACATCCAGCTGGACGGCTACGACGTGTGGGAGACCATCAGCGAGGGCAGGCGTTCCCCGCGGGTGGACATCCTGCACAACATCGACCCCATCTACACCAAAGCCAAGAACGGCTCCTGGGCCGCTGGCTACGGGATCTGGAACACTGCCATCCAGTCTGCCATCAGAGTGAATCACTGGAAACTGCTGACGGGAAACCCGGGCTACAGCGACTGGGTGCCTCCGCAGGCCTTCAGCAACGCGGGTCCCAACCGCTGGCACAACGAGCGCGTCTCCTGGTCAGCCGGGAAAACCGTGTGGCTCTTCAACATCACGGCCGACCCCTACGAGCGCGTGGACCTGTCTGCCAGGCACCCGGAGGTGGTGAAGCAGCTGCTGCGGAGGCTCTCGCAGTTCAACAAGACCGCGGTGCCCGTCCGCTACCCGCCCAAGGACCCCCGCAGTAACCCCAAGCTCAACGGAGGAGTCTGGGGGCCGTGGTTTAAGGAGGACGAAAAGAAAAAGAAATCAGACAAAAGCAAAGGTGCAAATAAGCAGAAGAAGATTAAGAACAAGAAGAAAGCAAATCGGAAAAAGGGGCAGTCGTTTCACTGCCGGTCACGTCTTGCTAGTGGGTGAACTCTAAGCAGGCTCCTTGGCCAGGCCTAAGTCAGCCTGGCCCCACTTCTTGAACTTCTGATGGAATAGACTAGAAATGCCAGTTCTGCACTATGAATGAAAGTTGTCATCTTTTAATTTTGTCTCTGATTTCACCAGCACAAGATACCTTAGCACTCTGAGTGACCATGTGACAGACTTTCTCCTCCACAGGATGAGTGGTCCTTACCCATCACCAGACATTCACCCACATTCCAGATAACAACAGCGATAGCATCTTGTTTCAGGAAACAGCTTTGATGGACAAATTGCCTTAATTAGCTGGAATCTTTGGAGAGCATGGAGATGTTAATGGCAGATGTTCTCAAACTGACAGATAGCTCAGAGGGAGAAAGGAGAAACAAAACCCGAGAACCTCTGTGTGTCAGTAAGTGTTAGTCATCAGCCTATGACATGTTTTGATACAGCACAGCAAAAACTGAAGCCATCAGGGTAACTTTGGAGAGGTGCTGGGGAGGGAGGCGTGATAGGAGGAAAGCAGCTTTAAATTAGATTTTGTCCATCTGAACTAAATCTGAAATATTTTTAACATTTCCTAGATGTGCTGAGCTCCCCCATTTGCAGTAAAACACATGACCAATGAGCACACGCCTCGTGTAATTTATTACAGGCACAGACAAAAACACATCACCAAAGTGAATGTAATATTTAAACACTTTAAGATAACTATACAACAATATGTAAAATAGATAATTTATTTTACGGCACAATCCTTATTTCTCTTCCATTAAAATTTCCTGGCTGATGCAAGGTACCCCTGTGGGTGCCAGGGTTGTTTGGGTTCTTTTAGTGTTGACTTTTAAAATTTTATTTCCACCCTGTCATTCAGAGTTTATTTAACAGATTCATATCCTCAGAGTACTGTAAACCAAGGAAATACTGTATACACTGCTAGGATGAGGAAGGAGAACAATTCAGGTGCGTCACTGCATTATGTATTTGCCTTCAGTGGTTTTGAATGTAACAAAGGGTTTATTTAATTTAGCAGTCCCATGAATATTGTTCAGTTTCTGTACAGAAGTTAGGCCATCTTGATGTTCGGGGGGGAAATTCTACTTTAAACCTTTTATTTATGTACCTATTAAAATAGTTTATTTTTATGGCATTCATAAAAGCGGTCTGCCTCTTTTTTTGCATCCAAGATGGCAATTCTGGCCTAGTTTGTTTTAAACAAACTCAAGTAAGCTGTTTCATTACTATTATTTTTGGTGCAGGGATGTTTTATGACATTTTGCTTCTGAAACAGAATTTCTTCTCCCCAATACATATATCATTTGAGACATGCTTCAAAGTTTGCCCTTTTCCAAGGTGTCTGCATGGATGATGGATGCATGGACTGGCTGCACATTCGTGGTGATCTGTGGTAATTGATAAAATGCACACGCACATATAAGCTTCAAGATGAATTATGTTAAGTAAAATTGATGATTCATTTGTTGAATGGCTGTAACGTGTTTTGGTAAAATTACAGATAAGCCTGCTTTTCAGCAGTGTGTCACTTAACTCAGAAATTATGTTTATATAAATGGATTATGGCTAAAAAATTGAGCATTCCTAAAATCAGTGCACACAGAAATGTGAATGAAATACAACTGTCCAGCACTCCAGCAACCCCTGACCTTTTCAAAAGGCAGCTAACTGCAGGTACATACTGCCAAACCCCAGCTTACTTAAAGTAATGGCTTACTTAAAGATGTAAAGCAGAATAAAGCTGCCATTAACGAAACACAGAAACAAGTCAGGCAGCTCTTAGAGTTACTCCTGTAATGAATATACTGGGGATGACACAGAAATGGACTTGGAGAATTGCATGTAAATAATAATTATAAAGGGATGGTGTGTATCTACATAAGTGCTTAATATTGTCACTGTTATTTTTCATGCTGTGTGGTCCTTAAGATGACTAATTAATTCCTTAGAAATCTGTTTAGCTTTTCTTCACATCCACACTATGCAGTGAGTAATCAGGAACTCGGATGTTCTCTAAATTCTCACTTTTTAAAAAAAAATGTGCCATTGATGTCCTTAAAAAAAATGAGAATAACATACTGAGATATTATACTCTAAAATGTGGTCTATAAAATGCATATCTGTGAGAAGATACATTTAATTTTCCAAGGTAATTTTTAAAAGGCGGAAATTAGGTATATAAGTTAAAGTATATATAGAGAAACTGAGATATTTTAATTTATTTTGGCATAATAGCAGCAAGGCAGTGTGATAGAGTGTTATTCCTCGTAGAATTAATTATTGCCCTTTTCCCTGAAAGTTTTATGGTGGCTTTGGCTTTCATTGGACCAAAGCAGCCAGAGAACATTATTCTCTGACAACATTGTATTCTATAATTATTTATATCTGTTCTCTCTCAGGCAGAATGGGAGTCCTTGAAAGTAACCAGTGCAAGGCAGAACAGTGGATCAGTTCTCTGTGTGTTAAATAAATGTGCCACGAGAGTAAGTGTTCATAGAGTACACAGTGGGAGTACATTTCCAATGAGCCTGATATTTTGATCTAGTAGAGAGCAAAAGTTGGCTTTAGAGTGGGGTAGAAAATAGCCACAATTTAGCTGCATTCCTGAATGTTTTGCTGAAATGCTCCGTGTCTGCTCTCACACAACACTTGTTGTTTCAGTGCAGCAGCACAGTGGTCTCTGGTTCATGGGGATGCTCTGTAGCTCTCAAACCCCACTCTCTGTTTGCTGAGCTCTCAGTAGCTCATCCACTCTCCCAGCAGGATTTCACAGCTTGTTTACATCTGCAGGTATGTTACATGCCCACTCTCGGGGAAGGTTCGATAGGTAAACACTGGAAAAGAGACCTGGAGAAAGGCTGGGTAGGGGACAGACAGTGGGGAGCATTTACTTAGGATTTTTCAAGTTGTCTCAAGCTTTCTCCAGACTCCGTGAGGGCACAAGGAAAAGGCAGGTTGGATGTAACTCTGATCTGGTCTTAGAGACAACCACTCCTTTCAGGAGGCCAGCCTGTTCTTCAGAAGAATGCTGTCTTTTCCAGGTTTTCTCAGTTTTATTTTAAAGCTCTTCACAAACAATCTTCTAATGGAAAGATAATTTTAACCTTATCAGTAAGACTTTTAAAGTTTTATTACAAATAATATCATTATTGTTATTATTATTGTTGTCTTGGTGATACTTAATTTGACATAAATGTGGAGACAAAACACTCTTCCACAGCTACAGGTAAAGAGGAGTGGAAGGCGGTGCCAGGAATGGTGAGTAAAGCAGAGCTGTCCGTCCTTCCCTGTGGGTCTGCAGGGAGATGGGAGGGGATGGCCCTGCGGGTGGGAAGCTCAGCCAGACTTGCAGGCTTTGGAGCACGAAGGCACAGTGAGGTACTCGGCAAATTTTAAATACCACCCAAAGGAAAGCACTTCACAAACCTGAACTTGGTGAACTTTAACTTAGCCAAACTTTGACTTATCCAGACACAACAGGGCACTTATTAAGGCATTGCCTGGAATTTTTTAGTTAGGTGTACAATGTATTTTGAGAAGAAGGTAGGAGAAAACAGAGGGAGAAAAAGGAGAAAGGTATGTAGGCAACACCCTGGGCTCAGCGTGCCCTGAGCGGCCTCTGGATCCACGGCAGGGAGCCCTCGGAGCTCGGGCCGTGGCCTCGGCTCTGCCCCGCTCCCCTGGGGCTCCCCGGGCACGGCTGCGCTGTGATGGGCCCCGTGGGGCCGCACGGACAGACGGCGCCATTGGGGTGAGGGGGACAGGCCGACATCTTGGGTGAGGGCAGGGGAAGCCGGGGGTGTCGGTCTGCCATTCTGGGTAAGGGCCAGCGAGGGCAATGGTCTGCTGGGGTGTGTCAGGCTGTGGGGTCAGAGCGACATTTTGTGTCAGGCTGTGGGTGACTCTGCCATTTTGTATCAGGCTGTGGGTGACTCTGCCATTTTGTATCAGGCTGTGGGTGACTCTGCCATTTTGTATCAGGCTGTGGGTCACTCAGCCATTTTGTGTCAGGTGCTGTGGGGTCAGAGCACCATTTTGTGTCAGGATGTGGGTAACTCCGCCATTTTGTGTGAGGCTGTGGGTCACGCCGCCATTTTGTGTCGGGCTGTGGGGGTCACTCCGCTATTTTGTGGCAGACCATGGCTCACTCCGCCATTTTATGGCAAGCTGTGGGGTCACTCCACAATGTGGTGGCAGGCCGTAGGGTCACTCCACCATATTGTGTCAGATACTAAATTCCTCACAGTGATAATTCTTTTGTGCAAATGGGGGTGCTGGATGTCCCGGGTTCTACTCCAAATGTGGTTCAGGAAATCTCTGAGAAAAGAAAGAAGAAAATTACTTGTAGTATGTTTTATAGGATTTTTTTTTTCAGCTAAGGAGATCTCTGACGAAAGGGCTGTTCCTTTGCTGACTATTGATGTGCACTATACCCCAGTACTGGAAGAAGTACCTGTTGGTTTCCGTACTTAACACTCCCAGATTAACACAGGTTCCTTTTGTCATCTGCCTTTAAAGCCAGTGAATATTTGAATATTCATCAGTGACGTTGAGGCAAAGTGAGTAAAATCTGGTTTACCTCATACTACAGACGCTATTAATTATACAACCAATGTTAGGTCTATTTGTCCAAAAGCTAACATTAACTCAGCAAAAGACACTGGGACATACAATATGCCTGTTTGCTATTGATTTAATGAACTGTAATCTCGGGACAGCAGGAACATTTCTGTTGCCATTCTCCATCTTTTATTTTCTTGTTTTCAAGAACAGGCAGGGAATGTGTATTCCCATGGGGGAAAAAAAAGCCTAAGATTTAATTTAGCAGTTAAATAACACAAGCTTTGCTTCAGCATCCCATTCTGTTCAGAGGAGTACTCAGTAATGTACATGATTTCCTTTCTGTGGATCATAAATCAAGGTCTTGATGAAGTGGAGGATTTGTGTCAAAGACAGGCCAATGTGAAAATACAAAAATGCTCTCTTTTCCTGCATTATGCTTCCTGTTTTCATCTCTGCCAAGCAAGCTAATAGCAAAAAATATAAATACAGATAACCACATGAAAGAAGATGTAATTAAGTACCTGGATTTAAATTAATGGTGCAACAGAAGTATAATCCATGATATGGTTTATAGTTATTTCATAAATTCCATTCGTTTCAGGTATAACCAGGGCAAGGTTGCTGAAGTTTAGCTTGTGACTGAAGTAACAGAACTGATTAACAACTGTTATTGTGAATTTCCGTAATGAGGGGAGACCAGGGTCCTGAAATGTCATACTGATGTAGCCTGAAAAATACTTTTTCATAATTCCTTATAAACATCAGTGTCTCAGTAAAAGTCAAGTATTTAATCACCTGAAATCAGCACAGGCCATGACGTTTGTTGTTGTTCCCTAGATTCGCTTCAAAAGATCACTTACGAGCATTACTTGGCGCGGGCGTATTTATTCCTCATTAAACGCAGCTTGCTTCTGCTAGTTAAGCTTCCAGCATGGAACAGTGTGCAGGGGAAAGTCAAAGCCTTACTCTGAGTGTAGGAATGGTTCTACATCAGCAGTGTGCAGGGCACAGTTTGGAAAAGGACATCACTAGTGAGAGAACATCTATATGGATTTGCCAAAATCCAAAGCAAGGGACTAATTCCTATTAGATAACCAAGCTGCATTTGTGGTTTTTAAGATGGCTGAAGAAGGAGGGGAAGCGTGGCCCTGTGAGAAGATGAAGAGCACCAAGCTGTGACTGCTGTCAGACTTTGAATGAAGAAATTGCACATTGCTTAAAAGCATTTTGGGACAGTGGAACTGTATGCCATTAAAAATGCTTCATATATCATCATCTAATTTTCTTCTAAAGAAACACAAGCTTCAAAGCTCTGAATATTGGCAAAACTTGAAGGGCATAACTAGTAATGTCTTACCTTTGGGCAACATTCTGAAGTCTTTCTCTCACGGCATACTTTTTTACAGTAATTGGTTCCAGTTTTATTTTGGTTTTCATCAGCAGATTCCATTACATTTTGTCACTCTGGATGGAGGGAATATAATTGGTGTTGATAAAAAGCATATTGGGTCGGTGGTGTTTATCTTCACCAAATTGTTTAGGCTCTCAAGTGACCCCTAAGCAATCTCTTAGCAGACCCATTTCTAATACACCTAAAGAACTGATCTCTTATTACTCTGTGGCTGTGGAGAATTTGAAAGAAATCCACAAAGAAGGATTTGACAAAGTACAGAGGGAGCACATAGCTCTGGCCTTCAGCCCAGGTGACTTCAGCATCTTTTGTCTTTAAATGTGATTTCTTTGAGGTTTTTACTGCTGCTAGTTTTTTTTCTCTTCTCTTTGCAAGGAAAAAGGCTGCATGATTAATTCTGCTTTCAACACTGGATGTGAAAGTCTGCTTAGAAAGCCCCTGCGTGGAATGGCAGCAGAGAAGAGCAAGAAGTGCCTGCTTTTTGTGAGGAGGAACACACTGTGCTGTTTCCCCTGCCACAGCCACAGAGCCCTCACCAGCAGTCATTCAACTCCTTAGCCTGTGAGTGTGCCAAGATCCAACAGTTATCCCAGGTAATGAGCGAGTTGAGATGAAGTGGTGCCCTGTGTGGTTCCTGTCTTTCTTTCCCATCACTTTCTTACCCTACAGCCTGACTGAACTTGTGGGGTGCTTATATGAAATCTGTGGAAAAGTCTCAGCAGGCTGAGATCCCACTGACATCTGTTTCTTTCTCATCCATGCCAGAGGCCAGCATGAGGACCTGTACTAGGAGAGAGTCCTTGAAATCCACGTAGAGTCATGTCTTTGCTATGTTAGCTGTGGTTGTTCCTCAGAGGCACACAGGAAACACTTCCTGTAGCATAATCCTCAATTCAGCTAAATTCATAAGCATACAATAACCATTCTCACTGTCCCGTCTGCTTACACAGTAGCCTTCTGAAATACACAGTGTCTTCCCAAAGACACAGGATTCAGGTTGCCATTTCTTATCGTTGTCTTCAAGTCCCATTTCATTGCTCAAACCCAGGAAATTCTGTTTAACTAGAAGGTAGCTGTTTCTTGAACTAACATGAAGAAAGACATCCGCTTCTGACTTAGATCAGAAAAATATGGAAAATCCATTGCTTCCCATTGTAAATCTCTTGCAGTAGTTAATATCTGATTTAAAGGTATAAATGCCTTCTTTCTAGTCTGATTTTTGGTCTGGCTGCAGATTCCAGCTTTATGTTATTTTTATCCACAAGACAAAGAGTCCTCTGGCACCTGCTGTTTTCCTCTCATGATTGTACATCTGTATTCCAACCTTGAATATTTTTTTTAGAAGCTGAACAGATTGGCTCCTTAGAGTCTAATCATTTTATGGCACTTTCTCCAGTTCCCAAGTAGGAGCTGAAGTTTTTTTACACCCCTTCTCCAGATTTTCAGTTGACTGTAGAAAATGTGGACATCAAAAGTAAATAAAAGATTCCAGTATCAGTGTCCTTCAAATAATGTACAGGAATATTACCTCCTGTGGAGAACGCCCTGTGGGCTGCACTGAGCCTAGAGCATCCCCTGCTGCTCTGGGCTTGGGATGGCACTCCCAGGCAGGGAACTGGCTGTGGAGTTTGTGGTTATTTTTGTTGTTCTGTGTGAGGCAATCTTTTGCTCCTTAGGTGTTGTTTATTCTTAGAAAGAAAAAAAGAAAAAAACCTCAAACATTCAAGTTTGAAAATATCCCAGAAAAAGGATTTATTGTATTCTCACAGCATTTCCATTCTCTGTCTCAACCCCTACAACCATTTTATAAAAGCCGCCTGTGCAAAGCAGAAGGGGAAAACGTAAAAAAGAAAAAGGATACAGAATAAACTTCCTCATTATACTTTATATCCCATGATATGCTCACAGCAGTCATGCCTATAATGTGTAATTCAGGAAAAATACACCTGTCCTTCTCTGAGGATTATATTTTCAAAAGTCACTTTTCCCCATTCCTCATTCCAGAGGGTAGGCTCTGTTTAATTCCCCCTAATTGAAATCAGAGATATTATATTTATTCAGATATAGCCCTCAGGGTCTCATGCACGGCAGGAGTGTTTCAGTGGTTGCATTTCCCAACAGAACATGTTGAAGATCTTAGAGGTGAGTAATCAGTGCCATAAAGTAGCTGCTCCATTTCTATAGTTACGGGCACATCTTCGTTCTGGTTTTCCTGGTTCCAAGTGCAGCGTGCTGGTTTGTCACTGCTGAATGAGGAAATTCGCTCAGTCTCTCTTCTAATTCCAGAATTATTCAGGCAGTAATTGCCTAGTGATACTATTTCCCCAAAGATCATTTATTCTACACCGTTTTTTCCACCAAGCACTTTCAGGACATATAAACAGAAGGAGAGTCGCAGTGCAAGGGAGTCAGTACTGCTGGAAACAGGTTTGATAATCAGAGTAGGGCAGGTCTGAGAGTTTGTAGTTCCTGCTGTGCACAGGTCCAGGTGAGAGACTCACTGGCCTAAAGGGGCATTTGGGGAATTACTGAGGTAGGTGTGACAGCAGTAAACCAAGATTGTTCATTATGGGGAGGGGATATGGAAGGAAAGCCAGTTCAGGTGTAAAGTTATCAACACTTTCCTTGTACTCCCAGTGGAAAAGCCATGTCAGGGACTCTTTTCTGTATTATGTCCCAAGACAGAAGACTTCCCAAGGTGTGAAAGTGTGTTTCTGGTGCTGAGATCTATCCTGCAATGCTGTAACCTTGGTTTACCTGAAAGAAACAAAGGAAAACAAAGGTTTTGTTGTCCATATAATGCACTGCACTGACTCACCATGCCATCTTTAACATCTCTCCCCCATTATCACCACGTTAGGTTTTCCCTGATTCACCCATCCCTCAGTCTCTCACTCTGCCCTGGGATTTTACCAGTCTTGTTCTTTGTTCTGTTCCCTTGCAGTTTGAGTTCTTTTCCTTGGAAGCAGCAGTGCTGTTCCCAGCAGTGCTGGCTGTGCACTGGCCCTGCGAGCGTGTCAGTTTTTAAGCGATGCGGGTGTTTCCTGCTCTGTAGTACGCAATAAACAGGTTACCCTCTGGATGGAAGATTAAATCCATGCTTTTGTTAACAAGTTGAAGCACAGGCTTTAGCTAAATTATCCCCAATGCCTTTGCCTGGCCATCTGTTTCCAACGGAAATGAATCTTGGGCTTTAATTATAAATCTCTTATGAATATTGTTTTTCTTTTCTTTTCTATCCCAATCTGCCCTTCTGGAGATTGGTTGAACTCTGCCTGTGTCGTCGGAAAGGTGGGTGGGATCACCAGCGTGGCTCATGGTGTGATTCATTTTTTCTATTAGCCTTCCTGTTAATGACTTTAAATCTATTTATGCTCTTGCTGCAAGTTGAAGCAAAAATCTGTGTTACCAAACCGTGTTCATAAATTTGCTACAGATACGTGTTCATTATGAAGCAGTCTAAGTACAAACATGTTAAACCATATGGAAAATCCGCCCCCATCTTGCTGAATTGTTCCAATGTTTAATTACCCAGATTGTCAGAAGTGTGCACCTTCTTTGTAATTGTTTTTCTCATTCTAATTTCCTGGTTTAGCCCTCAGATCATCTTATAATTCTTTATGTATGAAGGTGTGCATAGATTGAGACCAAACACAAAAAACTCCTAGTCCAGGTGCTGCTCTCCAGCAAAGAATTACTCATCTCAGTAAGGATTTGTCATTAAATTGCTGTGTAGTTTATTATTTTTTTCCAAAGAAAGGGTGAAGTCATTCTCTTCATTTTAAGTTAGATGGGGGACAGGGAAGAAGACACAGAGTGCTCTGGGCTGGGGTATCAGGGCAGTCCTTGGTAAGATCCTCTCTGGAGCTCTTCCCTTTTTCCTGGGAGGTAAAGGGAAGGTATTCACATCTTGTGCAGTGCAGGGCAGCAGCTCCTTTTTGTGACCAAGAAAAAAAAGAAAAGCTCACTGAGTTACGCATCCTGGCACCTTTTCCAGCCCTGCTGGGGAACTTGGCCCTTGCTAGTCAGTACAAAGACCTTGAGCAAGAGAGGAACCTTTCCCTGCCAACCTTTCCTCCCCAGCAGAGGCCAACTTGGAGCAGCATGGCGTGGAGATGAGTCAGTGCAGGATGGACGTGGGTAAACACTGTTAGCCGACCTCTCCAGAGACAGCTGCTTCTTACTTCACCCCAGAACCACTGAGCTGGGCCCGTGTTCAACACTCAGCCCTGAAATCCTGGGGTATGTGCAGGTCTTCTGCTCCAGCTTTTACCCCTGCCAGGTTCACTTCCCATCCCTCCCCCTCAGCTCTTGGTGCTTGCCATCAGTTAGAATCATTCTCTTCGAAGGATTTCCAGTTTGGAAGGGTGCCAGGTTGCCTTTTGATCCTCTTGAAGATGCTTTCTCTCCAGAATGACCAGAGTAACTTTTATCAAAACACTTTATTCAGACATTCTCATAGCCATGGCTTTGTTTGAGTCACCACCACAGGAGGGATTTAAAAGCTGTGTAGGTGTGGCAAGTGGGGACACAGTTAGTGGTGGCCTTTCTGCCACTGATAAATCAGCCCATGGGTTTTCTTCCTGCATGATTTTGCTCTGCTGAGTGCTTGTATAGAAAATGTATCTCCACTAAGTGCTTCATACAGCTTTTAAAGCAGTCCTGAGAAGGTTTTGCTTTTACTTTATAGGATGAGACAGGGAAGTATCTTCACACTCACCCCTTTCCCCCCATTTCCATACTAAGTTCAGTGAATGAAAATTATTCACTCTGATTTGTTCTCATTCCTGCTCAAGTTGTCTTCTTCCCTGAAAAATACAATATTTCTTTTCATATTCTCCACGAATGCTGTGGCTGTGACTTCTTCCTCCAGCATTCCTCATAAAGAAGTTTAGCAGCAGTTCCTGTGAAGAACAGACATCTGAGAAGCATGAGACAAAAGGTGGGATTGTATCTGGTACCAGCTCTCTGCACCTCTGGGAGCCCTTGGAATAAGGGGAGATGCTCCAAGGATCTGGAGCTTCTATATATAGCTGGAGCTACAAGTTTCTGGGCTGTGAAATGTAGAATAATATAGAAGCAGGAGATGGAAGATAATGACAGAGTTCCCCTCAAATGAAGGCTCTGGCTTTACACACTCATCCTCTGGGAAAAAATACAGGTAGAATTGGTTTATAGAGCAGGAAAGATGTTGATGCTTCATCCAGTTTTGAATAAAGAACTCCAAACAATGGAAGCATTCGTGTGGATTTTTGTATGAGGAGATGACTTTAATGTATTCTCAGTCACTGTCTATGTGAATATTTAGTACAAAAGCAGATATTTAGGCAAGGAAGGATGTTCCAAGACACTTGTAACTGCTATGATGCAATGCTATCAAAGTTACTCTTGTAGTAACACAAATAGTTGTATTAAGCCTCCTGACCCTGGACTTTGGGCACCTCTACTTTTCCATCCATAAATCCTCCTAAATCAGTGACCTCTGGGTGTTGATGGCTTGTGTTAGGCCCTCTCTACATACCAGCCTTGGGAAATGAAGCTTGGAATATTTGTTCCAGGTTCCAGCTGCTGTGCCTGGGGATGTGAGAAGTGTGCTCAGGCTCATTAAATCTACAGGACTTGGGAGCTGTGCCTGTGGTGACACCACAGACAATATTCCACATGAAACTCAAGCACTGGAGCTCCTTGGCATGAGGCACATGCGAACACTCGGGAGCAGTTCCAGAGCCGAGTCCAGCACGTCTCCTTGTTTTTCAGCTGCTGGTGAAGAGGTGGTTTGTACAAAAAAAGTCAGAAGTGAAACACATGTCCTCAGGGAAGCTGGAGATGGAAATAGTTCTTGTGTGAGGCATCACACACACGTGGACTGGAGGCTGCTTTGGGAGTTTCTCCAGAGACCAGACACCTTTCTCACATGTTGTGGGGAGCTGAGCTTTCTCTTGCTTGGAGTTTTGTGGAGAAAACAAAATGCAGTGTCAGATGGGGAGTTCTTACAGAGGATAATATCCTTACACATCTTCATTTCCCCAGGCTAAGAGAGGATTGCTTTTTCAAAGCATGGATAAGCCAGCTATGCTACTGTACCACTTCAGTTGTTTCCAGCTATAGGCAGAGATCCAGAGACATTCTGGGTCCGTAAGGTGCGTTCTGGTTTCCAAAAGAAGGAGTCTTTCCCTTTAAGCCTGCTCATTTCTTCAATCTAACACAACTAACCTGAAATACTCTTATTTCTTTTAAGCTCTGCTTCTCAATTTGCTTTTGAATTGCTTTCATCTAGAGTGCGAAATTCCAAGTCACTGCAAAAAAGCTGTCTGAGGAATATTCTTGGCAGTACTGCTAGCAGAGAGTACAGGAAACCTCACAAGAGAGTTGGTTCCAGCAGCACTGCCATCCACGTTTCACAGCTGCAGGGACATTGAGAGCAAATCCAAACACTGCCTTTCCCCTCAGCAGAGCCACAGTTACCCAGGACACAACCCTGGAAATGTTCAGGGCCAGGTTGGATGGGGATTGGAGCCACCTGGCGCAGTGGAAGGTGTCCCTGCCCGTGGCAGGGGGTGAGTTGGATGGTCTGTAAGGTCCCTTCCAACCCAAACTGTTCCGTGGTCCTGTGAAAACACTTGCAGGCAGCCCCTTGAGTGCTCAGCATGATTGCAGCAGTACATTGGCCTCATCTGTGCATGAAACACATTTTCTGTTACTGGTGCAAGCTCTTGAATATCACCTTATCTAAAATGTCCTTGAGATGGAGGGGTCCTCAGCACCCCATTTTGGCCAGGAGATTATCCCTCTGGAGAAGACACCATGGAGGAGCCGTGAGGCTGCCCTGGACAGGCCAAGCCATGGTGACTTCACTGTGAAAATAGAGAGGCCTTCATTGCAACAGCCCCACAATCTACAGGGAGTAAGAGCAATTCAGAACTGCATCTCTCATCTCTGACTTCACCCTGTGTGTTCTTTGGATGATGCAGAACCTCAGCTTTGGCCTTGGATAACTCATGCTGCAGCACTGGGGCTCCTCAGCGTGCCCCTGAGGGGAAGGTAACACAGGCAGTGCAGCCAGGGCTGTACACTGACACCTGTGCTGCCATCACTGCTCTGCTCTGGGGCCTTAATCTCACTTGGCCTTCAAGTTTGCAATAGAGCTAGCACTTTTTAAGCCAGTTACTTTCAGAATTATTTTGCTTTTAAGCAGTACAGGTGTTAGTTATTTACTGGTTTCACTAAATTTTCTCATTTCTCTACTGGAAATGACAGATGTTTTTTTCTGATCCTTGCTATTTACCCCACTGGTGTTGATTTAGGGGAAACCATCAGAGAAGTCTCATACAGTTTAAAAAATACCTGAATAGCAGTGTGTTTTGGATACGTGTGAACAGTGAGGCAGGAAAGTGGCAGGAAAAGACTTCATCAGTAATTTTGTCAGTAATTTTTATGCAGAACTCTGACTTAGCATTTTCTATCACATAATATTGGAATAATACAAATTTCTTGAGGCAGATTAATTGCGGAGTAAAATTTCAGAATGGAATAAAACTGGAACAAAAGTCAACTAATATGCTTCTGACAACTTTCCCAAATATATTAAACCTAAGGAAATACCCTGGGGTATTGTATATTTAACATCTTAAGGTATTTCATATTTAAGATATTTTAATATTTTAAGGGTATTTCAGGAATAAGAGACACCATTTTCTTGCAATAAATTACTTTTAAACAGAAAACAGTAATCATGTAGAAGGGCAGAGTATTAACAAATACTTGATTGCACTAAATAATCCTCTTTAAAAATTTTCCTGATTGTCCTGACCTTTTCTTTTTGTCACTTAGCTGATCTGCATGTTATGAGTTACCAGTTGAATTGGGTGTAGAAACAATTAAGCCCAGCTCCCAAGTCTTCCAGAATGACTAAAGTAAAAGCAGATGGCAGTTGGGAGATAGCTGTGCAATAGTATTCACTGTTCAGGAAATAATACATAGCAGGCTATAGAGACTTCTGGGGAAAACACTGGGAAGAGGGAGTATACTTTTTTTTCCAGTTATTATATTATCTTCCAGAAAAACAGGTCAAACACATACTGTGTTTGTAGTAAGTAAAGTTAGCACATGGTAAAAGGAAGTCTTGTAAAAATGTCAGCATTCAAAGAAAATTATTTCTTGTACCCTAATGCACACACACACACATGACCAAGGGCCAGCTTTTGTGGTAAATAGTAGCTTTCCTTACAGGTTTTTATTCAGTAAATGTGGGTCTCTTAATACATCTGCTTTGGCAGCACACCCTGGCTGCAGAGGGCTGAGTGCTCGCTTCTCATGCTGGAATCACAACTTGGGTCATACTTATTCACTTATTTCTCATGCATCTTGCCCTCTTGCTTATGCTTTTTTCACAGCTGCACATTTTTCAGGGACTTCAGTAAAGTTCCTTGTCAAGTATCAGTGAAGTATGAAAATCACTTAACTGATTAGACAGAGATATAATTTACCCAACATATTCGAGATCAAAGAGACTGAATAACCTTTTTTGCTCCCAAAGTGGATTTAACATCACAAAGAAGGAACATATGGTTTCATCTTTTGCTAAGTTATTACTTTTATTCTTTTTCCTTTGCCTTTTTTTTTTTTTTGGATGTAAAATAAATAATCCATGCAGACAATGGAAAGTAACGGTGTAAGGACTGAAAATGCTAAATCAAGCAATGGGCCATGGAAGCAGAGCTGTGTGGAGGTGAAGGGTACCCTCAGGACTTATTTACGTGTGTCTAGATAATTTACTTTTGTTTTAAGAGACTGCTTGAGTCCAATTATGGTCACTTTGCATTGATGTAAGTGTCACACTTGATTTATGTACACAGTGATGGTACAAAATCACACACAGGTGAAATATTGCCTGACAGTTCCCTTGGAACTCCAAGAAAGGTTTGTTCTGTACCATTTATTTTGCTGTGACTTGGAAACTGATAGGAAGGTGCAGTTGGGACGGGTACCTGGTGTGGGCACTCTGTGTCTCTTGTTAGTGATGCTGGTTGCTGGCTCTGATTTCCCATTCCAGGACTAAGCCAGAGGCTTGGCAGTGTGGGAGCAAAGAGGATCCAGGTACAAGGTGAAAGCAGCACCTTGATGCAGCAAAAGCCCCGAGCAGCTCCTCAGGATTTGGTGGTGTGGAGTGCAATAGCCAAGGGAATGAGTTGGAGCAGGCGAGGTTGCCCCGCGTTCTTCTCCACCACGTGTGGTAAGTGTGTTCTAATATTGTTTCCATATATTGCATATAATCAAGTGTGTTTTTCCTGGGAAGGTGTGGGAGTTGTTAGTTGGGAATGGCGATGTTTTTCAACAGTTGCTCACTCTCAGGAGGAGAAATGCTTGGAAAAGTTGTCCTATCCCATTGAAACCCTGAGAAATTTCCAGGCAGGGGAGATGTAGAGGCACTCACTGGGTTGTAAACTCTGATTCTGCTTTACTAAAACGTTATGAGATTTCTGTTCAGTGTCTACATGTGTTCAAATTGCAGTTTTACATCTTCGAAAGATTCCATTCCTCTTCCCTCCAGCAGTACCTTAGCACTCCCCAGGAGCAGACTCTTCCTGCTGGCTTGGAAAGCCATTTTACCTACTGCAAACACGAACAGCCTTTGGAATAAGCAGAGCTCCCAATGAGATCTGCAGGCCTTGGGGCAGGTACAGCCTGCTGCAGGGTGACACAGTCACTCACCCACTCACACACAGGGTGCACAGATGCACACTCACCTACAAAACCCTCCAAAACCTCCATTACTGCTCAGAAATGATCAGCACAGATGAGTAAAACTGCAGGGCTTTTTCATAGCTTGGCAGAAATCGCTGTAAGGACTCTCAGCATGCAATAATATTTTCCCCTTGGAGTTTGGAGAGTAAGAGTTAAGAGAGCTCAAATCCTGTATTATTCTGGGCAGCTGTAAAGGAAAGTATTTTGTATTGCTGGAATTGCTGGAGCGTGTACTTGAAATTGAAAGTGCCCACCAAACTGAAGTGGTCTAAATTGAAATTACTATTATTGGTCACGAGCTTTAACGCTTCCACTAGTTTGATCAAGGAGAGGGGAAATAAATACAAAAAAAGACAAGTGTAACACATATCCACTCACTTTGCTATCTTTGCACTCTTTCAGCAGAGTGATTGTTGTACATTTTATCCATAAAAAGGGAATCAAGCCCTTGTTTAATTCCTGTAGTGTTCCAAATATTGCTGCTGCAACGATCTCTTACCAAATGTCAGTGGAACAGCTTCTGAGTTGATGTGAACTGTCAGGGGTCCTCAGGCTTTCTGATTTTCACTGTATTGGTGACTAAGTTGTTAAAGCCTAAAGCTAAAAGGAACTTCTGCATGTAGCCACAGAGACAACATTCAAAAATATTTATAGTCAAGAATAATGCAAAAAGAGAGAGAATGAATATACAAGTGGTGGCTTAAATGCTTTTATTGCTTTGGTTTCTCCATTTCAGCAGCTGGTACAGCCGTTAGAGTTCTTTTACATTAAAAAGAAGGGAGAGAAAGAAGAGAAGAGCAGGATATCTGAGGAAAAAATAATAAAAGAGAAAACAAAATTGTAGCTTTTGGGACAGTAATTATTCTTTCCAAGCGCAGCAATTCAAATGGGTCATAAGTGGGTCAGATAAAGATGACTGGAAAGAACTCCAGCAGCTACAACGTGTGCCTGTTCTGTAACTGTACGCTCTAATCTCCCTGCCTGTTCTGGGGAAGTGCCCCAAATGCCGTGGTGACAGCTGTCCTTTGGTGCTGGCTCCCCGGAATGGCTGCAGGCGATCAGATGACCAAGCCTGCTGGCCTGCTATTCCCAGCTCCTCCTTGTTCCCCCCTGCCTTTTCCTTCAGCTCAGAGCTTTCCTCTCCGACCAGCAGAGCCCTGTGTCATATAAGGAACACCAGTTATCTTTATCTACCCTGTCTGCCTCCAGTAGAGGGAAAATGGTAATGCTTCATGTTTCTTTCATGGCCCATCATAAATCCGTCACTTTGAAAAATAAAAAGACGGAGTTAAATTAATTACTCTCGTATTGATTCCACTTGGCCAGATTCATTAGGCAATCCTATCCCTGCATAAACCCCCAAATACCGCTCTGGGTAAAACCTGGCAGAGAAATGCATCGCACTCATTTATATTTCATTGTTTTAAGTGGTTTCCTCTGTAAATATTTCACAGATGATGTATACATTGAGGTGAATAGCGAAGCAGAAAACTTCAAAAACCCTTGACTGCAAACTTTCAGGGTTCCTGTTAGGGTAACCTTTCTTAATCAGAAAAGAACTAACAGCTCTCTCCTAGCACAAGCTGATTGGATTTTTACAAATGGTGAGTAATTACCTAAATACCAATACTTATACAAATACTTGCCATTAACAAACTGCATTAATTAGTAAATGGTTGCACACAAGTCTTATTATTCACTTAAACATCTATTATTTGAACCGAAATTGAACTTCTGTGTCAGGATGTAGAACAGGAGAGGTGCCCATTTGTTTCTTCCATGCTTCTAATACTTGACAGCAAAAGCATTAACTTACTATTTATTTATTATTATTACTGTTCCTTTACACTTCAGCTGGTTCAGAGAGACCATTGTGCTCCAAACGTGTAAATTATAGAGAGAACGGAGATGGCTCAATGTAAGTAAAGCCATAGTAGCTCACAGAGTAGTGACCCAGGAAGAGTCTCGTGTGGTAATTGATAGCAAAACTAAACATTAGACTTGTAATCATGCAGGGGCCATCAAAATTAATTGTATTTGAGCACAAACTGTTGAAAAGCTTAATCTCTTCAGGGGAGGATTTGTGGAAGTGCAGTATCCTTCAGGGAACCATGCAAATCTGTATTGCAATGGCCTCTTTCCTGAGGTTTCCTCAGGGATCACAGAGAATTTATAGGGAGGCTGTATTTTTTTGTAGTCACACTGCCTTTACCAGCTGCACAAATTTCTCCTTGAATGACTACATTCCACAAAAGCTATTACAGAAAATCTTGGGATTCTTATTTTCATTGCCTTCACTTGTTCTGCAGAGACAACTTCTCTCTAAGAAGTACCCAGAGCATGCAGGTTCCAGCAGGGAGAAGAGCCTGCATGTTTGTCCTTTCCACTGAGGGTATTTGGAAAATACATCTGCATGCACCTTGCATGCAACTGAACGGGAGCAGTGTTTGTGATTGCAAAAGAAATATTAAAAAGAGCCTTGACTTGTTGTGCCTGTGTTGTGTGGGACTGGATACCCAAGGCCACACAGCCCAGAGATTTAATTCCTGCTCTTATCTCTTCTCATGTTGCTGCCTGGGAATTCATTACCTTTATCAATACAGAAAAGTAAGCTCTTTCCTTTTAAAGCAACAGCGCAGTGAAAGAAAGCAAATCGTGACCTCATTTGTTGGTAGCAGTGGTGAGATGAACTGCAGCTCTGACCTATTTCTCCAGAGTTACAATTATCTGCAGTAATGGTACCATTTTTCTTCTTAAATCCTGGATTATTGTAATTTGAGATTTAGAGAAGTTACTCTCTCTCTGCTTACAGACCTTGGTCCTTCAGGGGCAAGCCAGCCTGAGGGATGAATGAATACACATGAGGGAGCAAAGACAAGGCAGGGGATCAAGCCAGAAGGGATTGGTAATTTTCATTTTAATATTTTATATGTAATTTAAGAAGTTGTCTATGTAATAAATATAATTTTGTTTATTTCCACATACATATAATACATATGCTTATTTTAATATTTTTATATATATACATGAAAAAATGTACTTCACTATCCATATGTGTCCCCACACGGAATGATCTAAACCAGGGTCACATGGTGAGGGATCTGGGTTTTGTTCACTTGTCTGGAAAACTCCACTTTGCTGAGACATGATCAGCCTCTCTGTGCACCATGGGAGTGATAAATAGAAAAGACTTGAAGAAATCAAGTTCTTAGATATTCAGAACCAAACCCCTTGGCGATAGAAGTTGACACAGCTGCCTTTAAATCAATTTAATACTTGCTTAAATCAATGGAAGGAAAGTGAATTTCATTGTGTGAGGGTCTGGTATTTATAATCTGATTTCATTTTTTTTTTTATTAGCAGTGTATACAACCTTAAGAATAAACTTTTTTTCCCCCTGAGTTTTATATTTATCTGTATCATCAAAATGAACAGAAAATGTGTTCATATGTTTTCCTCAAGTCAAATTTCCACGGTAAATTTTCAGCCTTCAGAATATACCATAGATTCAGTGGGTTCTTGGCCGTGGTTGTGTTTGGTCAAAGCTGGACTCGATGGTTTTGAAGGTCTTTTCCAGCCCTAGTGATTCCACGATTCCACGGGTTTTGTTGTTTCACCACTCAGGGTGCTGTGAGCAGCATTTGCAGCAGCATTGTGTTGGTAACAAACACAGAAATTGTGAGTCAGGTTCTCACCCAGCACAGGACCAGCTCTAAAACCTGAGTTTTCAGCAAAAAAGCCCCAACAAACCAAACCAAACCAGACCAACCAAACCAACTCATATCTCTTTATTTACTCACTACTTTCTGCCGCATCTTCAGCTTTGCCCCAGCCCACAAACACTGACAAAACACATAACACCAGGACTCTTCCACAGTTTTGTGCCAAATGCTACAAACTGAATTCCCCATTGTCACCAAGAATAGGGCACAGACCATTCAGGTCATGGATTTCACAGCAGTTTCACTTACTTTATTCAATCCTGCTGGTTTTGCCTGCCTTCAGTCGAACAGGAAATCATTCCCTTTATGGTCACAGATCTACTCTGTAGAAAGTGATCACATAAAATGGCTGTTCAGGGCTGGCTTTTCCTCCAGAGCCTTTCATCTGTGTCAGGGAGATGCCACAAGCACCACTCATGGAATATGTGGATTTTGAAGAGCTCTGCTGTGCCTGCAGGAGGCTGAGGTCAAGCAAGGATGAGTAAACTACAACTGCAACTGCTCTTTGTGAGGGGCCTCATTTGTGTTTGGATTCCTGTGCAAAGTCAGGAAGTTCTGCTGGGGGGAATGGTGCTGGCTGAGGTTTTGAGGAAGACATTCATGGCTGACATGTGGGCTCAGCCTTTGCCGGCCTCAGACAGGGATGCAGGGAGAGCACAAGGGTTTGGTGAAAACAGGAGATGTTTGGGCTGAGGCAGCTGACAAAGATGAAAAATTGCCGCTGTTGTTTAAATTACTGTAACAAATTTTAAATCTTTGCCATCCAGGTAGCAAAGAAGGGATTGACATTGACACTGATGGGAAGGAGATACTGCCGTGGTTTGCCCAAAAATGAGACAGAACATTTTCTTTCCTCCTGAGGGATATGCACTGGAAACAGGCAAAAGGTGAATGCCTCCAAGTCACAAGAGAGTTCTGCTGTAAAAATGAGAGCACACACTAAAATCTCCAGCACTAACTCTAAGTGTAAATCAAACATTTTCCTCATTCCCTAAACACAACAGCTCAGCAAATGCATCGGAAAAGGCGGATGAAAAATCGAGCCAGTGTTGGTTCACAGCTGTCCAGGAAATTTCAGGTACTCTTGGAATCTTGTGGCTCCTAACATGGCACTAATGTGCATTTCTTAGATAAGACTTTCTTTAGAATTTTCTTCTTCTTTTTGTCTACATACATTTTTTTGTTGTGATACAAAGGTATGTACATTAAGACACCTTCCACTATATGATCAGGTTGTTATGGGTATTATCATAATTAATTACTTTAATTCCCCTTAAAATATATAGCTAGTTTCAAGGTCAAGAAAATTAATAAATGGCCAATAACTAACAATTACCCAGTATATACTGAAATAAAATTCCTAAGAAGATCAAAAGAGATCTTGTTAAAGACAGAAAATTGTGAAGTTGGTTATTAAGATTCCACAATGGATGAGAATCACCAGTCATGCAATAATCTAAAACATACTGACAAAAATATGTGTCCTTTAGTATATCTGTAATATATGTACTAATTGCCTTTTACATGATTTAGTGTTTAATATAAAAGTTTCTAGACTTTACATCAAATCCTGGATTATGAAGAAAGAGTATCCCATAGGCATTTTTCAGCTGTTTATCTCCACTTTGCTACAATTGTAGTAACAGTAATTTGTTGCTAAGAAAAACATAAATACATTTGGTACAATGTAGCTTGTTTGGGTTTTTTATTGTTATTAAAACTTAGAGATTTGTTGTGACATTGCTACATCTTAAAAACAAAAATAGATGAACTTTATAGAGTAGTAAATAGTTGATCAATTTTGAGTCAGATTTGAAAGTAAGAAATTTTGGCCAAAATAGGAGAAGATTTTAAATGCTGTTTAAAACCAAATATGTTTAGAATCTGTGTCCAGCTCTGCCCTCTCCTCCCTTTTTCCACGCTACCTCAAATGTTAGTCTAGGAAGAACTGGAAATAAAATTTCTCTTCACCATCTGTTGTCTGACATTTGGAAGAAGTCCTTATTTGACTAGTAATGAGAGAATTAGGACCAGTTGGGCTATAAATCATTATCCTCAAATTTACAAATCTGGTACATTTTTAAAGGCAAAACAGATAATGCCCTGTGTGGAAAGGGCCACATCCCCCAAGAAACAGAGGCTCATCCAAGCATGCAAATACCAAACAGATGGAGGAACCTTTCAAGGGAATATACATAGGGGAAAAAAAAATGCTGAGGAGTACAAGGTAAGAGGAGCTCAACAGGGCCACAGAAAGTGTTAATGACCCAGGGATTATCTGTTCCAAAACTACATGGAAGACACAACTAGGAAGAAAAGGGTTCTCCTAACACAAACATCCAATGAGGAAATAGCATACTGCAACATGGGATTATCCCTCAAAAGATGAAATTGGAAAGGATTTCCCATCCTAATTACATCAACTTTATAAGGATCAAGTTTAGACAAAATATCCCAAAGCTGACTTGACAACTTCACAGAGGAAGGAGAAAATCAAAAACAGCCCCAGATGTTGCATGTTACGGGCGACTTCATGTGAATGAGTCATCCACGTTATGTAAGCAAAGGACGGGCAAGGACCACGGGAAGGTCACCCAGGAGCTCCCTGTTGTGCTGGGCACTGGCAAAACACGGAGCATCAGAAGAGCTCAGCTCTGAGTCAAAGCTGGAGAAGTGCAGAATGCTGGCTCCAAGGGAGTGTGCCTGGGAAGGGGATTTGCCATGCAGTGGGAGGCCAGTGAGAAAGGAATGGAAGTCTGGGACCACCGCAGAGCTCTGATGAGGAAGGGCTGTGGGAATGGCAAAGCAAGGCAGAAGGGAATAGCTGGTCAGTCAGGGCTGGGGACAGTGTGCTCATAGGCTTCCCCTGGGGATGAGTGATGATGAGGAAGGAAAGTGTCGGCTGAGTCCTACCTGGTGGGAAGGCTGTGTTAATCCAGTGCTGGTTTTAGGGATTTGTGGTGCTGTGGTACATCAGAAGGTGATGGATAGGCAGATGAAGAGATATGTACTCTTTTTTGGGGCAGAGATAGAGGAGGTAGATCTCGCTGACTGCAGCAGATTGTGCTTTCAACAAACAGGAACAGCCTTTGGGTAAGAAAGCTGTGAATAATTTCTGTGTCTGTTTCTGCATGCTGTGTCAGTTGCTCATAGGAGATGATTAACATGCCTCAACACTGTCACATCTGAAGGTTGTGCTGCGAAGGTCCCCTCCAAATCCCCACTTCCCACACACCTAGGGCACAGGAATTTCTGTGTGTGTAGGAGTGCAGCAGGCACCCTGGCCCTAAGAGGTGACTGTGTCTTTCTATTACTGTACATGAGATACACTCTGTTCCCCATGGGAGTGAACATGGAAGGTGATTCTTCTCCAGACATCCAAAGGGAACATTCTGCCTCAGCCATGGCTCTCCTCTTTCCATCCTTCCTATGAATTTTATTTGCTTGCCCACTGGAGAAAAGGAATAGGTAAGAAAAGCCTAATTGAGGCAAGATTAATACAGTTCCACTGAGAATAAGCGAAAGATTTATTCTCTCCCTCCCTTCTATACATGTCTTTCTGTGGACTCTGCCTTGCCTAACATTATGTACCTTTATTCATTTACTTCCTGCTGGTCACCTGGGAGAAGCCTTTCTCCTGGAATTTATTGCCTTGGCTGCCTTGTTTCTGTCCATGCTTGTAGTAAGATGTAGTGAATGCTCATGTATTTGTCTTATTCTCAGATGTGAGTGAAAGGGATTTATCTATGCTGAAAAATATGTACTTTTGGCTTGGTGCAGCCAGGAGTTACCGTAAAGAAAACGTTGAAGCTGGAGCCTGTGAGCTGGCAAGAAATGTAAACCTTTGAAAGATTGGGACCCAGAGGAGCTGCTGAAATAAAGCTGCAGGTTCTGTAGGAATGGGCAGCCTTGGGATCCCACTCCGTGCTTTTCTTTCTCTGAACCCGCTCTCAGCTTGGGCTGACAGCGTTAGCAAGTGATGGAGGAAGGAAATGCTCATTTTAAATACCTGTTTGATGAAAGGCTGGGAGAGGAGACGAGGAACGTGGGAGCACAGTTTAATTTACGTGTAATTGACTTGGGCAAGGGGAAGGAGGATGGGCCAAGCCCTGCCTGCTGTGTGTTCTTGCTAAACTTGTCCTTGAGACTGGCAGCCCTGTGGCAGCAAGTCCTTTACAGCTCTTTCTGGAAAGAACATATTTGAAGGTCACCCTGTGGCATCGCTGTCATATTTTACCCAGAAAAGAAGCATCTTTACCCAATTGTCAGACTCTCAAACCTATCATTGGCATTAATAAGCTCGAAATAGGCCCTGGGCCTTTTTCCCCAACAGCTGCATTTACTGAAATGCAGCTATAGTCTATACTTTTCTATATTCAAAATGTCATTTTCATTTTTTCTTTTCAGTAGAGGAAGGCAGCTGTCCTTTGCTTCTTCATGTACAACCTACCCTTGACATTTTACAACTTCTTGCCAAACACAAAATTCCTGAAACAAAGTGCTTTTGGGGTGGTGTGAGTGATGCTCCTGGTCCTGTTTCCCAAACTGCTCCAAAGCTGCCATGGACAGCATGGGGACCCAAGGTACATTTGAAAAGCTCTCAGTGTTTCAGCTCTGCTTGCCAAATGAATCTTTTTGTGCCTTTTGCTTCCTGTTCTTTAAAGTGCAAGTTTTCACCTATAGTCACCTTTTCCTTCTTCTCAGCCCATGCCTGGGAATGAAGGGAATGCTGTTGAAAAGAGCAAGGAAATGAAAACAGCAATATTTATCTTGCTGCACTGTGGCTTTCATTTCCTTCGAAGCCAGGCTGCTTTTTAACCTGCAGTTCTCTTTTTTTAGCCCAAGCTTGTGGTTTTGGGGGCATCTACTCAGAGTGTTTTTATTAAGTTCTCAATTGTCACTTCCTTCAGTTTAATTTTATTTTCTCTCACACCTCATGTTCTTTAAAATTGGTTTTGGCTTGTGGAACTGTCTCTTAAACACCAACTAAAGTATACTGTTATTTAGTGCTGGAAATGGCTTCTTGTGTTTGGGGACTCTTCTGTAATTTGTAGAAATCCTGAGGCTGTTTCAGCAGTAGAGGCTTGAGGCTGCCATCAAACTACAGGTAGTTACTTGTTCCTCCACTTGGTGCTCAAGGGTGTTCTTGCTGAAGAAACTGGGGGTCAGTTCCTCTGTGTGCTTCAGTTTGTAGGGCTTTGTTCGAGACAGTGAGTGTCCAATTTGATGTCATCGTGATTACCCACGTTTTTATATTTACTGACATTACTTCCCTTTTACCTGTTTGCTTCTGGCTCCAAGCAGTGATTTAACATTTAATTTATAAAGAACAAAACCAACCCCCAAACACCACCAGATGCAAGTCCTGGTAGCTCAGATGGATGCAGGCTAACCAATATAAAATTCCAAGTGTTTTTATTTATCTGCTGCAATAGACCTAAATTACATCTTTCTTTTTGTTAAGCAGCTCCTTGATGTTTCTCTTGCCATCTTGATTCCTGCTAAGTTATTTTTGCCTTCTCTTTCCTGTTTTGACTTTTCCATTCTGTGTCAGTTCAAGGGTCTCCTTACCAGTGTAACCTTGGCTCACCACAGCATGAGAACTATCCAAGATGCCTTAAAACTTTTTACACAGCCAGTGGGGCACTTATAGATTTCCTCTTTTTCTGTAGGACAGGGAGGATTTCTATCAGCATCCTGAAACCAAGCCAAGGAAGCAAACTGGGCTTGTGCATCTCTTCACTGCCTTCGGAACTCCCATTAGTCAGTTGATATGTGCAGTGAACTAATTTTCTACCATTTATTTGTTTCCCTGTATGAGCACACTGATCACATTTAATACCCTTTTGGGGAAGGGAAATGAGATGGTAATTTGGGAGTTATTTCTGAACGATGATGTTCATCTTAAATAAGAAAACTCTGTTGCTGCAAGGAACTAACAATTGTTTTCACCTCATGAATAGTCAGTAGTATTTGAAAATTATTTCCACTGATCCGTCTCCAGATGAAGAAGTGGCATCTCTCCTCTCAATCTGAGATCAATGCAGAGAATTTATCTAAATCTTCCCTGAGCCATCCAGCCTCCCAGACTAATAGTTGCAATCAGGCCGTGGGCAGGTCACAGATACCAGCCCTGGGGGGTTTGTGGTGACTGCGAGTGAGCAATTTCACAGCAATTTTACTGCAAGACAGGTTACAGAGAGACATTTTAACCTCAGCAATTATTTTCCCAATGCCAGTGACATCATGAAGGGAGCCAGAAACAAATTCCTTTGGACAATTATAAGCAGAGATTGCTCTTGACCCTGATATTTATGGGGTGCCAGCCGTCAGGAGAGGTTATATGGGTCTCCAGAGCAGCCCTGCCAAAACTTCGGAGAAGTTCCAAAATAGCAGTAATTCATGATTTCATTGTGCATGGCTAATTGTTTTTCCTGAAAGAAAAGCTCATGTTTGGCAGGTTCCTTTGTAACAAGAAGATAGCAAAGGTTGTAAATCCCTGGACAGCTATTACTGCACAATCAGATGTGGTAACTCATATCTATCTCCCCTGGAAACACAGTAATGCGCTGCTAAGTCAGGGAAAAAAATGGGATTTGGGGCCTTTATGAGCTGCACAGAGAATCCTCAGACTGTTTTTAAGAAATGATTTCTTAGGAAATAGAGCAGTGTGATATTGATCAGTATGATACATATCAGTGTATGTATGTACAATATGTATACAGTGGAGTGGTCTGCAAGTTCACTAATGCAAAATACACTGTGTGGAATGCATTTTTTTTAACACAATAGGGACAGAAACACAACTGTTTCCCACAGAAACAAATTATTGCTATCTGTATACAAATGAGCACAGGTAAGAGGAAAAATGTTGCTGAATCAAAAATCTGGTATACTCTACACAACCAATGTTCCAACCCAAACTTTCTCTTCTCTCAAGGACAGGGAGGGAGTCTCCTCTTTTGGATAAAATCCCAGTTAAATCTTGGCTGTCTCTAGTTGGGTGTCTGAGCATCTAGTTTCCTTATCACTTGGAAACAACTATTTAGAGATGGGCTTGACTTTGTCTTACTCAGATGATGGTTAAATGGGACTTGTGGTGCCAGAATTTATCACAGTAGATATAGTATTTTTTTCCTATTTTAGGCAGGCATAGAGAAGGGCTGATGAGATGTCCCCCAAATAATAATTATCATCTGATTTAGACATGTAATTTTAAGTAATGCGTAGAATTTGGCTTTACCATATTTAAAAAAGAGAAAATCCAATTTGAAAAGCTGCCAGGGGGATGGAACAGCCTGATCTGAACAGCTCTGAACAGCCATTCAAGGATGACAGGGAAAAGAAAAACCTGTCTCCTGATCAGAGCCCGAAACCAGCGACTGAGAGAGGATGCAGCTGCACTCTGAACACAGAAATGGTATTAACAGCATTTGGGGACAAGCTTAATGGAAATTAAAGGATAACAGTGGAGCTGAACAAATGGCTCCAAGCTGAAAATGGGTATGTGTGGGCTGGCTTCGAAGAGAAGTTTTCTAACTGATAATGTTGTATTGGCTTGGAGTAGAATTTTAATCTGATTAGCAGAGGAAGGCGAGAGGGGAAGCTGCCCATATTATAGATGGCTGATATGGCCCAGAAACATCCTTCTGGTCCTATATGTTCAATTCCTGTATGCCTACAACAAAGACAAGGCCTGTGGGCCTGCTGACCTGCAAAGGAATCAAGTGAAAAAATGGGAAAGAAAACCAAGTAGCTTGTAAATTCCTTGCTGAGATTTTCTGTTGCCTCCAATGTTGCCATTCACACTGCAGTTTCATAGATTCAACCCTTTCTGTTCTTATCAGTCTGTTTAAAAAGAAGTGAACTAGCAAATGCTCAGTTAAGCAGATGTATTTGTAAATTAATTAAAGACGGGACAGCGAGCAAAGACATTTTCTCTGATCCAGGACCTCCTGTGAGAGCCCTTTCATTCCCTATTGCTATTTTCCTGAACAAACTCTTCAGTTTTCATGACATCCAGGTAGTTGCCAGACTCTCGGGTAACCTGTCCAGAAGGCCTGGGCTGGAAAGCCAGCAATTAATGCCAGGCAGGACTGAGCCCAGGCTCCCCTAACCCAGCAGCTTCTTGGGGTGAACTCCTTACCTGCTGGCAGCACTGAAACGCTGGCAGGGCTCTCAGAGCCAGAGGTTCAGAAGGTGCCCGTGCCTGTTTCCCTGCAAACACCAGCCCAGCTCTCTGCTGCAGGCACCTCTGAGCTGGGCCAGCACCTCGGGCACGCTGAAAACACCTCGAGAAGAGCAGCTGCTCGTTTCTCAGCATTCACTTCTTGAGCAGCTTGCCTCCTGTTCAATCATTATGCAAATGGGGAGGTACTTCTACCTTGAATCTCCCCAGTTCCTTGTTATTCCATTCACTTAGCTTAGTGTAACCTAAATTGTCAACTTGAGAAAGATTTCAACTGACAGGCATTATTTATAATGCTCATAACTTCAACTGTGGCATTTGCTTATAAATAATTTGTATAAAAGCATATGCTTTCCTTTTATAGAGACACAGGAGATAATTCCATTACCAGTAGTTCAGTTATTAAACATATTCATCCACCTTAAAAAAAAAAAGAGTCTGAAAGGCAGAGCAAATGTGCTTTACTGAGGAAAAATGTTTGGGACTGGCACTCAACCCTGCTTGTTAAGAAAAACACACTATGAGAAAGTGTCTCAACCATGTGTCTTTCTCACACTAAAAACTTGTCATGTTTCTAGGGGCTCCCCAAAATGGGCATAATTGGTAAAACCCCAGTGCATTACTAGTACTTGATGATTTTAACCTTTTTATTTTTTTTCTTTTGCTTTGAAAAGAAAGGAGTAAACCTTGACTGCAGGTAGAACAGAGAACTGCGTAGAACCACTTCACTTTAATCATCTAGAAAATACCTTTTCCTCATATCAGAGGCTTCAAGGTCAAGTAGATGTCTTCTTATTTTTCAGCTGAGACTGGGGAGGTGATGAGAGAAACAATACAACCAGAATCCTGTCTCCACAACCTGAAGTAAAGAAGAAATCTTACATCACGGATAAACTCATTTTTCTGCCGATGATGGATGAAGGGTGAGTTTATGCATGAGCTATTGTTGTTTATACTTCCAGGGATGCTAAATTACAAATGCAAATGAGGGCTGTATTTTAACACTTGGGAAACAGCTTTCTGAACCCTTTGGCAGGGCTGTTGAACTAAACACAAAGCTTTTATCTCTCTGAATCTCTCAGGGCATATTAATCCTTCACTTAGAGGTTTGTCAGATGAAAAGCTGCTTGAATGGTTTGATATTTTTTAATTGTGTCTGAATTGTATTGGTGCTGTATTGGTACAGATCACATAAAGCCAGAGTCAGGAGTCCCAGAAAGCTCCTGTGATGCCTCTGGGACGTGCAGGACACGGTGCTGCCCTGCTGCTGGGAGCTGAGGGAGCAGCCCAGCACCTGCAGCTTCACCGAGGAGCCCAGCAGTGGGGTCTGGCACACGGCCCACTGTGCAGGGAGGGGTTTGTCTGGGGAGGGTAAGCCAGGCCTTTCTGTGCACATGGAATCATGGACTGCTTGTTCCCACCCCTGCCATGAGCAGGGACACCTTTCATAGACCAGGCTGCTCCGAGCCCCATCCAGCCTGCCCTTGGACACCTCCAGGGATCTAGGGGCAGCCACAGCTTGTCTGGGCAGCCTGTGCCAGGGCCTCACTGCCCTCACAGGGAACAATTCCTTCCTGCTTGGCATTTCCTTCTGCTGGGAGAGACCGGGGCTGGAGGGGCCGCTGATTTGACACAGCCCCGTGTTTCATATGCTCTTAGGCTCGTTGGATCCTACAAATCCTTACTTACCAAGCAATCTTCTCCCATGTAAGTAGCTTTGAGCACTCAGGAAATACAGGAATCTTTATCTGAGCATCAGAGCTATGAAACAAAATAGGTCACAGTCATTTTTCTGTAAGGCTTTCACTCGACAGATCCACACCAAAGGTGAGCTCGTTCCTGGGGTTGGAGGGGAAGGCTGCTTTTCTATGCCAAGTCCTTTGCCAGCCATTCTTAAAGCTTGTCCTACCCACTTATTCAACACAGAAAGGACACTCATTTTTTCAGCAAAGTGGGAGAATAGCAGCCTAATTTAATGCAATCCCTGCAATGTCTCTTTTGAAGCTCAGACAGGATTCAGAGATGTTCAGCCTGTTCCAGTTCTGAATGTCTTATTGGGTTTTGAAAAGCTATTACTCAAATCTTCCTTTGATTTTAACTTAGTTTTTTTCCCCATTTTTCTATAAAATTGTCAAAACCAAGGCAATATCTTTGAAAGTGTTTTCAGAAAGAAAACTTGATTGCTGTTTTTTACCTAGTTCTGAAATCAAGTACTCAGAAATACAGTGGGCAGGAATTCAGGCCCTGGAGCAGCATTTAGTTCTGTTCTGGAGGAAGGCAGAAAAGTAATTTTGTGTCACAAGTAAGCTTGGTCTCCTATACAAACCAAAATGTAGCATTCCCTTAATGGCAATACCTTTCCAGCTTGCCATTTGTACACTTGCACATTCTCACACACTGCAGTGTGGAAGAACATACTTCTTTTCAGTCTGAAAGAATAAAAACTGCTGGAATCTCAAGTCCAACCATGTCTTCTCCACTTTTCCACCAGCAACCCAAGACTTTTCTCATGCTGAATTAGCCACAAATGGGAAAGGTGGTGAGACCACCTGGGTTGTGAATAGCACCATCATTGTACATGAGCAGCATGGGGTTCTTTGTGTATCCTGCAGGTATAAAAATGTGTAAGAAAGGACAAAATACATAATGAATCTCACTGAAATGGATGATTAATATGTGAACATAAAAAATTAGTATATTGTCACAATATACTAATAAATAAAATAAAAATATTTATGATTATACAGAACACCAGAGATTATGTAGGGACAGAAAAAAAAAGTGTTTACACTTCATGTTTTTGCATTCCAGTTTTACATTTTACATTGCTGATTGAATAGTTTGTGGTAGGAGAGAAAAGTGAGAACATGGATAGGAGGAAAAAATTAAAGGAAAACCATGGTTGGGGATTTACAGTATGTGATTCAATAAGCCCATGAAAGAATGTGCCTGTTCTTTTTCTACTTTAGCTAACCCACGTAGGTGACTCTGGAAATCTCTCTCCTCTTGTTTTTTTCTTTTTTCCCCAGGGAGGACATACAACTGTAGGACAAGTACAGAGGGCTGAAGGACAACTATGTCAACAAGGAAGCAACACAGGAACAGAAACCTGAATCAATATTCAGTCAGACCCTTTAATTATGCAGCTCATTTTGTACCAGTGTAAGTAAATCCTTAATTCTGAAGCAGCTTGTGCCTAGGGGAGAGGAGTGCAAGAGCCTCTGGTATCCCCATAGACAGCCCCTGATGGGAAGCATGATACAGTGAAGAGAGGTAAAACCTTAACCAGTCTGGAATTCAGCAGCAGTGGAGGCACCCGAGGAGAAGAGAATATGGACCTCAGGGGAATAAATTATTTTAGAAACATGTGTAGATATATAGAGAGATTTGACCCATGTTTTTATCAGATGAGAGATCCAATATAAAAGGAAGTCGCTGTGGTAAAGAATGTAAGATTGTCATCGGGCCACGGAAAATCTCTTCACAAATCCTTTATTTCCACTTTAGAGTTCAGGAACAGAGGAAGATAAGATCAAACCAGCTCACATGCTGCAACACTTAAAGTAGCCTATTTCAAAAATAGAAATCAGATCTGATCTGTCTTTGGACGCAAAAAAAAAGTATTGTGCAGAAAGTTACAAGAAGTTCTGGATCAGATTATGTGGTCAGCAGCTCAAGTGGCTTAAAATGATCAAAACTCCAGTAAAAAAAAACGTCTTTCAAAAGACTGTTCAGATTGCTCTGGGTATTTGTGTTTGAGTGGTCACAGCGTGACCAACACCCAGCCCAGAGCAGCTGAAATGGAGGACCAGGGCAGCCAACCGTGGGGTGAAACGTCACTGTCCCTGGAGAATTAATTACAGAGGGTCAGTCAGTGAAAGGTAACACCAAATTACAGGCACTGTGCCAAGAAAGAAGACTCCAAGGGGTTTCTGGCTTTGAGCCCACCTTGGTGGGAGCTGTGTCGCTGTCTGGGATGCACACAGGATGTCCACACAGGCTTGAAGGGATGGTTCCTGGGGCTGAACATCTCCTGGGAGTCAGGAAAAGCAGAGAGCAGTGGAAGAGGCAGCAGCCTGGCAGCTAATAAACAGCACGTTCCTCTGCATCTCATCAATCTCCACCAAGTTCATTTATTCTCCTCTGAGAAAGAATAACTAATGAGAAGCCTCCTCTTGCCAGTTATTGTAGCACTACACAGAGCGGGTTGGATGTGGAGCTGCTATTAATAGCACTGAACGAGCTGCTAATTGGGCAGTTATGTAATGGCTTTGTTATGAAACCTAGTTTGGGTTTGACACCTTCTGTTTGCTAAAAACAACAGTAAAACCCCCAAACAAATCCAGGGTTAGCAGTGCATGACATGAAATAAAGGCTGAATAATTACCAATGTTTCAAAACACAAATAGAATTAAAAAGGGGGGAAAAAAATCAATTTGTTTCTCTGAATTCCAGCAGAAGTGAGCTGGAAGCGAATCATTCCACAGATCTGCTGTTCAAAGGGATACTTCAAAGTAACTTTCTCTAATACCTGCCCTGCAAATACTGACAAAGATCCTCCAAGCGACCTGTTTCTGCAACTTGTGAAGTCTCAGAAACGATTTCTTTAATTTAAAAAAGTTGTGCTTTGAATGAGCACAGACAGAACATATTTTAAGGAGAAAGAAAGACCAGAAAATACCTGTGTGACACAGTCTGGTACAAATCATGCACTAGGATGAGGCACGAATCTCTACTCTTTTAAATGACAATAGATAACCTATATAGTTTGACATTTTTTAAGTAACTTATAAAAAAAAAGGGAGAGAAGCAGGTGGGGATGACATTTGTTCACTGCTGTACAGGAGAAGAGAAGATTGCAGTGCATTAGGAGGGAAGCTTTTATCCAGGGTGGCCCTTTGGAGTGGCTCTGTTTCTAGTTACTCTGAAGGCTGGACATCACTGATGCAATTTACAGCCCTGGGAGGTGCTCCTCCTGGTGAGACCCAGCTACTGTCCCCTGCTTGTGAGGTGCTTCTCCTCTGGATACACCAAACACAGCAGCATTCAGAGCCTGCAAGAAGGATCTCTACAGAGGTCTGTAGTTGTATGTGTGTCATAATATACATAGAAATGAAAATTCCCATGAAGTGAAAATCAACACTGTGCCAGCGATTGTTGTTTGATCAGTGTTATCCATAATCTTTTGGTTCTGGGGGACATCAAGGCTGTCACTCCAGAAGGAGCCCACAGACCATCCAAAGAACCATCCAAAGAACACTTCATCTCTCTGTTTACAAAGATACCTCCTCGCCTTTGTGCAGAGAAGTACGTGGAATTTGCCTCCCGCTGAGTCACCTTACATTTCAGGAAACTGGGCACAGATACTACACTCAGCTCTGCAGAGTTATTTTCCACTGCTTGTCACTTTACATTGTCTAAGTGATGATAAACCCCCCGATTTATCCAGAATGGTAGATTAGGAAGGTTTTATTCCAATAAAAGAAAACTCCACTTAGTTCCTTCATTACTAAAGTGCCCAGAGGAGGCAGCCAAAGGGCTCACAGAGGCTGGATGGCACAATGTCCCAGCACCACAGTAATTGCAGCCAGCATGCCTAAAAAGCTGTGATAATTTAGGGTTCAGCAAGTGTTGAAAGGAATAAAACTGGAAATTGGGTGGTCCAGATGGCTCCCACATGTATCCAGTTAATTATCAAGATCTAGAATCTCTTATCCATTTTGTGTGTGTGTGTGTATATAAATCAGTGTGCAGGAATACATATAGACACTATTTACTTCATTAGGATATTTTGGAATTACCATGTGGGAAATAATAGAAGGATCTTCTCCTAAAATAACATCAGCAAGCTTCCCTACTCCTACACATGAGTTGAAAGGAGTTTTCTCCTCAGTGCATGTTTTCACTGGTAGTACAGCTTGTTTGTGTTGTTACTGCTCTTCTGTAGCCTCACGTGTGGGAGCAGGAGGAGGCACCGAGCAGCTCCCTGGAGTGATAACAGTTCCTTATTTCTGTTGTGGTGGTGCTGAAGGGATCCCATAGAATACAAACTTGGTCACCCATCTCGCTGGAGGACAGAGTTCAAAATTAATCCACAGTCCTATGATTGCTTAATTCTCAGTTATTCTGAATTTATGCTGGTATAAATGTGTGCCTTTGCAATACTTCAAAACTTCTAAAACACTTTAAACCCCGTATAAATCTTTAACTGCTGTTTACATTTTAAAACCCTTAAAATACTTTGAAAGGTCCTTTAAATTATATTTCAATATGGGGATAATATTTTCCTGTGTCTGATATAATTTTTTTCCTCTGTGATAGTGTTTTTTGCACCCTTTGCATCGCCTGCCTGAGGTGATGGTACATCTACTGCAATTCCCTGTGTATCCTGCTGATCCTTGTTTTTCCCAAGATAAGGCAACCCAAGCCTTCTTGTTGGTGAGTGCACATAACTAAGGTGAGTCTGTTGTCTACTGATACCTACCTGTTCCATTTCCTGCTGGATTGATATTTCATTTCGTGTCCCAGACACACTTTAATTGATCTCTGGCAAATGGTTCTCTAATGGAGAAACAGAGAAGCTACTTCTCTACAGGGATATTATCTAGGAAATACCATGTTTTTGTTTCCTCTGATTCTACCAGGTGTATTTTTTCTTCTTAATAAATGGAAAGACCTCCCTGTAATTCAGAATCAAGAAAATTTCTAGATAGAAATCAGGATGGGAAAGGAGCTTCTGTCAACTGGAGGAGATGCTGTTTACTTCACTCAGCTGACCCAAATATAAGCCAGAAGCAAACACTTTGCACTTTCATGTGTGTCTGGGGAGGATGTAGGCAGAGAACTGATGGGATCCTCTTGAATTTGCGTGATAAACTGAGAATGGTGGAGTTCATTACAGCAGCCCTTGGCACCATGAAAGCAGAGGGAACAAGAGATAGGACAACAAGAAACAACTTCAAGTTGCACCAGAGGAGGTTTAGGTTGAATATTAGAAGAAGTTTTTCATGGAAAAGGTTGTCCATCCCTGGCACAGGTTACCCAGGGAAGTGTTGGAGTCACTATCCCTGTAGAAATTTAAAAGACAAGTAGGTGTGGTGATTAGGGACACGGTTTGGAAGTTGTGCATATCCTTATTCTTATGTCTGTTTTATTCTTGCCATGAGCACTCCCTGCTGTCTGGGTCATGAAACCAGCTGCTGCATTTCTCCTCTACTTAGGTTTAAAACCTCCACAGTCTCACAACTGTGCTTTTTTTAAAACTCAGCTTCTTTCCAGTCACCAGTGTCTCATATGCACTGGTTTCTTTAAGATCTTCCCCTTTTCTGACCAAATCTTTTGTCTTCAGTTCAGTCTGTCCAAACTTTTGTCATTAAAATATTCCCCTTTTCTCACCCCCCTGACCATATTCCCCTACTTCTAAAATCTCAGCACTGACATATTTCCTCCACAGAATTCCAGCCTGCCTCTTTATCAGTTCTGGTTAACTCTGTTACTGCTCCTTCCCCTTGGAAAGCCTTTCCATCTTCAGTGCTGGGAATGCCTGCAGATGGGAAGCAGGGGGTGTTGTTATTAATTTCCTTCTTCAACTTCCTTCATTGAAAGGATGCTCCAAATCTAAAACGTGTGGTAGATCAAATTACTTGGAGTGACCTCTCCCATTTTTTTTACGAAATGCCTGGAAATGTTTACAAAGCACTCACCAAAAGCATTCAGAAGGAAGACTCGGCACAATTTCAGTGCTGGCATGCCAATGTGGGCTCCTGTGTTTCCTGCTTCCCTTGCAGCCCTGGCAGCCTCCATGGAGTTTGTCAGCCAAGATCACACTTAGTTCCTCACCTTGATGATATTGAGGTTGTCACAGCCAGCTTTTCCACATGCATATCCTTCTCTTGGGTTTATATGGCAAGGTAATATTAAAATGAGTCCTACCAGGCCAGAGAATTGCACATATTTCCCAGAGTCTATCACCACTGAACCAGAAGTAACAAAGCCCTGGGAACTCTGGAAGGGGAACCATTCATCCTTTCTGAGTCAGCCAGTCACACAGGGTTCAAGACTGGTGCTCAAACTTCCAGAAATCATAGAATCATGGAATCACAAAATGGTTTGGGTTGGAAGGGATCTCAAAACTCATCTCATTCCAAACTCCTGCCATGGGCAGGGACACCTTCCATAGAGCAGGTTGCTCCAAGCCCCAGGAAACATTTAATTCACAGCTTGAAATATCTTTTTTTAGTAATGTTTGTATTTCAAATCCATGTCATGAAAGCCAGTGGCAAAAGGTCTTATTCATGGAGTGTTACTGACTCTAATTGCTTGTAAAAAGAACTGTGTAAACAATGGACTATTTTGTCTGCTACGAATTCATTAAAAATTACTCAGCTCAAAACAACCAGGACAAGTGCATTAAAAAGAAATCACTCTCTTCAAAAGCATTATTTTAAAGGCGTATTCTTAATTAAGAACACTTCAAATAAAAAAAAGAGAGAAGAAAAATGTATAAAATTCTGAGATGAAACTTGAATCCTATCAGAGCATTCCATGTTTCTTTCCAGTGCAAACAAATGAAAACATCTGTTTTGCTCAAGCCTCTATTTTTGTCCTTGCCCCGCACAGAAAGATAAAAAATAAGGCATTAATTTTTCATTTCTTTCTCCCTGTGGTGCTTCCAGAGGCAGGAGTTAAGTGGCCAGCAATGCCTCCCAGCCTGTCAGGAGTGATGCTTTTTTAGGCCAGAGAGAACCTTTGGTCTCCTGCACAGCAAGAGCGTGACAGAATCGCTGAGCTATCAAATCATTTATTCTGCCAACATCTTTCTGGTTCACTGAGGAGTAAATTAATCCCACCTAAGAGTGCTCCAGCAGCAGAGGCAGAGAGAGCACACACACTGCCCTGCTTGGGCAGCAAGGTGCTTGCCAGGAGTGTCAGTCATGGATAAATAATTCCTTTCCTTTGGGGAACCTTCAAGGATCTACTTCTCTGAGCGCTGACGCACACGTGGTGGGACAGCAGCAGCGAGGGAGCTTCTCCAGGGCAGAAAACAAGCCCTGGGGCAGGCGCAGCAGCTCCACCGTGGATCTCCACAATCCACCAGAGGCCAGGCAAGTCTGGGACTGGCACCAGCTTCTGGAGTCAGCACTGCTCAGGAGCTGGTGGTGAGGGAGCTGCTCCAGCAGAAGGCGTTGGGACAGGCTTTAGGCCACTCTCATCACTTGGAAAGGAGGGAGTGAGTCTCTGGCAGGATGTCACCGGTCCTTCTGCCCTCCAGAAGCTTTATTTATCAAAGTCCAGCAGCTCCAGTGAGAAAATAAGAGAGGTGCAACATGTGGTGCAGCAGAGAATTCTACACTGACCTAAATGTGTGCCCCAGTTCCAGCTGCTGGAATGAACTGCAAACCCATGTATTTTCTGTGTGATTTCTCCCAGTTGATCCTCTTTTTTTACCCTGTCCTAACATCCTTCCTGGTTTCCACGTACATTTTTGATCTTTTCATTGCTTTACTGCAGTGATGTACCTCTGACTGCTCCAGTGTTATCCATTGGTTTCCCCAAGGAAGTAAGTGCTTTGCTCCAGGAATACATGCAGCCCTGGGGAGGACCAAGATTTCTGTTAAAGACCATTTGCTCATAAAGTGAGTATTTAGCTAAACCCCAGATTACTCAGGTTTTCTGGGCATTTCCTGCCTAGGCCTCTACTGTAAGTGGCTGTTGCACTTGTTCACAAATGAAACATACATTATTCCTAGCAGCCCTCATAATGAGCAGTACACACAAATGACCTCTTGGAAGCTCTCTTGACTCCTGCAAAAGATAAGAAAATTGAAAATCTGTATTTGCAAAGTCAGAAATAAAAGGAAAACATCACTTTGGCTGTCTAAAAGTAAAGCCATACAAAGCAAAGACTTCACTGAATAGCAAACTCTTAAAATAAATACAATTTCCTTTGCACAATAAATGTTTCAGTATGAAGTTGAATATATAATTCATTCCACTTAGCTGTAACATTTTGTTAAACTTCAGGAATTTTAAGTGAACGACTTCAGTTTCTTATAGGCTTGAAATGCTCTCTTGAAAACCTTTTGGAGAAGAAAAATGTGCCCTGGGATGGCTTTGAAGCATTTTTTTGGTTCATTGTTGAGATCTGACGTTCTTCAACAACAGGTAAATTGTTTCTGTGGCCTTAATGGAAACCTGAAGCTCTACCCAGCATTTAGAATTTCACCTCATGGACCAGATCCTTGGCTGCCATCCTGCCTCCTTTGGTCTGCTCAGGAGGAATTTGGGGAATGCACCAAATGTTTAAACGGCAGCTACAAATTAAGATTTTCTTCAGCTCAAGAGGGAGCTACAATTAAGACATGATTGTTGTACGGAGAAAAAACCCTCTCAGCTGAAGTGTTTCCAAGCTACTCATCCCTTCCCTAGTGTTTCTCTTACAGAAATTCATCTAGTCCTGTGATATCAATCTTGTAAACAAATACCTTCTTTACTTACCTCCTGTGATAAAATTCGTGTTTGATATTTCTCTAGGAACTCCTTGGCCCCTTCTTGTCTTTTTTCAGATTGGGAAATGTGAAACAAAAAAAAAAGTTTTAAAAAAAAATCTCAGTTTGGATCACTCATCCTTATAATGACTTTTTAAAAAACCCACAAAAACATCAACAAGAAAGCGAATTGAAATTGAATTTAATATTTTTTTCTGAATATTTTTTAAATTAAAGAATAACTATGGCACAGCAATAGCAGATACTTGGTCCAAATGCTTGTTCCCAGAATATACCATTAGGGAAAAAGTGATGTAGTGCCAGGGGAATAGGTTTCATTTTCTTATGTCTGTGTACATCTGGATAAGGAACCTGGCAGAAAACTCCTCTTAAATGCAATCATCAGCCCACCCTAGGGGTTCAGCACTGCTGATTGCGTTACTTATGCAGACATTCTACCAAAGGATGCACAACTTCCATGTTACTGCTTTGTTTGAGGGGATTTGGAAACACGCTGCTGTTCGGAGCGCTCGTAATGCGCGTTCCCTTCACGGAGGTGGGAACAGATCCATTCTTGCTGGTCTAAATGGAAGCATCCTCCAGTCTCTCTGTACTGGCACTGCTGCACGGAGTGTTTCCCTGGAGAGGAATGGATGGAGTAAGCGCTTTGTACTTGCTCACGAGTTCCCAAGTCCCTTTGCTGCCGCCTTTGTGTCACGAATTCAGTGTGTTTGTACAAGGCACAGCTGCCTCACCTGGAGGAAAACTACCTTCCTGTGTAGGCTCTGGCATTCCTGTTGTACGTTCACGTTCCTTTTCGGAAGGGTTGGCAGGTTTTAACTCTTCATACGAGACCGCAGCTCTATATGCTAATTCTGGAAACTCCAGAGGTTTAATGTAAAGCCCTTTGTGGGTGTGTTTTGTGCATCTGTCTTCTCACTTAGCAAAATGAGGATGGAGATGCTCCAGGCTGACTTTTCTGGTGCAGCTCTGCTTGTAACCAAGCTGCTGCCTGTGCTCTGTGCAGGTGTGGATTGAGCTCTTCGCTTGGCTCACCACCACTTAGTTGATCAGAAAGGAACAAAAGCAATTCAGGTTTATCAAAAAGGATCAAATGCCCTTCGGGTGGCCTGGTGACCACCATTCCGGGTTCAAGTGACCACAGCCCCAAGGCTGCCAGGGCTCAACGAGCATTTGGACAACGCTCTCAGGCACAGGATGGGATTTTGGAGGGGGTCCTGTGCAGGGCCAAGAGCTGGACTTTGANTCTTCCCGCTCCCCTCCCTCCCCGCACGCGGCGGGGGCCCCTGCGACGTCACGGCCCCTTGCCCGCGAGCGCACCCGCACGCGCTTCCCGCCGCGCGCCGCCACCGCGCGCCCTCTCTCGCGCTCGGGCGAGGCGTGACGTCACA
>VXBC01006919.1:64602-144318 GCA_013399945.1 Ploceus nigricollis | reverse complement strand
CATCACACCCGTCCGTGCTGCCCGTTAGCTGGTAGTGGCAGTGGAGTGTTTCAGTTGGACTGACACTTTGCCCGGTTTTGGTTTCCAGAGGGGCGTTCTCCGTCGTGAGGAGGTGTATGAAAATCACCACAGGACAAGAGTACGCTGCCAAAATTATCAACACCAAAAAGCTTTCAGCTAGGGGTGGGTATATTTTAATCTGGTGTTTATGGTCCCTCCTCCCTGTTTCTTGTGTTCATGTGCTAAGCATTAGGAAATGATAAAAATAGCTCAGTATTTTAAAATATTTCTTAATACTATTTTAATTATTATTTCCTGGGTTTGAATTTTTTCCCTTGGTGCCTGATTTTTTTCTATGTTATATGTTTCATGGATTGACTGCATGGAAGTCAGAGGTTGCTCTAAATCATTTCAAGAAAAGATGTTCAAAAACTAAAATCTAACATAATGCAATCTCTTCATTTTTTAATATAAATAATTTGAGTCGGAAGCATTTCACAAACTTTTTTTTTTTTTTTGTCTGGGAGGATGGTCAGTAGTAAGTTTCCATTACTGATTTTATTTTAAACATTTACAGCTTCACTGAATTCTGTGTTCCCGTTGCATTTAAACATGAATATTAGGGCCTATCTGACTGTGAGTGAATGAGGAGAAAGGTACTTTTACCTCAGATTAAACTTTTTTGTGAGAAGAAAATTATGATGAGGAAGAAAAAAACAGGTTTTTGATCTAACTATTGTGGAGCAAGTCACTGTGATGAAGCAGCGAGGAGTGCAAGGCTGTGCACAGCTTGTTTCTGCCTCGCCTCTGATGCGCGTTTCCAGCAGCTTGTCAGCAGCAGCGGCAGGGTTGTTATGATACATTGTAGGTAAATATGCGCATGGTGTGGGCTGTTGTTGTGGAAAGGGAGTCTTAGCGGTGCCCTGTCAATTGCTCGTTAATTCCCAGCTGGAGTGCCTGTGTCCGGGAGTCAGGGATTAGGGATCACTCGCCCTCAACGTTATCTGTGCTTTTGTGGGAATTTGTAAAGAACTCGGGAGTGAATAAATGAACAGGGTCAGAGCCTAAACTTGTTTGTGCCTGGTCTGCTTCTGACCCGAAGGAATCACGGCAGGTAAACGCAGCCTGAAGTCATTAAGTTTAAACATAAGACATTGCATAGGACAATAAGTTAAGTTCTGATAACATGCTGCTCTCTAATAAAGATCTTTCCATGATTGTTACTTGTGGTTGTTGAAAGTTGTGTGAAAATTTACTTTTCGCTGAATTTCACCCTTCTCACTCTTACTGCAAGATTATTTTTCCTTTCTTTTTGAAAGGTTATTTAAATTTAATTTTTTTTTTGTACAGTTACAGGCTTGAAGGTAGGTTAAGCAATTTATAGTACTTGATATAAATATTTTCACAAGTTTGCTTTAAACGGATTTTTTTTATTGTTATTTAGCACACTAATGTGATCTGTTGAATTTGGATGCTTAAAATAAAACAATGTGAGAAGCCATAACAAGGTCATCATCAGGTTACTGGTAACAGGTGGGGAGCCATGTGCCAGTAGCCAGGTTACCAATATGCCGTGGGTTGTGTGTGTGATGGGGTAAATCCTGGAATGCTAAGCTAAATGAGGAAAACCTGGGTCTTTCTAATTGCTTAGCATTTGGATTGCACTGTATTTCAAGCGTAATTTTTGTACTTGGTTCATGCAGGACCAACTTGGTCCTGGATTGTGCTCTGTTAAGGAGTAGAAGCGCATTTGGGAGAGTTTTGCTCATGAAAGGGAATGAGGCAAATTTGATACAGATTCTTCTGTGGGTTCAACCCATAAGGGAAGGGGTTACACTTCAGAGCTGAGCTGTGGAGTATCCTTGCAAATCAGAACATGCGTGGTGCCTGTCCATGAATGCAGGGAATGCCTTTCCATCTCTGTTTTCAGACATCCCAAAAATAATTGCAGTTTTTTACTTGCTGGGCTGTTTTTTGTGGAGGCTGTTTTGGTTTTTAGCACTTGGAAATCTACTAAGTAGTTTCTGAAGAGCAAACTTCCTGGAGAAATTTTTAGTTGTTCTGAGGCAATTTTTTAATTGCGGAGAGGCACACTTGAATGTCACTTGTGGTGCAAAAAAACTAAACCTGAAAAAGCCTCAAACTGTGATGCTTTCTCCTGGCTGATATTGGGGATGGAGTTTATAATTAAAGTGCTGCTTTTAGATCTAAGTTTTGTTCTACTCCAGCTGAACTGCTGTATGAGGAGGTAGCAGTTCGCTTCTCTTCTGTGTGTCAGACCTACTGAAATACCCATTCCAGTGTAAATCATTGGGTCAGCTTCATCTCTGAGCAGAGTTAAGAGGAAATGTGTTCTCTTGGCTTGGAAATATGTTCCTTGTCTAGGGCTTGCTTCCCTTCAAGTCTTTTAAACAAAATGTGGAATTTGGACCTTTTTGCTTCCCACACTGGACGAGAGCAGTTTCAGTGTATAATATGGAGGAGTCAAGACTTTCAAGACTAAATCAAACTTCCTTAAAGTAGTTTTGAAATTAGAAATTATTTAAGTGGCTTCATCCCAGTCAGAGCAGTAGTTGTCTTTTCTTCCCCTCTTCATCTCAGCCATAAATGTTATTGGAGATTTATCCGAATTCTTACTTTAGTAGTCTTTTTAAATCTGGTCTGGTCACCAGCTAATGCCAGTGTTCCCATCAGTTTCCTTGTATAGTTACAGGGACATTTCAGGCAAATTGCCTGTGTGCGGAGGCATGGGCTTTGGCTGGAATTTGGAGGGGAAAAGAAAGCTGTGCCCCTTGTTGTAGCAGAGGGAACCTTGGTGCTTTCAAGTTGATGGTCAGTTCCTTACAGAATTCCAATTCCATGATTATATGATTTTAGTTGTAGAAGTAATAAACAAACAAATATTTTGAATCTATTTCAGTATAGCAAAAATGCTTTTGCTTGTTATAATTACATATATTCTCTTTTCCAAGTATTCTTAAGGTGCTGTTCAAATTTTTGATCTTGGTGTTTTCTAAGTCAGCTGGAGTCTAAACTACTAGAATATCCACAGCTGGTTTTGTATCAATAGATGATGTTCTTGCGCAAGGTGATTATGCTGCTGATTGTAAAAAAGGAAAGGCATAAAAAGGTGTGTTACCCTGTAGGTGCATAGGCTGTGGTCATTGGGAGTGGGGCTGCAGCTGAGCCTCATCCCCAATGGGCTACAGCTGTGACAAGCAGGTGGACATCGTTGAAGGCAATGAGCCAGGGAGTGCCCAGGTGCCCTGACCAATCTCCAAAGGGAACAGAGGGCACACAGGTGCAATGCATGAATGTGAGGCTATAAAAGGTTGGGCTAAAGAACAAGAAGGGCAGACGCTCGCAGCCTTCTGAAGTGACCTGATGTTACTCTGTATGAGGAGGTGTCTGAAGCCTTCGGACGAGGTATGGGGTTACTCTGTATGGGTTGAAGCCTTCTGATACTGTGTGGGGATGCTCTGTGTATTGTGGCCCTCTCAACTGTGGCATGTGCTGTGGCATATACTGCGACATTACCCTTCTAAAATTAAGTGCAGCGGTGAACGAGCACACAGGAAACTGAGAATAAAGTGAAGAACGTGTGCTTGCTGGATCTGGGTTCTGTATGGTTTCATCTGTTGAAGTCTTTGGGATTTCCTTACTGTTCAGTAAGGGCCTGGGCTTGTCTGTGTTGTTTTTCATGTGTAGGAAGTCATGCAGATAAAAGTGAATTTCTGTGAAATTACTTTTCCCCGTCTCTTCCAAATACCAAATAATGAGCAGATTGTCTGTTTAATTTTGCCATTATCTGTACGTGTTCTTCTCTTTTGAGAGTCGTCTAGCTTTGATCCAGCTTCATTTCACATAAACAGACCCATTTTCTTAGTGGGTTTAGCCCTCATTTTCTGTCTTCCAAAAAAACAAAAAAAAAAAAAATTAGGGAAGAGCTTGCTTTTCTGATCATACTTGAAAAGGTGAATCACAGATTGGACACCCAGTGAGAACCTTATTGCCAGTAACTCCCACTGACAGTTTCTGGTGGCCAGAGGCCCAGTGCCTTCGGTGCAATGTGATGGTGTCCGTGGGAAGAGGAGGATGTCCCAGTCCCTTTTCTTTTCTGGGAAGCTTGTGTCAAAAGCTGGGCACACCTCTGCCAGCCCTTGGGCTGCTGCAGCAGGACTACCAGCGCTTTCTTTATGAGCATATGTGCTACAAGGAGTAACATGGGAGTCAGCTGGAGGTTATTGCTGCTCCCTGAAAAGCTCTCATGAGCTTTCAGGGACCAGCCGTTCCATTAGCCTCAAGCCTTGGAGGTGTTGCTGGTTATTTGTCTTCCTTCTTAGCAGGAAATTTCCCAAATATTTTTCAGTATTTCTCCTGTTCTTTCCTGGGAGCTCGTGCCCGCAGGTGCATGGCACAGCCGGAGGGACTGGAGCAGTGGCGCTCACCTGCAGCCAGCTCTGATGGGGGTGGAAGCTGCAAACCCCACCCTGTGGGAACAGCGTTTTGTGCAGTGTTGAGTAATTGGGCTGTGGGAAGAGTGTTTCAGTGCTAAAGCTCTCCAAGTAGGGCACCTCATGATCCCTGAAATGATTTAAAATACATTAGGGAGATGAATGAAATGGGAAGCGTATATAAGGTAGTATTTTTCAGCAAAGCTTTTCGTGACACAGAGATCAACGTTTTTGATGTGTCACTAGACTAACATTTCCTTAGTCGTGTGGCTTGTGTCAGTCCCTGCCAGATGTTGTACAGGAAGGCAAGCTCTAATAAGGTTTCCAGTGCTTCATAGGAGGAGAAAATAATTCTTTCTAATCTAGCTCAAGATGTTAATCTCTGAAGCACACATTTACCTGTGCCAGTTTATTGCAACACATGTATTTTAAAAGCTAAATTCTGTTCTTACGCACACGTGACGTTACTCCCACACAGACGGGACTGTCCTTCAGGGCATTTAGTTGTCAGTGAGGCAGTCTGTCTTTGTGAGGACAAGAATTAAGCTTGGGGTTTTAGTGGTTTTCTTCCATGTTGTGCTGTAGTCTTGTTTCTCTGTTTAATTACTCGTCATTAAGAGTGTTTTAAAACTTTTTCTCTAATATGCAAGAAGGCTCACCTGCTAACATGCAGTCACCCTTTTTCACATTTGTGGTCAATGTTTGTGTTCGGTTTAGTCATGGCGTTCTTTTCATTGTGACATCAGTTGTAACACAACACACTCATTTGAATGTTTATCTGCAAGTATTTGTTTAATTGGAAATTACCATAATTTAGCAGACTACTGGTTCTGCAAGAATTGACTCCATTCAGACAGCTCAGGCTAATAGGGAGAGAAGAGTGTTATCAAAAAAAAACGTCAGAAGGGATTTTTGGTTAGGTGCTCTGTTTTGTGAAGGTTTGGAGCTTTTAATTCTGTTTTGTTTTTGGCGTTTATTCTGTTTTGGTGTTAGTGAAGACCCGAAGAGCTTTCAAATACCACTGTGAATGAGGACTTTGAAACTCTGTGATGTGTGTTGGTTGGTAGTAATTGATTCTAACAGTTCAACTAGATTTGAAATGAAATGTCCTGGTAGTTCCTAGTTAAATTATTCATAACAAATGCTGTGTTGATTTCAATAATGTCACTTCTGGAGTTTTTGCAAAAGTTATTTACTCTCTCCGTTGTGACTGGAATTTCTCTTGGAAAGGCTTGGAGAGTAAAAAGGTGTTTGCATCATCTGTCAGCTCAGTTTCAGTAAGCTCATTAGGGGAAGAGAGGGGAATGCGTATGAAAGGGGATTATTGGGGACTTATTTGGCTAGTGGTCTCCAGCCATTTCCTGTCAGAAGTTACACATGATGGCACTGATTCCTGCTCTTGTACTGTGTGTTCTCTTCCTGCCAAGTGAAGACTTAGCTGCACGCTTGAACAGCTCTGCTGGGGGAATCGCTTCTGTTGGGAGAGAAGGGAGAACTTAAGATGCAGGGGAGAATACAAACAGAATACCTTTGCTGAGCTCCCATATCCTGATACTGAAACGGGGATGTGTGCTGTTCCTCCTGGTCTGAGAGAGAATGTTTTGCTATGTTCAGATGGTACTTCTGAATTAAAGGTTTGAGTCAAATACAAAAATAAGGAAACTAACACAATGGTCAACACTATGCATTTACTGTAGATGGGTTCTGTTTGTTTGCACATAATACCATACCTGGGAAACATTGTTTTGTGGGAAAGCACAGGCCAGCTCAGGTGTTTGTGACTTGGATCTGACCTCACTGACAGCCAAATAGAAATAGACTTGTTCCTGGAAGGGCTGAGAATTAGGCACAGACCAGCCTCCCAGAAATCCAATTTCAAAACCTACCTAAACAGTGGAATTGAAATGTGAAAATCCTGCTATATGTAGGCACGTATTGATCCAAATGCTAAACATTAATGCACCTACTCAGGTTGTGATGAGGGGTATGTGAAGTCATCTCTGCAGTGTTTGTTCACACTTGTGTTTATTTCACAGTCTGATTAGAGGTTTGAATCTATTCTTTTTTTCTTTTTTCATGTAATTGAGGAATGTCTGATCTAAGAGTCTGGAATATAAGTCAGTGAAATATTTTGATTTGCAAATGTCTTTACTGCCAAAATAGTGCTTTTCATCTCTGCGTGTCTGTCCTTCATTTGACCTACTGAGAAATGTAGGCCAGGGTGTTTGATATCTCCAGCTTCCTCCTTCATGCACATATATTGCACATTTGTCAAATGCTGTGTGAGGATATTCTGGGGGGTTTGGGAGATTATGTGAGAAACATAACTACCTCTGTGTTTTGAAAAAGGTTACTAGAGAACAAAACCTTAACAGTGGCAGTTCCTCTGTTTAATTCCTTATTAAAAATAAGTGTGCTTTGAATTTGAAGAAACATCTGCTCTGTTGTGGAGAGGCACAGGAGTCCAATCTGTCTGTTTATTCCTTGCATGTATTGAGCTTGTGTACATCTTGCAGTGCATGTTTGTGCAAACTCCTCATCTGTTTAATCCTTGTATTATAGGAAATGTCCTGTGCGTGGTATCAGGGAGGGTGGAGAGCTTGTGTGACATGGGGTTGGTGTTTTCTTCCAAGGAGACAGTTGTGCTGTTATCCTGTGTTGTTTTCTAGATTGTTGTCAGCTTGTTCTGAAATTCATTTGAGTTGTTTGAATCAGAGAAATCACTTTTAAGCTTTGCAGCCCTGATAACTTCTGTGTCATCTGGTCAGAAGCTGCTGGGTGTATTCTGCTGTACTGAGGGGTTGCTTAATTCCTCTTGAATCTGTCCTTCTAGATGCCACTGGACAGAAGCAGGAGCTGTCAGAAAAGCCAGGGAGTAGCAACTTCTGCAAATTTGCGTGGGTGTCTTATCCCTGATGGAGCTTCTTTTCTGATCTGGGACTTCTTTAGTGGGAATTGAGAAGTGTAAATGCTCTTACAGCATATATTTGTTTTTTCTAATTAGGTTTTTCAGTCTAGGAAATGATAGGTAATGTGCTGAACAAACTATCACAGAGATATTTGTGCAGTTATTGGTTTAAATGGGTTGTATTTGGTAGAAAGGAACTTTGCCTACCTGGTGGTTTGAGGGAGCTTCTGTTACATGAACTCCTAACCTTTTGTCAATACTTTCTAAGTATTTCACAGCAAAATTTGAGAGTAAAGCATGCAGGCTTAATAAAACAACAACAACAAACAAACAAAAAAAAACCCACCCAAACCTCTTAAAAGTTACAAAGTAGATTTTAATAATTAGAAATGTGATGCTGTGGATATTTGCTGGTCGAGATGAAGCATTTTATCTTGTGATGAGAGGCTTTAAAAATTTTTTTACCAGTAACCACGAATTTATCACTGCTAAATGTATCAAGTTAAAATCCTGGTGATCCTTTCCAAGAGAGCTGTCTGGCATCCATAAAAGCAGAATTCATTTAGGTTTGGCAGTCACTTTCAACTTGAACATAGAGAGTGCTTGTATATGTTCACAACTGGTTGTGGGCTTTCTCTTGCTCAGTTACAGCCACATCAGTCATTTTGGGCTGTCGCTTGGACAGTCTCTCCCACTGTCCTACACATGCTCTGTAGGGAGTTGGGTGTTTTTTACTGTGCAGCAGTTTTGACTCTGCCATTGGCACTGCTGTGGAAAGCAGGGTTGTGGTCACCTTCTACTGGATGGAGAACTTGACTGAAACCCATTTTTAGCCAGAGGTTATGATGTGCAGAATTAAAAACTTCAGGTTTTATATTATAATAATAATTTCTAAAAAGGTATGAACTGAGCGTTTGCTGGCTTGAGTGAGCAGCTGCAGTATTTTGGGCAGATGTGTGTTGAGGGATGTGCAGAACTAGGGCAGTTAGCTGTGGGTTGTGTGCGTGTGGTCTGCAGAAAGGTTTAGCCCTGCTGAACAACCGGCGAGCCCCGCGGCCTCCAGCTGGCAGTGCCCTCACCTGGGGAACGGGTAATTAATTTGCCCAGCATTCCTGGCACTCGCTGGCTCACGTGGCACGGAGCAGGCGTCACACAGCGCTCCAGGGAGCGCTGCACCCTGCCCGGCTGGGAGCATTAACAAGCCTCTGTGCAAGTGCAAAGGCTAGCACACCTCCGCTGTAAAGTTTCATCATCCCAGCACGTGAGGGCGAGAGAAAAGGAAGCTTGGAGCCTCGAAGCTGATATTTGTGGGCAGCAGTTTACTGCCTGTGTTTTCAGAACTTGTTCCTGATTTAATTGTAGTTGGGAACTGCTTACTTGTAAGTTTTCTGCGATGTGAATGCAAGTGTTGCAGCAACAGTCACGTTGCATATTCATGTAGCTGCACAAACAGATGGGGTTCCTACATAAAATCCATATTTGACAATGTGATGGGATTTGCCAAGGCTTAGCTTTCATTTAAATGATAACCTCTTGGAGAGACAGGTTCATGATATAGTGAGTCAAGAGAAGCCTTGAGATTATTTGTATTGCATAGCAGTTTTCAAGCCATTCCTCAGGTGTGATTTTGGTTTGGGAGACTTATGGTAAGAATGATTTTTATGGGCTACTGCTCAGTAGAATAAGTACTTGCCAAATTCAGAGATATCTCTTGAAACCTTATTCATTTGGGTGATATTACTCATATCCTGCAGAAAGTGAAGATGTATATGCAGTTATAACATGGACAGACTGCTGCTGCTATGGTGCTGCCTTGCTGGGAGGATTTTGTTCTGTAGGGCAGATGACCTTTGTTTTCCTTCAGGGCAGCTCCAGGTGCTGCTGAACTTATTATTGAACACACTTGGAGACCTGCTTTACACCTTTTTTTTTAATAGAAAGATGTCACTAATATTAAGTGTCTCCAAGATGCAAGTAAGTATCAGTGCAGAAACCTTCAAAAACTGTATTTTCCCATTATTTATTGAATGCTATAGTTATAAAAATGAAAAGCTCATCTTAGTGCTTCTAAAATAAATCCCCCTTGGGTGTAAAGTAGCTTCCTACTCCTTGCATTGCACAGCATGGGCAGCTAGGAATTTGTGATTAGGATTGCACTAATAGATGCTTATGGGACTAAATGCCTTGCTGGTCATGGCATAAACCCCCTTATTTTTCAGGAATTTTTAGTATCACTGCTCCAAATGGAGGAGGGAAAAAACCAGGTTTTCTGTCACATTTTTGTATCTTTTCATTGTGCTTTGATGATATTCATCATTGATACTCAGCTTTAGTATGTTGAAAACCTTTGGAGGTTCTCCCTCTTTAAGCCGGAGCCTCCTGGTAGTCTGTTAACGTGAGGGAAGTGTTACAGGGAGGTGTGTACTGGTGCTGGATGGGAGAACTCCCAAAGCCCAGTGACATTTCTTTTTATACCTGTAGCACTCCATGGTCTTTGGTGGCTGTTGCATTTTTGGAAGAGGAAACAGAGGCTGCTGGTTCAGTGCTCTGTGTGTGTGCATGTGCACGTGTGAGGTGCAGGAGATCTGGTAGAGCCTGTGTGTGCCCAGCCAGCTTGTTTGCTGTAGGAAAGTGATTGATGCTAAACAATCTATTAACTTAGAGTCACTTTACTTGTAATGAGGGCAGGAATTGGTGTCTTTGAGTTGTTATTTATTTGCGTTAAACATGATTTATCTCTCTAAATGAAGTAATAAATTGCTTTCATTGCCATGTTAATCAAAACATGTAATGAGATGAATTTTCCCAGAGCAGAAGTTGTTTATGTGTGGTCTGTCCCCTCTGCCTGGAGCTGTGTTTGGTGTTAGAGATGTTTCGGGGACCAGATCAGTGACACAGGTCAGCCTTGCAGGCTCATGGTGGGACGCTCAGTATCTCAGGAGATGCTTTGAGGAAACCCAAAAGAAGAGGACAAGGGCTCATAAATTATGTGTATTTCAAGTCTTTAATAGGTGCAGATTTTTTAAAGTTTCAAAGTCATGGAATTTAATGCATTTTTCAAAATAGTGGTCAGAGTGTGTTCTTGTAGCCATGTAAATCTCACAGCTGTTACATCCCAACATTTAGATTCCTGAAAGTGCAAAATATTTGGAAAAAAAGAGGGATTTTTGTCCTTTAAATAGTATTGTTTCACCTCCATCACCTTGAAATAAGGTTGACTCCTCTGTTGCAAATTGTCTTCTTGCTTAGTTAGTTTTCAGGATTGGTCCTCTACCAAAACTCAAAGGAAATTCAAGTTCAGAGTCATGTTTTGGTTGTCAGTGGTCTGCTCATTGTTCCATGAGACAGGAAAACCAGGTCTAGTGAAACTCAACCTTTCCACTTCCAAATCATGTTTATCTGCTGTCAGACTTCTGCAGGGTAAGAGAACATCTGAGCATTTAGCACCTGGAGCTGGCCTTCTGTGAAAATTAGGAAATGAAATTCAAGTGTATTCAAGGTAAAGTTGAGTCCTTCAAGAGACTAAGTAATCTGCTTCAGTAATCAAGCTCTATCTTAAAATTAACTGGGGAGGTGAGTGGGTTAGTTATTTTTGCTTTATTGAAGACAGAATTTAGTGCTGCCCTCTTTTACTTCAAAGACTTTTCTGATTTACTGCCCAGATTTGGTCGTGGACAGTGTTTGTTGTCTGTGCATGGGCTGTCCTTCAGAGAAGGCGTCATCTTTTATCAGTGTATTAATCAAGGACAGTCTTACTCTCAGTATTTTATCTAACAGCCATCTTCCCTTAGCTTCCTGATGTATGACAGACTTGCCATTATTATGGCCATTCTTATGCATCCTACAAGCTAATTTACATGTTTGTATCTGGATATTTGGAGTGGGGAATTGGACTTGACCAGGAGAAAAACACTAGGGGAGGTCATCTGAATATCTTTAGTATCACTGGTGTCTTTATGTGGGAGGGTCTTGTCTGGTGAATTCCAATGTTTATTTACAGATTGATTTGGCTGGTTCTGAGGCTGTTACTGAAAGAGCTCATTTAGTAATTTCACTTCAGCTTTGCCATTCATCACTAGGTTTCCTGTCACCTCTTTTACCAGTTGTCTACCAATTTCAAAGCTAGTTTGGTCATCTCCATTTTTACTCATCCCCAGATGCCTGATTTCCTTTGTTTCTGCATCCTAAACATTGGAGCCTTGCAGGAGGCTTCGATCCCGGTCTGGAAAAATTCCCCGGAGTACTGTTTTAGAGGACTCGCTGTACCCAAGCAGTAACTGATATGCAAAGATGTAGGTAGCTGCAGGGTTTTTTGCTAGAGTTTCTCAGATGATGCATGTTGAGACCTAAGTCTAAACCCATTTCTTTCCATCACACCAATGTTGTGCAGTTCTTGACACAGTAGCTTTCTATAGCCTGCTGTTACTGTCGCCTGTGTGCAAGGTCGAGTGGAAACTGCTGTGAAAATAGCTCCACGAAACAAAGCTAAATGAGGAATAGTTTCTGTTGTGTGTTGACTTGTCTCTGCAACCACAGATGCTCATCTAGTCAACAAAATGGCTAAAGAAACAGAAAATTGTACAAGAACATTAGGAGCAGCCTAGTTCATTGTTTAAAGTTCTATTGATTCACACACTAAATAAACTGAAACACTTTCAAAATGTTACTAATTGTTGTTGACCGGTTCAGTCAATAAGAGTGTGGAAAAATGCCTGACCAGCTCAATGGAGACTTTGAGGGTTTTCCCCACTGNTTTTAATCATAGAGATCCTTTTCCTTCTTGGTTCTCAAACTGCAGCTTATAGGCAGCTAATATTCCATAAAGCTGTGATAGTGGACAGCAGAAACTTCCTGAACAGGGAAATGCACAAGCTCCCAGTGCCCTGAGCTGTGGTTTGTGTTTGTACAGTTTTGTGAGGAAACTGTGGCAGGTACCAGTGACTGTGTTGGTGGGAGGGGCTTTGTAAAAGGACTCAGATGCTGCCTGGCCCAGGTTTAAAGTCTTGAATGTGGGGAGTGTGTTTTGGGTTTTTTCAACAAAATGTTCATTCTAATGATATCAAGTCTACAATCTAACCTTGAGAATGAGGTGATTTTACATAAACCAGTAGTGATTGGGTATTGAGCAATAACATTAATGTGACAAGTAACATGCTGAGCTATGCCAACAGGTATGAGTACTCATGAGGTCAGCATCTGGGTTTGCATCTGTCAGATTTTTTTATAGACTAGACATTTTTATTAAAAATTATGTGAAATAGGTTTTGAGTTAAAATTTTTATTAATAGTAAACAGAAAAGTTCCACATAAAGGCACATGCTTTGCCTGTTTTGCATAAACTTTCTTTCAAGATTGAATAGTGTTTTTTTAAATATGGAAGATAGGTATTTAAATTAGAGGAGTATTAAGTTACTTGCTCCTGTAAATATTTAGGTTGATTGACTGATTTAACTTTTTGCAGAGGAAGCATGTTCCTTGATGTTGATTTTACTGAATCTTAATAATGAATAATGAAAAACTGATGCTACAGAGATTATAAACCAGAGCAACAGAAAAACTCCCATTATTTTTAGTAAAGTGTTTTGGTTGAGATTCTCCCTGCACTCTGTCCGACTTCATGGATCATGGATCACCCTGGATCGTCCTCAGGGAAGAAGGGAAGATGTCCACAAGGAGAGCAGTGTTCCCTTGTAGGACATGTTACAAGAGTTAGTTTTACAGAAAGGGGGGGAAAAAAAAGATAACAGCTTATTTGCAGTATTGAAATCCAAACTGGAGGTGTGAAACACATCTGTGCTAACTCACACTTAGCACTGCCTCAGTCAATAAATAACAGAGTTCTGCAATCATACCAACTTAGTACTTCTATTGTCAGACTTAAACAGCAAATGTCAGTGGAACCAGATGGATATTCTTGACATCTCTTTAGTGTTCATCAGACCATTCAAGTTCTAGATAAAAAATGAGATTATGGGAATGAGAACAGAACCATATACCTAATGCTGCAATGGCATTCCTCTCAAATCTTAGTAACCTCAGATACCTGTGGTTCACCTGCCTGCATCTGTATTTCATAGCACAGAGTTAATGAAAAATCTCCAAGTTGATTGGAAAAGCATTTTTTAAAATTTCCCCTAAATTATATTATGTAAATTCTGTGTCAGAATGACATGTACAACACTTAACTGAATTACTTGAAGTGGCTCCAAAATAAGAGGTCAAAACCCAAATAATTGTCTTACTAAGCAGAGATTATCAGCTCCTTTGGCAATGTTACTGCTAATATTAGCCAGAATTTTTTTATGTTACCGTGATATGTAGCTATATCAAATTATCACTGTGAGTTTTGGGTACTCACAGACTAAATCTGCTTCTGGACTTGCTTGCTCAGATGAACAGATGACAGGAGTTTGCATTTGATGTTTATATTTTTGAAGGATTTCCCTGCCCTTCCATGTTTTTAAAAAATGGTTTTTTTCTTTGCCCAGAAAAGAGGGTGTGAAGGAGCCATCCAAAAGCTGTGCATATAGACTTGGTCTGAGAGCCTCTGTAGCGGGTGTTGAAGCTCACGTGCTTTTATTTTGCAACACTCAGGGAATGCCACTGTGGGCAGTAATTTTGTTCCACTGCTGTAACGTGATCATGTTTAGTCTGGTACCTGTATCCTTAGCAGCTTCAGGTGGGATAATAGAGGGATGCGGATGATCTCTATGTCTGTGCCATTCGTGTATCCTTCTCAGGTACACTTTCTCCACCAATTCTGCTGTTAAAGAGCTCCTGCTTTGAGAACTGATGTTCTCAGTCTGATGCTTGAGAAGGTTTATAAAATAGACATCTGAGTGGCATGTGCAGGTTTGTTGGGTTTGTTTTGTTTTGGTGGATTTTGTCTGTTTCTCTTTTGCAATTGTAACATCCCGTCTCTGAGATGGGGTCTTCATAACCTCATTACAAGATAATCTATTTTAAACTCTGTCTCTTTCATGTTGTCCCTTTAGCTTAAAGTGTGCTTGTTTTTCTTTTCTGTGTTATGTGAATACTCAGTGTAAAAAAAGTTATTGTAGTTAGTTAAAATGTTAGAAAATCCTCTTTTAAAATGCATAGTGTTTTGGATTGAATATGTTTAGGTTTTGGATGTATTCAATTGTGGCATATATTTTGACCCCAAAGTATTTTAAGCATTTAAGCAATTTTTGGCGGTCGCTCATTTTCATGGTAACATTTACCCACTCTGACCAGAAATCCATTCTGCTTCAGTTTTAGTTCAGCTTTCTGAATTTCAGTTATAACCTATCTATAATAATGTAAAAATAGTATGTGGGATGTCAGCTGGGATCGCTTGATGTAACAGGGGGTCCTTGTCTGGGCATGGACTCCCTGCCAGGTAGAGAAGGGGAGAAAAAGAAGCATTGGCATGGCAGAGGGAGTTTCATGGGTACCAAGAGAGGAGACTTCATGATTATTTTAAAGGATGAAAAATTGATTATCTTATGGGGAAAGTGTTACGGCTTGGTTTTTGCTGGTAGTTTTGCCTTATCAAGAAATGAAAATATCATCCTGGCATCCTATTATCCTGTCCCTCTAAGATAAGAGCCAAAGAAAAAGTGTTTGCTGCTAAGAGAGTATTCAGTAGTAAACTATGAAGGTGTAGCTTGATCTTGCATCAAGATATCAAGCAGAGTAAGACTTTGCAGTACAGTTAACTTCTAATTGCCTATTTACAAGGATACATTTACCTTATGAGTGTGGGAAGATTCTCCATATTTTCATAGGACTTTTTATGAAACAGCTCAATAAAATGCTCTGCTGCTGCTGCAGCCTGCTTCTCATTAAATACATTGATATTCTGTGGGGGATTGTTGAGTGACAAGCATCGCAAATGTGCCTGAAGTTTTCCTTAATGACTAAGCTTTATTGCCTAATATAAAAATGAGCGGCTGCGCAGGAGTGAGCAATGTTGTCAAACCTGTCATCAAGTTCTCAGAGTTGGTTTGAGTGCTTGTAATGTTCTTCCTTTAATTGACTTGGAAATTGGCAAAGGTTGCTTATAAAAGGGGAAAAGCAATTTTTAAACACGGTGGGAAAGTTTAGCTTTATAGTTAACTGTGCAAAGGCCTCAATAATTAGCTGTGGTTATATTGCCTGCTTTCATCAGCTTGGGTTTTTTATCTTTTATTATGAGTAGGATGAAATAACTTATTGAAGAATCTGTAGCCCTTTGACAGTGTTTGTAGGTAGAACCAAAAAAAAAAAAAAAGTAAAAAAAAAAATCATCTTTTCATTTGTTGGGTGTGCATCTCTTGTCATTACCTGAATTGCACTGGTTTTCCCATTGTCAACAAAAGGAAAAAAACCCTACCCTTACTGCTAAAGAGACCTAAAGTGAAAGTTTCCAGGGTTTTCAAAAATGACACGTCATGGTAAGAGTTTGGTGATAACAGATTGAAAATGACAAATAATTCAGAAGCTGTAGTTACATCTTCCTCTGCTGCAGAGGTGGTAGTTAAAAAGCTGAAGAGTGCACAGCTTGGTAAGAACTGCTTTTAATGCCCTCATAATCCTCCATAGCAAAACCCTGTGAAGCTTTGGGAGCACGGCAAGGTGGGGATCTGAGAAGAATCCACAATGAACTCTCCTTCATCTGATCTTTATATTTTAAGGCTCAGCGTAATCCCTTGTGTCTGTCAGAGCCAAAGGTAGGGCAGTAGTTGTGTCCTGTGGTGACAGGTCTCTGCTGTATTTGTCACCAGTGTCATGACCAACGCTTGGTACTGCCTTTGTCTTGTACCCTTGTGTGATCAGGATGGGACCTAATTCCTCCTCTGAACTGTGTTTTTCTGATTCATCATCTCAACAGCATTAACTTTAAAAAATGGCTTGGGAAACTGTTGGATTTGTACAACTGCAGTGCCAAGGACAGATGGGGAGGCAGTGCAATTGGAATGGCAGGTGCCTCTTGCACCCTCTGCCAAAGAAATTGCAATAAAAGACAAGAGTTTCCTTCAACTTTTCATTTCTGATTTTTTTTTTTTTTTTTTTTTAGGAAATAGCATATTATATTTTTCACTCTTGTATACTACTGCTGTGACTCCCCTTGAAAAACAGGAGCTAAATGAGGAGCCAAAGAAGTGCCCCTGGGAAAGTGATAAGAATTTATGGTGTAGAGGGCTGAATTGAGTTGTCTTTTGTCTTTGAAAAAAGGAGCAAATGATGGAAATGGTGTCAGTAATTCTGTGTAGGTGTTGTTAATGCTCCAGCCTGTGTTAAATCGAGCATAGTATTCTCAGGGTGATCCCTTGACCAGCTTGGCTAAATCCAAGGAGAGTTTAAATTGGTCAGAACACGAGGGTGAGACCTGCACTGTAATTCTAACAGGTGACAGTCTGTAAAATGGCAATTTCCATCCCTCTCGAAAAGCTTGGATGTAGCTGTGAAAATTACCTGTGTGTTTTCTGATGTGGAGAGATTCTACCCAGCAAGTGACCCTGGAAGTAGTGTCAGGGCTTTATCCCATGAGCACTGAAGCTGATAGGAAAATTGCAGAGCATGTCAGACATTTGATGTCTGTACGGCAATGCTGCCATTCAGCCAGGCAGTGTCAAGCCTGATGGAGGGAACTTTAACTGTCCTGAGGCTTTGTGCTGATTCTAGCAAAGGCTGTGGGGAGAATTTTCAGACACGTTTGTCTGGCTGCTGGGGTCGTCTTTGTGCGACGTGTGAGAGCAGCTGTACGAGTGGTCTTGGCAGGAAGTCCCATGATTAATACATCACCTGTGTGCCAGCTTTAAAGTAGCAGCTGCAGTATGCTTCCATGATTCAGTAGCTGCTGGGAGGGTTTTGCTTGGACCTTGTATCCACTTCAATACACGTATTTATAAGTCAGTTGGCTTTTCCTTGGGGAGAACTTTTTGCCAGTGTAAGCTGTCTTTTTATCAGGGATATTCTTCAATTAAATCTCAGGTGTCTGCTTTTTTAGTGTAAATCATGCTGCTCTCTCAGGTGGAAGGTTAGTGTTTTGGTTTGGGTTTATTTTTGTTTTATTGTTGAGGTCATGTTGGTAGATTTGAAATGAAAGATCTGATTTATTTTATGTATTAATACAATTTAAAATAATTGTCCCAAGTGATAGTTCTCCACAAAAATCTGGTTTATATCTAACCACAAATTACTATGCACTTGCTACTTCTTGAACTGTACTGAGGTTTAGATTTTTGAAGTATGTGCTACCAGGCTATTTGATTAATGATTTGTGCAGAGCATTCCACTGAGGAATTGTAATTTTGAAGTAAAGAACCAGGGCTAATTTATTCTCATATCTAGAATACTCAGAAGAGGGACATCTCCTGTATTAAATTGGATGGTTGATACTGGCTTGGGGAGAAGGGTTACTTAAACAAAAAGATACACACTGTCATTTTACCCCTCACTTCAGTGGTAGTACTTTTACTGTTAGTCAAATCTGATATTGCATAATGTTAAAAATCAAGTTGAAAGGTAGTGAAACTGTGTCACTTAGGAAGCTTTATGTCCTGATTCAACATGCTAATTATGTGACTTAGAGCCTGTGAATAATCCATGGCACTGGACATTCCTAAGTCTCCTGGTGTTTACATAGTCTGTAGTCTGCTAAATGGTCAGTCCAAATCCATTTCTAACTCAGAACAGGGGTCATGTTCCTTTGCTCAGTGATAGCCTGGTTCTACTCAAACCCCTGTGTGCTGCTAGCACAGGTGATTAGTGTATGCCATGGATGGGGCAGATCAATCCACTTGGTAGCTTGGCTAATCTGAGATGTGACATTTTATGTATCTTTGTCTGTCTATAGCACAAGGATCAATTATTGGGGTAATTTCAACATGATGGGTGCTATTTTTGTTTACCATAGAAATCCAGAGGCAAGGAAAGCTAACATGCCATTTATTAGAGGTAGAACTGAACAGCTACAATTTTCTACAATAGTATTAAATATCATAGCAGAATGTGGCCCTTAACTGAAAAGCCACGTGAAATGAGATTTCTATCCCTGGATTTTAAAAAAAGGCGGTTGTCCTTTCTACCTCCTCCGGTGTGAACTGTGCAAGCTGCAAACTGGTTACTGGCTTGATTTAATAATTTTCCTCTGAAGCTCCTGTCTCACTTTTTTCCTCTCTGGGATTTAGAGGGGGGGAATTCTTTGCAAGTAGCTCTGGGAAGTAGTCTGAGAGATTTAACAGTTGTGTAGTGTTTAATGGAATACCAAGCAAGATGGTGGACGCTTGGTACCTTGCTTGTACTCTGCCTGCCTCTTACAGCTTCTGCAGCTTCAGGTATAATCATGTTAAGGGCCTCTCCAGTGATGCAGTGAGCAATGTTTTCTCTTGCTGCTGATATGGCACAAATAAGACAGTCCCTATAAGCTTCACTTCTAAACACTGTTAGGTCAAATGCATCAAAAATTTGTAAGGGGTGAGGTCCAAATGTCTGGTTTTGGATTAGCATTGCTGAGTCTGAACAACAGGCAGAAGGGAAATGTAGGCTTCTGCTCTCCTTTAAGGTGTTTCAAACCCGACTGGTTTAAAAGTATTTTTATCTTCAGAAAAGAGCTTCTGCTGGTGTCAGATACTATGGAACCTGCACTATGTATTGTTCCTTATTTTCATATGCCACAATAAAACATTATTTAAGCAGAATAGTTTTTATGCTGGTAGTTGACTGAAACTAGCTGAGAGCAATATTTGACGTCTTAAAACTCAAGATGAAATGCTTTGATCATTATTGAAAACTCTGTGGAAAAGCCTGGAGAAATTGATGCTGGCAATATTAAGTATTTTGTTAACAGGTGAGAAAGGTGATGGAAGGTGAAAGGCTCTTGAGCTTTTTATTCTCATTTGGTTCAGGTTTGGCATAGTGTATTTAAAATGACTGTTGGATCCTGTGACCATAAAGCCTCTCCAGTGTTCTTGAAGCAATATTACTTCTAACAGAATTTTTCTTGAGCGCTGGGGAATAATGTACAGCCTAACTGCTGCAAAATACTTGTTGGAGCCAGGAGCCGTGCATCTGCCTGGGATGCTGGATGCTGTGTGCAGGGGGATGTGGAAGGGCTGCAGCTGCTGGTGGTGAAGGGAGTGTCCTAGAGAGAGGGCCAAACTGAGCTCCTGTTCATGACTGACACACAGTGCTGCCATGGCTCCAGTGCTCACAGCTACTGCTGCATGTGCCTCATGTTCCCTGGGAAATACGGGTCTTGTACTGCCTCTTCACCTTTCCCAGTGTCTGTGCGTGTTCCTGAGAGGGATTATCTGTGTCTGATAAGCTCCTTAGCTGCTCTGCACAGGCCTTCTCCTTCACAGCTCTTCCTTTGAGATATTTATAGGTAAGGCATTAACCACACAGACCTCCTTCTTACCGGGCTGAGGTGGACTTCTGTATAGCCTTCTGCAGGCTTGTTTGCTAAGGAAATTCAGCTATTGAGTCTTCAGATTTTGGAAGGTCTTCATTTAGAATTCAATTCATAAAGAATATTTGTTTCTTGTGAGCGGTGGCCCTCAGGGCTTTTTTTCACCCTCTTCCTACATTTCTACAGTCTACATGGGACAGAGGTGGCTTGTGAACATGCAGCAGAAGAAAAGAGCAAATAGAGGAGGCGAGGTTGGAAAAAGAGTGTGGTTTTTTTTCACTTAAATGTTTTAAAGCTGTGAAGCCATAATAGCTGTTTCTCTTGCCTTATGATACTTTGCTATGACACTGTGGAATCAACCTTCAAGAGATGGAAGATGGCCTTGTGCTGTGCAGAATTACTCACAGGAGCCCATTCATTCTAGGAGGCAGACTGTAATGTGGAAAGGATGTTTTTCTGCTATAATTACCTGGCATATGTTGGTGTATATCATCTCTTCACAAGAAACTCTTTGAAAAGATGGCTGTGCCTTCAAATCAAGTTAGGCTTTTCCAATGGTCAGTGAAAAGCACATGGAAAAGATAACAAGGATCTCTGAAAAGGCTCCCTAACTGAAAAGCAGAAATGATCACTTTTCATGGAAAAGTCTCTCTCGTGTAGCTTACGGTCATTTCCACATGAAATATTCAGGCTGCTTTTCTTTCCACACTTAAGTGTGCCTGTAAGCTATCATTAGTTAGTGCACACTTGTACAAATCTGTGGAGAACATCCTTCAGTTGTTATTTCTGTGCTTATACTCTTCTTAAAGAACTTGCTAAGCCATTAATATTAGGCTGTTTGAAATAAGTGTTTCCTAACTGCTCTTACCTTTCTGGCTAAACTAGGAAACATGCCTTGTCTTTTTGCCCAAAGCAAAAACGTTATTGCTGCTGAAATTGATTTAAAAGCACTAAAGTAAGAAAGGCTTCAGTGGTGCCACCTGGTAAATCACTTCATGTGCTTTTACACTTGCAGATTGTTTATGAAGCTTTTGACTGTCCAAGAAGCAGCCTTCATCTCAGTTATTTCTCTTAGAATGACAAAACATCACTGATGATAGCATAATTTCTAAGAATGACTCGTGAGTTGGGATGAAATAATTCTGTGTGGTTTATACTTGTAAATGAATATCTCTGGACAATACCTTGCTAACTTCATGAATTTTGACCTGGTTCAGACAGAAAAGCTTATTTGGGGATAATTAGGTTAAATAGAATCTTTTTCTGAACAAGTCAAGATGTGAAGAGATTTGATAAGTTTTGAGAATTCCAGAGTGCAGTGAAATGTGCTGAACAAGCTCTTCTCTTGAAGGGGAACAAAGGGGTTCCCCTTTGCTGGAGGGGAAAAAACAGACTTGAAATTGCAACCCAAAAATTAAGAGTTCATCTAGAGAGCAAGTGACAATTGAGGAACTTGCTCGAGACCCTGAAATGTCTTTTGCCCACATTGTGAATCAAAACCTTCAAGTGCTCACAGAGGAAGGTGAGTGGGAAGCCCTGTGGTTCTCATGTACCATGGAGGAACTGAAGATACTTCTGAGGAGGAACGTTCTTTTCTGTCCAGACAGAATGAGGTCTTGACCCCTTTTAAACTTGCTGCTGTATTTTTGAATTAATATTCTTCTGAATAGTAAAGAAGAAGGAATTTAGCCTGAAGGAACTGAATAATATTTCTGCTAAGGCTGTCCTTCATTCCAAGCTAGTGATTACCTTCCTTCCCTTCCCCTTGGACAGGTTATGTTTATAGGTCATAAAGAAGCACCAGCTAAATATAAAACAAACTTATTAAGCACAGCACAAGAGTAATACATTATTCAATCTTTATATTGACAGGAATGTAAATACTTCTAATTTTTAAGTGTAAGTATTTAACTGTGTGGTTCTGATATCCAGTTATGGAACATTGCCACTATATTCACTATAGCTGAGTGATTGATGTGGCTTTGTAGGCTTTTCCTTTTTTACAGGTTGTCTACCAGAAGTTTTCTTTTTAAAATTTGAATAAATTAAATTTACATTTCTGAGGCATTTTTACCCTACTGCTGCCGCATGCATTCAGTGCTAGCAACTGTTAACAGCTAGCAACCGGATTGGTGAGATGATATGGTTATTAGAAAAAATAAGTGAATAACAAAAATCCTTCCAGCTTAGAGGTGGGTTGGGGTTTGTTGGATTTGTTTTTTCCTTTTATGTGTAGGTTCATGATGTGCTTTTCAACCAAGCTGTCTTAGCGAGTCTTAATGAGAATGCTTCTCAGCATGTTTCCTCGACTGGCTGCTTACTGATGTGCTAATATCTGGAGTCATCTGACGAGCCAAAGAATTTTAACAGGGAGAGAACGTGAGTTAGGCACAGCTTTGCTGATCAAAGGTTAACTTGCTCTTTAGGACACTTTTGGTTGGCAGCTCATGAAATGCTTTTTCACTGTGCAAGTCCTTCATGTTTCAACCTGGTCTGAATCCTTGGGTGACATCCGAGATCCAATCCAGTACTTTTGTTACTTGAGTTGTCTTCAGGTGAGTCTAGATTTGAAGTATTCGCTTTTGATATTATTCTTCTCCTCTCTCATATCCCTCCCTTGCTCCTTCCCTTCACTCTTCATCTCCCATTTGGAGAGAGGATGACACCTGTCAATCTTAATGGGCTATCAGAAGGGTTTGTAAAGCCCATGGAGTATAATTTCCAGAAACAGGTCTAGCTGATAAAACATTTGTACAGGGAGCTGTCGGGGAGCTTTTGAGCTGCCAAGGCCCAAGTTAGATTTGCCCAGTGCACTGAAAACCAAATGTGGCCATTCCGTGATCATCCTTTGGAGCCCTCTGATGTGCTGAAGTTCACAAATAACCAGATACTACATGGAAATTTTTGCACTACATAGATGTGTAGTGGTTAATTGCCATCAGAATACAGTTTTTATTTTTATCTGATAGAATTCAGATTTTTATTTCATATTTTGGGAATCATTAGAAAAGAGATAAACAAGCCCAATTTTATTGTTATTGATCAATGGACAATTTTGTTCAGTCTGGAATCACTTCTGCATCCCATTAAACCTTTTGAACTGTCTAATTAGATCTATAAGCAGAAATATTGACACACGACCCTTAACTGCAGATATGTTAAATTGAGATACGAGTAGGCAATTAAAAACGTATTTTGAAATAGAAGTGTAATCTATGTGGTGTCCAGCCCATTAAGCAAACTGTCAGCCTGTACTTTGGAATTCTCTTTGCTGGGAGAAATTGGAGATTAAAGTTCCTGAGGTAGTTCGGTAGTGATGAAAATGAAAGTGGGGCTTGGGGGGTAGAAGATGGGATTTAAAAAAGATGAGCATGTTTCAGTTACACATGTTTATCACAGTAATTTATAAGTGGAGGACTGAACTTAAAATCTTCTGTGAGAGATGGTTGATATCTCACATTATTACCCTCTAAACAAATACTTCAAGGGGGAAGAAGAATTGGTTTTGATTTTACACTTGAACCATGAAACCATGAATTCACGTCACTGAGGTGCTGGACCTGGCCAGTAGCTTGGCTGTCCTTCTGCATGCTGAGCTCTGTAGCTCACTCAGGATGTTTCAAGGCTTTGGATAGCTCCCTGATCCTTTGGGGTCCCTTCCAACTCAAGATATATCCTATGAATTCATTGTAGTGTTTTATGAAAGTCAAGAGAAAATGTGATTATGAGCTCTATGGACTGCTCTGTGTTTACTGATAAGTTGGTGCAATGGATTCCTGTTAAAGTAAAAAAGCCCCAGTTCCTGCTTTGCTGCCCTGAGCTCTCCTGGTGTGTTATATATAGAGATGGGGGCTGGGAAGGGATTTCTCCTGTGTGTGCTCTGCCCTGGTGTTGGCAGAGCACAGCATGGACAATTCACATGGGCTCCTGATGCTTCCCTTTGCACCTGCCGATGGATTCCTGCAGTGCAAGAGCTGAGATTGGTCTGGGGAACCATGTTTCTTCTCCACTGAAAAACCTGCAGTACAAATGCAGAGGGAAATCTCTTCACACTGTAGGGTTTTCTTGTTTTCTTTGTTTTTCTTTTCCCTGTGGGAGTTACCAGAGCTGTCTTTGGTAGAGGCAACAAAGCCTGACATGCCGAGCTTTAAACTATTTGAGGATTTGACCCATTGATCTTGCGTGCTGCTAAGTTAGAATGAACAATTAATTGGTGGTAGAAACCTGATAAACTTCCCGTTGCTTAACAACGTCAAAGCAAACAATACTGCCATGTGTTTTCTCTGAGCTTGTTTGTATTTAAAATAGCTGTGAACATGTCAAGTGGGGACATGAATCAAGTGCTGTCCGGATAAATTACTTGCAGAATTAAATTGGTGTGGATTTTAAGTACTCATTTGTTTAATTTGGTGATGTTGCTTTGTGCAGAGCTATTAAATTGGGGGTTTTGCGGCTGTTTCACGTAGGCTGGGATCTAAAGGGCAGCTTGTGTTGCTTTGTGGTAGTCTCCTGTTTATGTGCAGCAAACATGGGATCCAATGTTAAAAACACTGGCACAGTGCCAAAGATGCCCAAACTTGTCCGCTTTTGGGGGTCTTCTGATAGGCTGGGAATGGTGAAGAGAAGGAATGTTTAACAATGTCTAGTTACATACCTACTTCACAGTCAATTGGCATTGTGTAATCAAACCATGGATCATTTGGCTTCATCAATTAGGAGTATTAATGCTGTAAAAAAGGCAAATACTGATAGATGCAGCGGGTTTAGTGGGTTCCGGACAATGGTTTTGCATGAGGGTTGCCAAATTAACTAAAACCCTGACATTACATTATTTAAACAAAGGAAAACATGTAATCATAAAAATGTAAGTGTAGAGGCTGCATGCTGAAAGCTTGCACAAGAATTTGAATTTCAGTACTGGGGTTGATTCCCTCCCTTATCGCTGAACTGCTCCATGCAAAGGTGATGCAGTTTCTGTATTGCAGCTGGATGCTGGCAGGAGCCAGCAGCTTGAACCCAGCTGTGCACAGGAATGAGCTGCAGGCATGCTTTGACATGCAGGCTGCTCCTTAGTGTCCAGTTGTTCCTTTCACTTCCTATAACACCGGTTAACTTGGTGGAGAAAAGTTATGAACCTCCGAAACAATAGCCCTAAAAATTCCTGAAGTTATTACCTCATAAAATAGCTGAGGAAAATAATTTTGTGGTCTTGGAAGTCATAAGTGTTTCAGCTCTGCTGTTTAGGTGGAGTAAATGAGCCCAGAGAATCAAATATTGACAAAGAGTGTTTAAGACCTTATTTCTAGTGGTGTGTGCACACAAGAGCATTTAAGTGAGTAAGAACAGGAGCAAAGATGGGTCAGTTCTGTGGAAGTTCAGAACTGCGTAGGAATGTTCAGGTGAGCTGAGCAGACTCGGAACAGCAGGAGGACTTCAGCTTGGGACCGGTTTATTCTTGGATTCATTACTCTGGACAGAGAAAAGAATAGGAAGTTACTCAATTTACCAAGTTACATAGCATTTCTTTCCTTTTGGATCAAGGATTCCTTACCTGAAAGCAGATCAGAATATTATTCTGCTAGTTGGCAAAGTAGATTTAATCCAAATAACAAATAATTGTTTTTAATTCTCCCATTAGTTCATGTTAGTGATTGCAATGATTAACTCATCAAGTAGCCTGAAAATATCCTCAGATAATGCTAAGAGGATCAGTAGTGTTATTTTTTTCCTGTAGGGGTTGAATAGGGCTCCCAAAGGGAAGGCAGCTCTTGGGCAATTGGCAGTTAACACAGGTAGCAGCTACATACTTGTCTTCTGTTTAGTGTCCCTTATGCAGATGTTGCTGCTGGATGTCAAAGCTTCCTGGATGTTCTCCTAAGGAATAAAATGAATGCAGATCAGTCAGATCGTGGCTGCTTCAGGCCAAGGATTGAACTGTGCAGTCAGAACAGCAGGTCTTTTATGCAGTGAGAAATGAGAGCTTTTTATGACTCTCTGTGGCTTTTGTCTGGAAAATGTCAGTGTGTTGGACGCTGCTTGGCCTAACTCTGGTCAAAATTCCATGTTTCCACTTAGTGCTTTCCATGGGCCTGGTCTGCAGAGGAGGTCGGTGCCAGCGTTGCACAGCACTTGGATCTATCACACTTTTGTTAGCAGGGAAGTTCATTTTTCATCTCTAGTTGCTTCTCTTTGCAGCTCCTAGGACTGGTTCTCCCTTGTCCCTGTTTAGCAGTTCATTTTTTAGTTTTTTTGAGATAACGTTGGATGGCATCAAAGAAAACGGTCTCATCTTCTGTAGCAGTGCTTGCAGGTATAAATAGCAGAGTTGCTGTGGATAATTTATAGCTGGTGGCTGCGCCAGTTTGCTGTTTAATCTCTTTCTCACACCTCTGATAGATAACTTGTGTCACACTGCCTCTTGTAAGGGAACTTTTTAACAGATGCTATGAATTAACAATATTTAGTAGTGGAATTACTGATGTTTCAAGATGTATCATTCCCAAGGCAATCCAGAACAGTTATTTTCCCCTCTCTTTCCTAAGTCAAGTTAATAAATTACTGAAAGAGATGGTGTTACTTCAGTGAAATGACAGCATGGGAGGTGTGCTCAGCAATTCACACGCTGAATAGTCTTGTTTCACATTTCAGCTTGAGACCTTCAGGTCACACCTGGTTGTAAATTTGCTGTTTGTGTTAATTTTTTTATTTGAGAAAAAGCTTTGGCGTTGCAAGTGTGACACAGGAAGTTTCTGCTTGATGCTAATCTTTTACTGTGCAAGGCAGCTGACAGCTGAGGTGTTCTCTACGCCTGCAAGATGTGATGCTGCTGACAGCAGTCTGTCAGGTTGGGTGTTCTGACGCTTGCTGCGGTGGTATTGGGGGTCAGTTGTGGAGGATCTGAAGAATGGTCCTGTTCCACTTCCTTGCTGGCAAACAGCTGTGATCATCTTAGTTGTAGATGCTGTAAACTACCCTCTCTTGCTTAGGATGAGGTATGGGAGGAGAGGAAGAGGAGCTGTGCAAAGGCAATGACACTAGAAGAGTAACATGAGTAAAAATCTTGGAGAAACACTAGCATGATAACTCAGGTGTGACAGCACCTTTGGAGAGGGTGGTACTTGAAGAATGAATATACTTGAGAATTTAACTGGGTTGGATACCACAGCATTACAAATTTAATTTACTGTACATTTACTGAAGGGAATATTGAGGTAATTAAACATCCTGGTGGAGGAATGCTGCCAGGCATTTGGATTAGTCTATAAATAATTGTTGGATTTGATTGCTTAGAGCTGATCATTAATCTCTTAGGAGAACTGTGAGACTTTTTTTGACAATGGTCTTCTGAGCTCACCAGTCATACAAAACTAGGAATGTATTTTAGTCACTAGCTTTTGTTTTATTAGAAACAATATTTTCAGATCAAATAGAATATGAAGTGTAAGAGGTTTTCCTTTAAGGCCTGACTTGTCAAAATCTCCCCAGTTGCCTCTCCCCTAATATTGAAACATATTCCTGAATATCTGTATGGGTGCTTTTTCCACATGATTAAACTCAGTTTTGCAGAATTCTCAGTAACAGAAGCGAGGATCTGTGGGGGTCTCTGCACCTTTGGCTAATATCTGGAAAGCATTGTTGATGTGATGGAGCCCTGAGATGGTTTCGCTCTGTACTCTAACACGGCTTCAGGAGTTTCTGAAATCTGTCTGGTTTGGAAGTGTTACGTAGCCATGTGTACCAGCAGGAAAAGGGAAATGTTCAGAAGAGCAGGGAAACCTGTCCCTTGGTTTAGCCATGCAGGACCATTGGAGCTGCTGGGGGCTGTGGCCTTGCATCAGAACTGCTGCTGTTGCTTCCTGGAGCTGGGGGGGCAAGCTGCTTTTCCTGCAGTTTTGCAGCCAGACATGCTTTGTCTTACAAGTCTGTGCATCTTTTGACCCTTGTCTGCTTTTTTTTCTCATCTGCTTGCCCGTGTTTGTAAAGTAAAGCACCACCAGGAGAGGGACCACATCTGCTCCCCTCTGTCTGGGTCAGAGGAGCTGTGTGGGTCCTGGGGCAGTGCAGGAAGTTTACCCTGAACATGTGTGGAGCAGAGCTCTCGGGAAGGGAAGAGTGGCTGGCTCCGGCAGCTGTGAGGCGCACAAGTGGAATGAGGCACAGCCATGTGATGTGCCTGGGCTCCTGGTAATGTTTGATCAGCACTCGTGACCATGCCTGGGACATGGAGCCAGCCAGCCATGCACTGCTTTGTCTGGGAAGTGCTGCAGGTCCCTGTGCTGACTTAACGTGGTCAGCTGGGTGAGAAGCATTATTTGGTAATTGCAGATAGCTATGAGTGGGTCTTTTTCAAGTGGAGCATTCAGAAGGGGAATTGAAAGAGGTTGCATTTAAAATCACATCTGTGTGGAGCTGATCTCACCTTTCAGTATTTAAAACATGAAAGGATGACTGTTCTTAGTGGTTCACCACTTAAATTGCTCCAGGGGAAATTTGGGGTTCATAACTGACTCTGAGCACGTCTGAAGTTGGTGAGGGTAATTTGATTAATATTAGTCAGATTTGAATGTGGCATGTTAATCAAGAATGCTATTTCAAGGGGCAGTAATGCCTCTCTGATGCTTTTCAATCCTGCTTTTACTGCAGGGAATTATGTTCAGAATTTCTACTCTGTGATTTCTTATGTGCATCAGCAGTGGCCTGATTCCTTGCATTGTAAGGAGGCAGTTGCACAGAGAGTGTTCTTGGCAGACAGAAATAAAAATCAAGACCCAGTTTTGTTCACAGAAGTTTTGTTGTTGGTAGTAATGCAATTTGATTTTTGAGTTCTAGGACAAGATTGCTTTTCGAAAATAGGTTAATTTTGTAATAAAGTCCATGTGGATATAAGGAAATGCAAGTTATTTTGTCCCATTTTTTAAAAAAAATTGTTCCAGAAGCAGGATCAAAGTTATAAAATGTGCCTCATCTATGTTAGTATGCTGCCAATGGAATGCTATCCTGGTTATACTCAACACAGGTAATTACTGGCTTGAATGCCTCATTTCTGGCATTAAACATTGAATTTCTTTCAGAAGTAGTGGGTGTTAAGTTTCAAAGATGGCTTGCAAAATATCTAAATGGCCTAAAATACTGTGTTCTGGAGTAAAATGGTCAACCCAAGAAGGTGTGATGGTGCAGTTACTTTTGAAAGGAGGTTGCAGTGCTTTGCCTCCCTGGCCATCGCTGGCACTGGTCTCTGCCTGGCCACTCAAAAGCAGCTCTGTTTGCAGCTCAGCAAGGACTGACCATCCATCTCCCTGGATTCTCTTCTAGTGGCATTTGCTTGGTTCTTCAAGCTGTGAGTCCTTACAAGTCCTGCTGAAGTATTTCAGTGATTCTACTTCAGCCTTCCAGTGTATTAAAATGTCCCCATGGGTATATAGTGCAAACACAAGCCTCATTATCACATTTTTGTTTTGCTTTTTGACAAAGTGATTACACATTGAAGAAGTTTGTTACTCGCTCCAAGCTGCTAATTTTCATAATCTATCGAAGATACTGAATTGATAAAAATAAACATGTCTCTTAAATCCTAAACGGGTTGCCAAAACTGCACATGGTGAGTGGCAGCTTCTTAAAACACTTCTTCCTTACACCTGAAGCTGTAAAATAGCACTTTGCAAGAGCTCAGCTTCAGAATTCAGGCTGGTAAATCACTGGAGTTGGGAAATCTTTTATTTTGTTACAGAACTGACACATTCGTGGGTACTGCAGTCAGATGCTTTAAGTGTGGGAACTCCAGTGTTAAGAGTGATGTGGTCTCATTTAAAACACGTTCTAAAAGTTGCTGCTTAGGGAAAGGCATTTGTTTTGTTGTAGAACAATGAAAATTAGGAAAGAAATGACACAGTACTACCAAAACTACGTTTATGTCAGCGTTGCTAAAAATGGAATGTGAATTAATGTCTTTTTTAAGAACCACCTACTGCGGTCTTAGTAGTTTATGTTTCAACTTTGCAACTGTTCCTTCTAATCTTAAGTTTTTGCTTGAGTTTTTATAGGTTCATTTCCCTGAGAGTAAGGTCTTGCTTGTTTTCTTTCCTAACGGCCAGACCTTTGCTCAGGTAGGATTGTGTGTTATTATGTGTATTTACTCTGCTGTGAAAACAGGTGAGGGTGAGGCTATTTACACGTGCATCATGTTAGCACTGAAGCCTGACTCCTGAACAGAGTTCAGCACCTTTAGCTGGGACAAGAAGAAACCCAATTTTACTGAAGCTGGAAAACTTGCTGTACCAGATGGTCAGAACAGACTTAGGTTGTTCTTTATTCCAACTAACTGGATTTGTGGCATTTGCTATCAGTGAACTCTTTAAGTTGTGGGATGGCTTTAGTAGCAAGTTGTCAGACTGGTGCTAGATCATGGAGTGTCTCACTGCAGGCACTTGGTGTATTTCAGCTGACACAGTGAAAAACCAGTTTCTGTGGGTGCAGAGTCTGCAATGCCTGGAAATCCCTGCTTTTTAAGGCTGCTCCAGCCTGAGGTGCACAAATCAAGTGGAAACTGTTCAGTGGGTGCTGCCTCAGTACTGCAGTCAAGTACTCTTTAGATCTGTTCATATTCGCTATGCTCTTAACATGTCTGTGGTTTGCTTTTACCTTTTTTGCTTCTGACATTCAAATTGGTACTTCACCCTTGCTCAGTCATTTCATACTTGCAAATTCCACATCTCCAGCTGCTTCGTACCTGTATCCATGGGATGCACTAAAGCACACTTAAACAGGAGAGTACTTCCAACAGTAACTTTTTTTTTTTTAAACTTGTGTGCAGGATTGTTTACAGATGTAGAGCAGGGATTTCTGAAAATGTGCACAAATGTCAACATAGAGGGCCAAAGCCTGTAGCTGGGAAAGGGAATTTCTAGGAATGAGATAGATAACTGCAAATCTGTTTCAGCTTGAGAATTAAGAGGAAAATGCAAATGTTGCATCTGAAACCTGTCTAGCTTTCCTTTTGGCTATCTAGCTCACTGCTGTTAATATGTTAATATTTCTACACTTTATCTTGAGAACCTGAGATCTGATGTCCTTTAGACAGATGTTTTCCTGAACTTTATTTGTAAAGAAGTTATAAATTCAGTTGATTGTGACTCCTTCCTGGTACAGGATGTCAGGCTGTTCACACAAGAGCAGAAGGCAAAGCAGTTGGTGCAGATAGCTTGTACAGCCAAGTGTTTCGTGGTGAACGTACAGGGGAGCTTTCTGGTTTCTGAAACCCCACAGACTGAAGCTTCACTTCTGTGTACGTAAACCTCATTTGCTCTGAAGCTGCACAGTAAATTTTAGTCATCTTTTCAGTAGACTTTGTGCTCTTACTCCCTCAGGGCTGCTATTCTCTTGGCCTCTGAAAGCCTGACAGAAGTATTTTTGTTGTTGTTCCATAGCCCTTGCAAAGGTGAAGTCTTAATGTTTTTATTAGCAGTGTCAATACCTAAATATTTTCTCATGCTGGCAGAGTTTCTCTTACAGCTTACTCTGAGATCATTGAGGCCAGCTTGACTGGGAGCACCAGGGCTTGGGAGTGAGAGCAGCCGTGCTCAAAACCTTGAAGGAGATACAGCAGTGGCTAATGATTTAGAATAGGACTAAAAGCATAGTTTGGACGTCACAAATGATGAGAAAAGTCTGTGTTCCAGATGAAAGACTTCTTAGTAATAGAGTTGATTTCCTGCCTCTGTATTTTTAAACATCTCAAGAATAGCAGTTACTATGTAGTAAAATTGAGGTTTAAAGGTGGAGGTTTTTCTTCTTTTAAGTCTTTTGTACTTTGATTACTATATTAATAAAAGTATTTGTTTAGTTTTTTATTCTTAGTAGGAACGTTGGTTTAACTTTTTGTGTATTTCAGTTGATGATTGGATTTTTTTTTCAAAGGCCAAGACAGTAATAATAAGTATTTTCTTCTTCTATTTTTATTAGTGCATGCTTAAGAAACTTCAAGTTTAAGTTCCTTTTAGCAGCCACTTGGCACAGGCTTTGGTTGCAGTTTGATCCACAAGGTCGCATCAAGAGACAAACCCAAGGGATCTTGTTTGCAAGAGAAAAATGTTCATGTAATACTTCATCTTATTTTTGTATGATAGTTGCACAGGTCGCCAGATCTCACTGGTGTATTTGGACTGTTTTTAAAGAGAGAAGTAGCAATAGAGGAAATTCTCCAGAGGGTTACATTAGAAATAAAACTAATAAAGATAAATGAGCTAAGCATGGCTTCAAAACATCCAATTAAAAATAAAAGGCAACAGAAGAGTTTGTACAAACCCCATGGGAGGAAAAACTGAAGCAAGCCATGTCCAATAAATCTTTTAGGCTAGCCTAAAATATATGGCAACAGTTACTTTGTATGTGTTTCTTTTATATGGTAGCACTGCTACTTCCATGGATTCTTAAAAAAAAATCCAACCAGGCAGCAGCTTAATTTCTGGCTGCCTGGAACTGGGGCCTTTGAGGAGTGAGGCAACAAAATAGATAATTTTCAGTGTCTCTTTCGGTATTAGGTGTATTGCTAGCTCTTCAGCCAGTTTGTGGTGCTGAATAGTCTTTTGGCTGCAGACACAGATACTGATACTGTTATGGTAAAAGCTGGATTGTGGGATGTTTGAGTGAATTTTAATTAGATGGGAAACAACTCCAGGAGCCAAGTTTTTGCAGCATGAGTCACAATGTGCGTGCTGTGGAGCAGTTCCATCAGTGAGAGTTCTCCCAGAGTAATGACTACAGTGCGTGGCCCTCTGCCAAGGAAGGGTGTGAGTTTCTGGCTTTGTTTACTGAGGTGATTATTAGCTCTTCTTTGAATAAGAGCTCCTCTAAATTCCTAATTGAAAAAAAATCTACCTTTTGACAAGCGTTATACTCAGGAATGAGCAGGTAACAGTGAACTTTGTGACAGAGGTAATTGTGCTGCTGGTGTTTGCAGTGATAACCAAGATCTTGCAGAGCAGGGCCTTGATTGGCAGTGTCACACGTGTGGGAGCTGGGTGGGTGAAGGCTGGAGGTGCTTGTGTTCATACATGGTGCACAATAACCCTGCACTCAGTTCATCAGTAATACAGCTCATTAATCAGGCTGGGGGAATGTCGAAGTTGGGCACTTCAGAGCCATGTTTCCCTGGCACCGTCACTCTGTTCATAGTGTAAGGGAGCATGTCGTAGTCATCCTGCAGGAGTTTGAGTTGCCTGAGGGGCAAAAAGGGGGCAGATTCCAGAGAAAAATCTGCTCAGCTGTCTTTGTGGTTGGTATCATTGCATGCTCTGCTCAGGCAGTGCAGGACTAAGTGCCAGAAACCAACCTCTCTTCACCTAGTCTGGGGAATTCAGGGTGTTTCTGCTAGCAGCTTGATCCTGGTGTTCTTGCCAGCAAGTGTCTGTCATGATGGACACCCTCTTTAAGCTAACAGATGGCTTCCTTTCACTTCCTTTCACCTGAGCAATCACAAACTGGTCTGGTGTGCAAAGGGGTGGGGTGGATACAGTTAATTGGGATAATTTAATTGGGTTAAGTGGGATAGCTCAGAGTGACAAGTTCATGGCAGATTAGTCAGGGTGCTGTTAATAAAATAACCATTACCTAAGCAGCAAACTTCTTTGAGTTCTTAACATGGGTAACATCTACTCAGTTGCACAAGTGCAGTCTTGATGTACCAGGAGTGAGGGCTTTAGGAATGTGTGTGCTCTTTTGAGTTCATGTGGTGGCATGAAATAGGTAATCCTGCTTTGAAAAGGGTATTGGAGAGCTTGGTTTAACACCAGTCCAGACTTTGGAACCCTCTCTGGGAAATGCTTACAACTGTTTGCTCAAGGAATGAGGACTCTGCCAATCATTTCAAACACTTGTGCGTGAAGACATTGAGGCCAGATGTCCATGGCAGTTGGTTGGTGTGGGATATCCAGCATCTGGGATTCCTTCAGGCTGACGGCTCCCAGAGTCGCTCATGGCTGAGGCTGGAAGGCGCCTCTGGAGGCTGCCTGCTCCAATCCCCCTGCTCAGGCAGGCTTGAGGAGTCCAGGAGCATGTCCAGATGGCTTTGGTACAGCTCCAGGGATGGACACTGCACGGCCTACCTCGCTGGGCAGGCAGTGCCAGTGCTCAGTCACTCTCATGAGAAACTGATGAGCTGTACTGGAAAGAAGCTGAGAGTTGCTGCTTTGCAACGTTTTTTATCAATGCTTTCTGTGTCAGTTCCTGGATGCTGTAGAGGAGAAGGTGCTGTGGTCCTTTTTCTGTGCTGAACTACAAAGCCTTTCCATCTCCGAGAGCTGTTCCATACTGGCTGTGAGCTCTTGGAATTAGCTGAAAGGGCTGTGGGCAAATACAGCATATGAGTAATGAACTTCTGTTTTGTAAATCTGGTATAGCAGTGGGACTATTTCCCCAGTGCTTTGCTGGTAATTCAATTAGAAGTGGCAGTTTTAATTAAATAACACAACTGGGGGCTGGGTTCTTTCTCTCCTCCAGTTCCTTCTCAGTTTTAAGAGAGAAAGGTTGGGGGTTTATCTACAGTAGTTTCATTTTCTACCATAGTTTTCTGTTATTTATGCTAAGTAGAACGTTGAGCTGTACCAGGGAAACCACATTGAATGTGGCAGTTCAATAATAGTGGTACGTAACATCCATAATTTAAGGTATTTCCATTAAATAACTTTTTCAGTTATTCAGCAGATTCCAGGAAAAAAACAACAGTACCAAAGGCTGATACTTGAGGGGGAAGAGGAATTGAACAGAACATTATTTAAAGTTTTTTTGGGTTTTATGTAACCTCTATCTGGTTGAGAGGTTTTCTGCTGAGTAAATTGAATTTTTTTCCTCTCTGAATTATGTTTAGTTCTTGTGGTTTAGTTGTGGTTTGGGCTCCGTTGGGTTTTTTTAATGCTTTTTTTTTGGAGGGGGGATGGGTTGTCATGAGTGTCTGCTGTATTTTGCCGGTGCCCCATGCTGTGATTTTTTTTCAAAGCCATACTTGCATCAGTAATTGGGGTTTGGCAATAGAACATCTCAACCATACAATCTCTAATCGGAATAATCAAATTCCTGACTGAAAGTGACAGTGTGGGTACTTAAAAAAATGATGTTGCTGTAAATATGTTCTTATATACTTATTTTCTCTAAATCATCAAGCTAATCAGATTGAATGCTTTCCCAATTAATATTGATTACTTTCTTGTTTTCTTTTATAACATCAGTAAAATACTGTGCAGTGCCAATATCAATGATACTCCAGTATTTCCCTCTTAGATAGCTAGTATTTGTCACTGTGCCAGAATTTGGAGTCTCCGGAATATTAGAACATCTTCCCTGAGTTCTTTTTTTACAGAAACAAAGGATAAACATTCATTATCTGGAGTGGGCTGTTGGCTGGGTTTGTTATATCTCTGTGGGTGTGGGGTTTTAGAAGATTGATCCGATCTGCAGTGCTCTTTAAGTGGTAGCGAGGATGAACCTGACACCGTGAGAAACTGGAATGTGTCGACTGCTCTTTTACATACTGGGGTTATTGGGTGGTTCTTTTATTTTCCTGAGGTACAGAATGATTTGTTTGCCCTGTTGGTTTTGCCAACAGAGAGATAACCCAGTTTCCTGCTGTTTCCCAAGAAGCTCAGTGGCTTGGGAAAAGGCCAGCAGCTTGGGAACTAACACTACGCGTGCAAATAAACAAGTGTTAATTCCCTTAATAGTGGGAAAAAGCTTAAATCCCTTTAGGCAGGCTTTGTGCAACCACTGTCCATTAAGGAGAATGGCTTTCCTCCTGGGACTTCGTGCCTGCAGCAGTGGATGATGGCTTAATCCTCTACAGGAATTCTGTATACTTCCACTTCCTTCTTATCTTACATATCCTTTTTATTGTCTTACATACGCTGATTATATTCTGTGTTTTCTGGACATAACATAGGGCACACAGTGCAGAACGCAAGGGAAACACATATTTAAGGGAGAGAGTTTGTTTACCCAGTAAATCCCCCAAATTTGTCAAAAGCTGAAGTTTAACTACCTGTTAATGCTTGCTTGAACTTTTATTTGTGGCTGATTATAAAAATCCTGTTTATTTTCTCCTCGTCTTAATTAAAAGAATTAAAAAAACCCTCAGGCTTCCTTGCCTGGGAGCATCTTTATTCACTGTCTGTAGAACGAGTGGTGCAGCTGTTGAGTCAGACAAGCTATTTAGTCATGTCTTACTGAAATACGACAAATTAGGAATTTGATAGAATCCTAGAGTGGTTAGGGTTGGAAGGTGCCTTGAAAATCATCTCATTCCACCCCCTGCCACAGACACCTTCCACTATCCCAGGTTGCTCCAAGCCCCGTCCAACCTGGCCTTGAATGCTTGCAGGGAGGAGGCAGCCACAGCTTCTCAGGGCAGCCTGTGCCAGGGCCTCCCCACCCTCACAGGGAAGGATTTCATCCTTGAATCTAGTCTCACCTTTTGTTAGATTGAAGCCCTTCCCCCTTGTCCTGTCACTCAAGGCTCTTGTCCCAAGTCTCTCTCCAGCTCTCCTGTGACCCTTCAGGCACAGGAGGGGGCTCTCAGGTCTCCCCCAAGCCTCCTCTTCTCCACACTGAACACCCTGAGCTCTCCCAGCCTGGCTCTAGAGCAGAGGCGCCCCATCCCTCTGAGCATCTTCACGGCCTCCTCAACTCACTCCAGCATGGCGCCATCTTATCTTGGGGCCCCCAGGCCTGGACACAGCATTGCAGGTGGGATCCCCTGAGAGTACAGTCAAGGGGAAGAGTTGCCTCCCTTGGCCTGCTGGCCACACTTCTGGATGCAGGATGTGGTTGGCTTTCTGGGCTACCTGTGCACCTTGCCAGGTCATGTTCAACGTGCATTTGGCCTTGTTGACCCTTCCTGAGGCTCCCACCTCCCCAGCCTGCCAAGGTCCCTCCAGGTGCCATCCTTTCTGTCCAGCGTGTCAAACGCAGCACACGGCTCTGTGCTGTCGGCAAACTTGCTGAGGGTGCGCTCAATGCCATTGTCCACGTCACTGACTAAGATGTTCGAGAGCACCAATTCCGACACTTGCCCCACGGAATGCCACTCGTCACTGGCTTCCACTTGGACGTTGGCTCTCCTCTGAGATTTGTTTTTTAATGAAAGCGCTCCTTTTGGGGACTGTCTTTTACAAGTATGTGCTTGCAAGGCTAGTACTTCTTTTTTTCATGATTGGTTTTACAAACCAAGTGAATTGCAATTCTCTCTTTCTCTGCAAGAAAATTACTCTAAAAATAATGTCAAGACAATCCTCTTGCAAAAGACCATACTCCTGTAGCTTAGAGGTTATGGCGTCAGTGTCCTGGTATCAAAGATTGCTGTAATATAAAGCTTCAGATGGTTAAATACTATTCATGCACATGGTATTTGAGGAGGAGATTTGTTTTTATTATGAGCAAAGGCTTAGCAACTTAGCAGAAAAAAATTAATACAGTGGGTTAGTCATAATCTACTTCTTTGTGTTAAAGCAAGTTAACGGATGGAAGACAATCAAGTTACAACTTAATGTGGAACTCCTTTTTGAGTTTATCATTTCCATTGTCTTAGCTTTTTATGGGCCAGTAGAAATACTGACTTCACCTATGACCTACTGTTTGCTAAAGACTGAGGTTTAGGCATCAGGATATTTTTATTAATGCAATTGTATCTTTAGTCCTATAATACTAGTGCAGCCTACTGTTATTTTTGATGAAATAGTCCTGTAGGCATGTGCTTATGTATTCTTAGTGTTTCTTCTTGTTATGAAAAGCTCTGGCTTTGATGTGCTGTTTAAATTTCCTCTGAGTCATAATGGTAGCTGCCAAACCATTGTTTTTGTTCTATTTGGACTTGATTCTAGTTCTACAGTTGTTTCCTCCTAGGGAGTTAAAGTCCATGAGCTTTTATTAAGATAAATGTCAGTGATTTTGAGTGTATTTGCATAAAAGAAGCCCTTAGTCTCTGGTAGGATAAGTCATGTGTAATGTTCACTTTTAAAGTAACAGTGACTACAGGAAATATTGGAAATTAAAGTTGTTGACCTTCTCTGCACAATGGACTTTCCCTTTCTATTAAATATGGAATACTCTCTCATCCATAAGCTGCCACTGAACTGAACATCCACACTGGTCATCCTCTGTTTAAAAAAAAGTTTTTCCCTCACCAACAATTAATGCAATGTATTGCAGAAATTACATCTACAAGGCAAAAAATGGTGACCATGGGTAGAATTTCTAAAAATGAGGGTTGCCAAAGTGAAAACCTCAAGTCAGAGTTCAGAATCTGCTCTTTGCAGCAGCTTCAAAATCGGTAACTTCTGCATGCCCCAGCCAAGTGGCTGACACAGACATGTCATGACACTGTGTCATGACTTGACACCAGTCTTACCTGTAGCAATTACTCATTTGTATTAAAATAAGCTGGCGTCAGTCAGAAGCTTCCTGAAAACTGCAACTTTCTGCAGGAAATGAGCCAAGAGAACTGAGAAGCCTAAAAAAATTTAAACAGCTCAGTAGAAAATAGAAGCTAGAAAAAAATTAGGAATACTAAATGCACTCATGTATTTATCAGCAGAATTTAAACAAGTAGAGGGCAGGCAGCTTTAAGTTGACAACCAAAAATGAAAGGAGGGCAGTGAAATAAGGGAAGAGCTCCCAGCATGCGAAATGAGGGACGTGCAGTTATGGAGGAATGGAAGGGGAATGGCTGAAGAAGACTTGGCTGACCATCAGCTCTAGGAATTGGCAAGTTTGAGTCACAAAGGAAAATACACTGCTGTAGGGACAGAAGGAGGCGGCGAGGGGAAGATTGAGGATGTACAGTGCATTCAGGTTTTCCTGTTATGGCAAATGTAAGCCTTGCATGAAGATGTATCAGGGAGGTGCTACAAGGCACAGCAGTGGATGGATCAGATCAAAAGAGGTGATAGGGACAAGATGGAACACAGGTGCACAGAGTTAAGTGTCAGGTGCAGACTGGTGGCAAACAGATGGGGGTGACCAGCTGATCACACTCACACTTCCGGCTCTCAGGCCCTTTCTGTTTACTTTGGCACTGGAGAGTTTACAGTACTTCATTCTGTTTCAGTAGTTGTGCTGTTTATATAATAAAATAATATATATAAAACTAATATATGTAATTGTGCATGTACCTTACATAGAAAACCACAATTAATATAAGTGTATAACAGCAGTTCTAGACTTCCACAAACATTTTTCCTGTTTTTCTGAGTCAGAAGAGTGAAGTGGGTGAATTGCCAGCTGGTTGTTTCAACCACAGCAAATGAGAGTATAAAAAGGTGAAAAAAATAGAAGATTTCTTAGCTTGAGCTCAGTAGTGTGTGAATGTGTGCTCTTGGGAACTGTTTAAAGGTTCCCAACAGTTGGGTAAAGTCCAGTTTGCATTCGTACCATTCTGTTGATCTCTTCTCTGTTCATTATGGGTATGGTTAAACACAAATGATGGAAATAAGTGAAATCATGTGGGCTCAGTGCTTTGCTATTAGTGTCATATGTTGTCTTCACTCCTTTTGCCAGCTCACTTGAAGTCAGGTACTCCTCAGTTTTAGCAGCAGTGCTAGAAACCGCACAAATGCAGGAATACTCTGCAACTTTTGTTCATAGCTGGTGTCGTAGAAATCAGGGATAAAGTGTCTGATAAAGCGCCCTAAAGAGACTTGCAGTGTCTCTGCCTCTGTAATCTGTGCTTTGTAGATGGGAATCAGGTCTCTGTGTGCATTTATCAATTTCTCGCACACTGTGAAGGGTAAAATACTAACACAGAGAGTGGGTGGGAAGTGGAAGAAAGCCTTGCAGGAACATCAGTCAGCTGAGAACTGTTATTGTTGGAGGCCTTTACAGCTGAGTACAAATGTGCCTTTTGTTTTCTTAATGCTGTGGGGCAGAATTTGAAGCTCTACAGGTGTGGGGTTTGTTCATTATTTTACAAAGCATCTTGAATTAATATCTTTTGCTTTTCCTTGATATTCAGCAGCTTGGTCAAGAGAAGTGTGTCTGGGAGCACAGCCACAGAAATAACTGGAGGCACACTCAGTGCCCTGATTTCTGCTCTGTTGATGCTTTTGACCAATGGCCTAATATAAGAATTGGCTGTGCTATTGTTGTTGCGTGCTCCTGCCCATTATGGAGCGGGGTATCCATGGAGAAGATGCCTTTATAACAATGAACACCTGGCGCGTGATTCTGCTCGGGAAACATTAGGAGGGCGGGTCAGATGAGCACTCGCAGTGTCTGGAATTGTTTATTTGAAGAATGTCCCACTTTCCAAGCTATAAATACTAGGAAGAGAGGAATAAGTAAAGACTCTGTTCAGATATCTCCCCAGGAGCAGGTACTGAATGCTGGAGCATTCATTGTGGAAAAAGTGCTTTTGGGAATTGAAGGACTGTATTGCTTAGCATTTACTTCTTTAAGAATAGCAGAGGAGGTAACTGAGTTGTATCTGTGAGCACTGCTGTAGCATGAACTCAGTAATGGAAAATTCAAAGAGCTGTGTGATGGACTGTTACATGAATAAACGTGGTTCCTGTTTTATCTTACCAGCTGAAAATGAATGCTTGCAAACTGCTAAAGGTCTGTAAATTGCCTTTCTTAAGAACCAGCTCAGGCAGGGGCTTGGTAATGCTATTGGTCCCCACTGTCATGGTTTGACCCGACAGGCAGCTGAACACCAAACAGCCTCACTCTGTCCTTCCTCCCACACCCTGCAGGAGGACTGGGGAGACAATCAGAAGAAATAAAATTAGGATTTGTGGGTTGAGTTAAAGGTAGTTCACTAAGACAGAAAAGGAAGGGAGAAGAATAATAAGTAATAGGAGGAGGATGATAAAAGAATTAAAACATACAAAGCAAGTGATGCATGATGCAAGTGCTCATGGACCAGTGCCTACTCAGTTCCTGAGCAGCAGCCCCCAGCCAGCTTCCCCCAAGTTTATCAGAGAATGTTTGGGGTTGGAAAGGACCTCTGGAAATCCTCTAATCCAGTCCCCTGCCAAGGTAGGTTCAGCTGGAGCCAGGTTGCACAGGATGATGTCCAGGTGAATGTTGAGGATTTCCAGAGAAGGAAACTCCACAGCCTCTTGGAGCAGCCTGTTGCAGTACTCAGTCACCCTTACAGTAAAAAAGTTTTCGCTCATATTCAGATGGATCTTCCTGTGTTCCAGTTTGTGCCTTTTGCTCCTTGTCCTGTCACTGGCCACCACAGGAAAAGGTCTGGCCTCATCCTCTTGACAGCCACTCTTAGGGAATTTGCCTGCGTTGGTAAGATTCCCTCTCGGTCATTTCTTCCTCAGGCTAAAGAGGCCCAGTTCCCTCAGCCTTTCTTCATGAGAGAGGTGCTCCAGTCCCCTCATCATCTCTGTAGCCTCTGCTGGACCCTCCCCAGTCCTTCCTTGTCTGTCTTGAGCTGGGGAGGTCAGACCTGGAGGCAGTACTGCACATGTGGCCCCACGGCGGGGGGAGAGCAGAAGGGGAGGAGCACCTCTCATCCTGCTGGCCACGCTCCTCCCCACGCACCCCGGGATGCCACTGGCTTCCTTGGCCCCCAAGGCACTGTTGGCTCTTGGACCCCTTGTTGTCCACCCAGACCTGCAGGTCTTTCTCTGAGAGACTGCTCTCCAGCAGGTCAGCCCCAACCTGTGGGGTGCAAACACTGCTTATAGCAGCAGCTAAAACATCGCTGTGGGATCAGCATGATTCTCATCCTAAATGCAGAACTTAGCACTGTACCAGCTTCTAGGAAGGGACTTATCCTTGCAGAAACCAGGACACCCACTAGTGACTTCAACTTACAGAAATGGTCAGGTCTAAGAAATAGAACTGGGCTGTTTCCAGAGCCTTAATGTTTCATCAGAGGGAGTTTAGAAACTGCATTTGATGCAGTTAGGTTGTGTATAAACCACATTCCTGGGCTTAAAGCAAGTGTCTTTCACAGCACTATGCCTATGCACACCATGCCCTTAAATCACAAATATTTATGTTCCACGAGACCGTGGATACTTTGTTGTGCTCTAGGCAGTTGTCAGCCCAGTTGACAAAATCAGGGTGGTGGGAGGGGAAGTTTTTGCTCTGTTAACCTGTGCGTTCTGATGTCAGAATTTCTGCGGTCATTTTCTGATTTCCATGGCAGAATGTAACAGCATCAGGGTGCTCTGGGGTTGCAGTGCAGTCTGAAGAGCCCCTTCCAAGTTAGTGCTCCTTGTTTTCTCTTCATTTAGCTGTGTAAAGGAAAACATGGAAAATACAAGGGTTGAACTGTGTATTGCACAGAGTAGGGAGCAGGTTGTAGAGACCATCCTCAAAAAGATAAGCAAGACGTTTGCCAAAACATGCATCACTTGATACTGATTAATAATCTATCTAGTCAGTCCTGGGGAGAAATAAGAAATGGACAAGACAATGCAAGGGACATTGGGAAAATGCTTTTATATTGTTCGCTGTGGACTGGAAGCTCTAATAGTAAAATAACAAAAAGCAACTACAGAAGTTGCTACAGATACTTGTTAGAAAGGTTCTTTGCTTTGGAGACATTTGCAGTTTAGGTAGCTGTGTTGATAGGTGGTGAGAGGTGCATGTTTCTGCCCTGGTGCTAAGCTCAGTTTGGGCGGTCATGCCAGGATCAGGACTTTGGGTGAAGATTCATGGTCCTTTAGTGGAAGAGATAAATGCTGAAGACATTAATTATATGTTTTCATACATTAAGACATACAATGCATCATTAAATACATATATTATATGTCTTTAATTATATGTTATGATGTAATCCCAGAAATGTGTGTAGTCTACATATGTAAGCTTTTGTAAGAAAGCAAATATTGATACTGCTGAAACAATTAGTTATTTTATTTGCCTACCTGGTAGAAACTCAATGCAGGCAGTCTAATTTTTTGAGGCAGGTATCATAAATTATAATATTAGCTTTGGGTCTGTTAGAACATCGTCATATGAATGAGGACTAGTTCAAGATTTTAAGTTTATACAGTCTATGAGTGCCCCCAGTTTTACAGCTCTATTCTGTCTGTTTCAGGTTTCACAGAATTTCATTAGTTATTCTAAAGGCTGAGATTTTCATGGTTCAGTGCATTAAATCTTGTTGTTTTCTTTTTTCTTTTTCTTGACTCCATGTCAGATTACACTTACTTGTAGGTGGCTGGAAGGTTTTTTCCATTAATAAACTGGCATTATTCTCATTGCTGCTTTCTTTCCAGTGGTATCCGTGGTTGACAGGCAGTGATCTTTTTCCAATCTTGGCAACAAGCTGTTGTTGTGGTAGAGGCCATTGTTCACTAATGGAGACTTGCTTTCATAAAATAATCTAGAATTTGTAGAGCATTCCTTCTTCTGCATTTGCTTTGCTGCTTTTTGAGCTTGTATTTTTCAATTCATTACAGTTTCTTAAGCAGACAGTGTAGGAGACCTGTTTGTAACTGAGTCTGGGTAATTAAAGGAAAGGAAACAAGTATATAAAGTACTTGTGTGTTCCCTTTTTGTTATCTGTGTGGCTTTCAAGCTTGGCTTCTTATTCCTGATAATAATTTTTCCTGTTTCGTGTTTACCTGGCAGGTAAACGCAGTTTTAGCTGGTGAATTATATGCTGTCAAAATTGAGGCATTAACTCTTTGATTTCAATAAGTGATCTGTTATTGCATTTATTTTTTCCACAGCTTTTCCTGTGCTGTTACTGTTGTAGCATAAACATTTGACACCAGATGCTATCCCAAACTTTCTCAGGGTTTGGGTGAGTTTGTGCCTGCTAGGTAGTTTCCCTGGCTATGTGGCAGGACCCTTGTTTCCCAGTGGACTCTGCAGTGGCACACCTTACCCTTCAGATGTTTGGGAGCTGAGTGCTCGAAGTATTTCTGTGTGCCCTGCCCTCTGACATTCACCTTTAGCTCCCCAGCACTTGAGCCCTGGCAGGAGGCAGGGTAACACAAATAGCTACGGGTGGCACAGCAGTTGCAAGTGCTTGTAAATAAACCCAGTGGACAGAGGAAGGAACAGGATTTCTTAAAACTCATAGAGCAAACGTGCAGATTTCAGAAGAGAGTAGTTTTCTTGCATATCGCACCAAGTTAAATTTGTGTTTGGTCCCACCCCCAAACACTTAGATACTGCAGACTTACTCCTCTAACAACACTAAGGGATACTCTATTGCTTTGGAAGTGCAGCTGTCATCTTCTGGACCTTAATGTCCACTTTAATCCCTGGCTCAGGGAGTATTTAATGCTCTTTCTGCTGCCTCCGTGCAGTGTGCAGGCTGCGAGGTACCTGCAGTCACCCAGCAGGTGTGATAGCAATTACTGCGACACAAACAACTGAAGCAGTTAAATGCAGACAGCTCATTGTTCTAATTTACATGGCAGCAGAGAACACCTGGCTGGTGTCCATCAATACACTGGTTCAATTTGGTCATCAAAGCTGGGAATGTATAATGCAGTCAATAATAATAATGTTGATGATGATGTAGATGTTACCTTCATATATTGCAGTGCATCCGGCAGCATCTCTAAGGCGTTTTTACTGTGATTTGAAAAATATCAGGCGTGCTTTTTTAATTATTACAGTTATAATCAATAAATTATATTAATCACATCTAGTGTCAGTTCAGGAGCTGTGATAGAGCGGTTGATAGCAAAGAAACTTCAAATGTGTATACTTCATACTTGACTTTGGAGATGAAGTTCTTTATTGTATCTGTGTTATTCCTGAAGAGTCGACACAGGATGTTTTTAGCACTTGATAGAAGACTGTCAGACACCTTCCAGGTTTCTGGCTGTGCTGGCTAATCTGTAAATATAGCTGGAGGTGGTACAGAACAGCCTTTGAAAGTAGAGCTGGTAGTGCACCAGAGACACAGCTCCTACACAAAATGTCCAATAGCTCCTGGATTGTTTCTTTGCTTTTGAGGCAGTGTTCATATTTTCATCTCTGTTCTCACCCCAGCTTAGTTCAGTTTGCCTTGCAGATCATCTCCCTGCTTGCTCTGGGTAATGTGCCAAGTACTGAGCCCACGATTAAGTTACAGCCAGAGCTGCTGGGCATGAAGGTACTGTAACTGTAGATGTCTGTGCTTATGTTTCAGCCTTGCTGCAACTGAATTCAAAAATCTTAATGGCAAACCTCAGTGGCAGAGTTTAATGTTAAAAAAGGAGCTTTAAGCTTATGTTGCAGATTTATAATTCTTTTTAATACTTTTAACTTCTGATTTTTTTTTTGTAAACATTAAGGTAAAGCTGACAAATTTTCTCATGCAGGTGGTGGAGGCTCTTAGGCCTCAGAAAGTATGATGGGTCAGCTGACAAGTAGCGACTAGCTCAAGAACTATTCCAGTTCTTAAAAGCATATGAAAATAATCTGAACTGTTAACATGTGTCAAATTGTTTCAGTTGTTAGAGTTGACTGCAAATATTAGGAAGTACAAACTGCAGAAAAGTTAAACAAGTTTTCCTTCTTGTTCTTTCCTCCAGATTTAAAACGTGCTGTCAGAAACTTGAAGTGTTAAGTATTTTAAAGGTGGTGTTTGCTTTCTCTGTTTTATTTAAAATCTGTTGTTATTGTTCTTTTGACCTACATACGATTCTTTTGGCCTAACTGGACACTTTGCAGTAAGGATTGAACTTCTTAATTCTAACATCTGATGCTACATTTTTGACTCTTCAGAGTTACCATCCAAAGCAACTTTTTCTAAACTGGTTTATTTCTTAATATTTTCAAGGTTCATTTTTTACATTTCAAGCAGTTCGATTTTGCGAAGTTGGTATTTTGGAATATTTGTGTTGTCTATTGTAGAAAACAGAACTTGACACAAGCCAGTAGTATTTTATCTCCAGAAAAGATTGTTAGGGCTCAGTGATGTACAAGTCCAGAGCTCCAGCCTCCTGCTCTACCCAAAGGTAAAATAAAATCAATTCAGTATTACAGTTTGGGTGAAAATATTACAGGATCTAAATAAAGGAGATATTTTTTTAAGATCCCATCAGATGTTAATAATGTGATGATTCTCTAAGCAAATACACTGAACTGTGTTAATATTCATGCTAACAGCAACTGTTTTGCTTTCTTTTGATGCAGATCACCAGAAACTGGAGAGAGAAGCTAGAATCTGTCGCCTCCTGAAACATCCTAATATTGGTAGGAACATTTCATTGCTTCATATACAGTATTTATCAGTTTAGAAAATTTAGGGGAAATGGAAATTAACAAATACAAAGAGCAGCTCAGAAATCAAGTGCAAATATCCTCAGGCAAGACTCTTTATAACGTGGTGCTCCTTAGGAATTCTGCTGTGGGATGTAATAATCTGATGGATCACCTGCAGCAGTGNTATACAGTATTTATCAGTTTAGAAAATTTAGGGGAAATGGAAATTAACAAATACAAAGAGCAGCTCAGAAATCAAGTGCAAATATCCTCAGGCTAGACTCTTTATAACGTGGTGCTGCTCCTTAGGAATTCTGCTGTGGGATGTAATAATCTGATGGATCACCTGCAGCAGTGTTCTGATCTTTGAGCCATTGCTCTGCCATCAATAAGCTCTCTGTGCCAGGTGTTTGGGAGGTGTTGAGCAGTGTGCAGGAGGGGCTGTTTCCAGAATTGTTCATGATTCTGCAGGGGATCTGCAGAAAAATTTCAGCTGACAGTGTCTGTTGCACAACGAGACATACCAATGTCAATAATTAGTGCTGGTTTTAGTGAGATGCTTATTTTATACTGTATTTTGTGTTTGAGATTCTGTCCTTCCGAGTTGAAGAAAGCTCTGCTCTTTTTATTTCCAGAGTTGTGTGCTCTAACCATGTAAAGCAAAAAATAAAGTTATTTTGGAGGGTGGGGTGTGTCTGTCTTCTTGCTTTAGAAACAGTGTAGAGAGGTAAGTACCTTGATTTTAAGAGAACTGTAGCTGGGTTTTTCAGTTTTTCATACACGGAATTATAGGCCAAGGATATCTCTCACAAGCCTCACCTGAGGCTTCTGCAGAAGGGTGGGAATTTCCTATTTCTTATGGCATTTTTAGACTAATAAAATTGTTTGGTGCCTGTGATGCCTTAAGTTTTAGCTTTCATGTTTTTCAGATTCTGTACTGCTTTGGTGTGTAACTCTGTACTTCATATAAAGCATTAGCAAGTTCTCTTCACTGTTCAGTCAGACAAAACAATCCTTTTCCAGCCTGAGAACCAAGGACACCCTTGTAGCTTCAGGCCCAAAGAAGTGTAAACAACAGCGAACTGGGGAGAGCAGTCTGGGAGGATGGGACTTCATAACCTGAAACTGTAATTGGACAATTGACCCCAATATGGAAATGGGCCAAAACTTATAAAAGTGTGAAAACTCGTGACCCATCATCCATCTTGTGTCCATTTTGGGGCCGCAGCCAGGCTCTTGTACTGCCCAAGGCGTATCCTTGGAAGCCCTTTGAATAAATACCTGCTTTATTCCTTTAACTCTGTCTAGCCTCTGTTCCAGGTAGCCTCTTTAGGCATCACCTGGGATGAAATCAGCTCCTTCCTTTTAATGATAAATAGAAGGTGAAAACAAGTGTACCACGGCTCAAAATGACATGTCAAATTTCTGCAGCATCTCTCTTAAGTTTACAGGTTTGACCTAGAAATTTGGTTAAGGAGGAAGAGGAGTGTTATCTGTGCTGTTTTATCTCACCAAAGGTTTTGCATTGTAAAATGGTGAGAGATTAAGCGCACGTACAAGTGCTTTTAGGGAGGAGGTGCAGCCCTTCTGCAGCTGTGGTTACACTTAGGATTTAGTCAGATTCCAGAGCCATTCACCTGGGCCTTGCTAGAACCAGAACATATTTGTGAGCTTCTGCAAGTTGGGGAAAATGAACACAAGACTAGAGTGAACTGATGCAGGGTAAGGGCTGAAATGCACAGAACTGAGTTGAAACAAAAGTCTAAATTGGTTCCATGTGGTCACAAAGTCTTCAGCTTGTCGAGCAGTGTAGGCTGGAGTTCAGCTCCTCTATGGCAGGCCAGCTGTTCCACATGCACAGTTCGTATCTGTGAGGTTTGGCTTGGAGTGCCAACAGGCAATGACAGCTTTGGTGACAGGCAGATAGGGCTCTGCAAGTCTGCACAAACTGTGCATCACCACCTGCACCCAGGTGTGCAGTTCAAGGGGGAATGGACAAAGTGTTCTGCTCCTGTTTCAGAAAAACTGCCGTGTTCTAGATCTGTCTGAGAGAAGATTTTCATGACCTGGAATTACCATGCCACGGTTTGGCAGCAGGCGTCGTGTTCTGTCATGTTCCTTCTCCTGCAGCAATGCCCTCAGCCAGCTAAATGATGACCCTAAAATCATTCCAAGTGCTGCCAGCACCCCACTGGAGCTCTTATGCTTGTGTCACTATGACATCTCCTTTTAAACTGTCATCCCTGGTGAGTAATAGAGCTGCATCACGTGAGGAAGCACTAAGAGTCAAAAAGGAAGTGTGCCGGAGGAAGGGAGCTCAGCTCTGACAATAAGTGTGTGTAAGTTAAGAAGAATAAGAAAAAAATTGTAACTATTTTTTTCAGTGTGATTTCTGTAGGAAAGCAGAGGTCTAATTTAATTGATGGGGTGGTTTCTCAAAGATGACTGTGTACAGGCAGTTATTTTTGGAAAGCTAAATAAGACCGAATGTTAAATGGTTCTGTTTCTGTGCAGTCCTTACTGTCCATGTTCATAGCAAAGAAGTGTCACAGAAATCTTCCTTGAAGAAGTTGGTTCACTTCGTCTACAAGCAGGGCTCCAGTACATCTCTGAAATCTGAGCTTTTCTGTGCAGACACTGCTTTGCACATAAGTAATTCAGTTCATTTTTCAGCATCTTTCTTTTATTCATCCTTTTAATAAACCTATGGTTTCTTCTCTGTCCAGCCTTGTAGTTATGATGCCTAATGAATGGTGTAGGAAAAATAAGTGGACTACAAACAGTATTTTCTGTTCTCCTTTTTCTCGTCTCCATTTCCCACTTAAGTAATGTATATGTGAAAGCTTGTTTAAAACCCATAGAATTTCCTCATCCTTTCCACTTACAGCTACTCCTCACCAACATTCATTGTTGTGATTTCTGCCTCTTCTTACCTCAGTCCTTTGTGTCATTGTAGTAGAAAGCAGGCTGTGCTGAATTTTGTGTGGGAATTAGAATGAGGCACAAGCCTCATTAGCTGAACTTGCAGGCCTTGAGAAGAAGCTTTGAGGAGGCTCAGAATCCTTTCTTCCCCGTCAGTCTTTGGCAATACTGGTATTTTCTACTCTTCCAGCTGTGCTTGAGTAATCTGGCCTCTGCTACACTGCAGTAGGAAATTTCTAGGCAAACACGGCTCATGTTCCTGTGGTAACAGAGCTCCTGGGCTGCAGGAGTTTGTGCATTCGTGTGATTTTCAGCACTGCTCTGTTTCTCAGGTTCTTACTGTGGTGACTTGGCTGTACATCAGTGTGTAGAGGGTTGCTTTTTTACAGAGTTTAAAATGGATGGAAATGTAGGTTGAGCTTTGCTGTTCAGAGAACCTAATGCTTTTTCTTTGTGGGATTGCACATCAAGTTACATTAAAAGCTTACTTCCTTTGCTGAGCATGTACCTGCACAGGATTTGTCATCTTGGATAACTGTTCCTTTTCCAGCAGTTCCATGTGTACCAACACACTCATTTTTTAATTTAGAAGTTTGGAAAGAAAATTGATGAGTGACCATCTCTTCGTGAAGAAATCCGTTGCCATTTTCCCAATTTTTCTCCTTTATCTTCTTCTGGTAAACTTTGATTTCTTGGGCCTCTTTTAACTTGAGGTAAACTTCATTTTTAGCACTCTGATTTCTAGTCTTGCAATTGATATTTTTGGTGGTGTAACACTGTTGCACCATCTTGTTATGACGTTTGGCATGGATTTACAGCTGCTTTGCTAATTTTGGTTTATGAGATCGCAACTAATGATAAAATCTGCATTAGTCTGATGATACAAGCTCCAACCCCTTCTGGAAAATTGCTGATTCAAACCTGGTAAAACCATGGAGTTTTTTCCCAAGTGGAGTTTGGTCTTGCAGGATTTGTGCTGTGTTTGGGTAATGTTTTCCTAATGGGAGTTACACAGTCAAGATCTCTCTCTAAGTACTGGAGGGGCTTCTGCCGGCTTTGCATTCCCGCTTCCTTACAGCCCATAATTCCCTGCCTCTGCCACCTCCTCCCAGGCCTTACAGACAGTGTACAATCTATGGCAGGCAGGCAGGGTCCATTAGCCAGCAACATCAGGCTCGAGTCTGACTCTGCTCAATCTTCGTCCCTTCCCCAAAGGCAGCAGCAGATTTTACTGACATGTGGCAGCCCTTCAGGTGATAAATGAAGTCCTCCTGGCACGAGGCCAGGCTGTCCCTGAATGGCTCTCTAAGTCAGGGTACTTGGAGGTAAACAGGACTGCCAGGCACAGGCTCAGCTCTGCTAGGCCTGAGCCTGTTTCTGTGCATCTGCTGCTCCGGCCTCGGCCAGGCTGGGGCTGAGGCACCGCCACAAGCGTGCTCTGGCAGCAGGAAAGCCTCTGTTCCATGGACAGCTGGAGCTGCACCAGCAGGTGGGAACATGGGGCAGGCTGGCGTTGCAGCAGGCCAAGAGGCAGCCTCAATGCAGAACAGACTTGGAACACAGGGAAAAAGACAAATCCCTTATCTGGTTTCATGAGTGTGTTGGTGTCCCTTTGGAGTCTGCTCATTTCTGTGCTTTGAACTGGGAACTTCTCATCGATGGCTGAGACAATTGATAGCACCCAAACTTGGCACTGCTTCCCACCACACTCTGTGCTGGTGTCTAGCTTACTGACTCCTTTTGCCACAAGAAAAGGAGGAAAAGCCTGCATTTTGGAGTTAATTCCTCCCCCTACCATAACACAAAACATGAGCGCTGAGGTTGTCAAGTTCCTCATGTAGGGAAAAATAAGAAACTCTGTATTGCCTTGTCCTTCTTGAACAGAGGGTAATTAAAGCTATGTGGGGATGTTGTGTCCTTTATGCTCAGCAATATGTCTTTTATGTTTATATTCAAGTATGTGCATGACTCTTCATAAAGTCCCAAGAATCTCAAGAGAAACACTATTAATATATAGGAAATGTGGATGCAGTAACTCCTTTGTGAATTTCGTTTGTCTTACTGTGGCACAGTTGTGAGTAGCTCAGCTGATGTTAGTTGTGTTACTCTATAAACCGAACACAGGGTACAAATCAGGCCTGTTCAGGTTGAGTGGATGTAGCTCTCTAGCACAATTTTGTTTCTGAGCTTAATTTAAGGTTTTACTTTATGTCAAAAATATGTAGTTCTTTCCTGATGCAGTGAAAATCAAACCAATCCCCAGCTATATAAATTTATGCTCAGTAAATATGGTCCTCAGGGATGTATTGACTGTAGCTATGCAAATAAATAAATAAATGAAACTTCTTATGTAAATATAAAGCTCTAGTTTACATGGGACTGATGCATTAGAGAATCTCACTTCCTTTAATTATTTTTATTGCTTAGATGAGCTGATCACTTCAACAATTTTAAATCTCATCCATTCTATTGCATTAATTAAATTTGCAATTTCTGTGATGATTAAGGTAAACCATAGTCCTTGAGAGAATTAAAATAAAATATCAAGAAACCAAATCAACCAGTGATACAATGTGATTTCATATTTAATGTAAGAGCACATTTAATGAGTATTATAAAATAACAGATTGCATGTTTAAAGTCAGCCGTGGCTGCAGCAAGTAACTGACTAGTGAAGTGCAACAACAGAATACAGAAGCTGGTTTTGCAGTTGCTATTTGTGAAATTAAATGTACTGGAACGAGACTGCACCAGGCAAGAGCACACAGGGGGGCATAGTGAGGTTTGTTGCAGCTGGGTTTTCTGCAGGCTTTCTCCTTCTCAGCAGTTTTTGTTACTGCTGTGCGTCTGATTCCTTTTAGTTGGTGAAGTTCTTGTGAATGTATGTTGATGTTTAGGAGGAAAAGCCTGGGAGTTTTGACTTGTGTTGTTGTAAGGGCTTGGTGTGGAAGGGCTTTCTGTAGAGCTGTTGGCGGCCCTGAAGTGAGTGGGGTAACCAGCAGTTAAAAGACTTAAGTTATGTAGTGCTAATCAATGTGTCAGTGATTTTCAGCATGAGCCATATGAAGCATCAGATAATGTGGTCTGAGTGTGCCAGCAAAGCAGGGGGAAGGCAGCTTTATTTGGTGTTACAGCTTTTGTCTCTTTTGTTAGCAGAAGAATCCTTTTATTCTGCTAAGTGGCATTGCATCTTTAAGTTTGGCTCTTCTGGGTTACTGTGGAGCATAAAAATGTCTTTGAGTGCAGACAATGACACCACTCTTTGCCATGCTACATTAATTCTCTTTCCTTTTAATGGAGCACAAGGTTATTTTAGCTCAAGTGAAGCATTGCTGGCTGTAATATCCCTGATAACTGTAGCAGTATCCGTAACAGACTGAGGAAATGAGGTTTCACTAAGGTTTGCCACTGATTTTTAAATTTTTTGTCTCAGAAAGTACATGCCTAATTTGCACCAAAATAGGTAATGATTCAGTATAAATCAAGTGTGAACCAGATCTTGAAGCATTTTCCATCCCTGCTTAAGCCTCTGTTTGTATGTTTCCTTAAATGCATGAAAGTTCTTTTCCTAGTATGTCCAGATTCTCTTAAACATTTTTTCTTTCCCTGAAGTCCACTCCACTTTTGCAGCCAGTCATTTAAAATGTAAAATAGAGTAATCCGCAGCAAAGGGAAGTGGAATTTGAACACCTCTCTTGAGGATCCTGCTGTGGGGGGTGAGGTCTGGGGTGGCTGCCACACTTCCCACTTGTATTTTCATTTCTTGTTGTGCTTTAGTTTCTATATGTGTTTCCTGGAATGAAGAGTTTCATAATTGGCTGCACTGCTGACTTCAAGAGCTGTGGAAACAAGCTCGACTGAAATGAATTGCTCCCTCTCTCTCTGCACACACAAGATGGATCTTTCAGAACTTACATTTTTTTGTTGTTTGAAAGCTTTGTTTGTTATGAATCTGCAACCACGTGTTATGCATACGGATAGACATCATGACTCCCAGCTAAACCACAAATATGTAATTTTCCTCTGGATTCTTTCCTCCAAAAACAGAGATCTCTACTACTTCAGCTGAACTAAGCTTTTTATTTCAGTAAAGTTAGCACAGACATTTTTAGAGCATTTTTAGGAGGTATTCTGTGTTCTGTTCCCTTTGCTGTTGCAGACAATGTTGCTGATGGTCTAATAGGTGAATTCTGCACTGGTTCTTGGATTGATACCCAAATATTGGGAACCTTTACTTGATCTGAGGGTGAGGAAAAACCAACCCCCAACCAAAACCAGGTTGCACTATATGGGGTGATGTGGATGGACATCACTGGATGGCATTAGAGCAGCTTCTGCAGGGGTGGTAAAGCTTGTCATGTGTTTTCTGTGATAATCCTGCCCCAGCCTTGGCATTTGTGGCTCTGGGCTGAACCCATTCTGTGGGACACTTTTGTCTTGGCCTTTTCCCTTTCCCTAGAGAAAATAAGGAATTCATTCAGGCAGCATTTCTTTCCCAGGCAGCCTAAATCTGCCCATTTGGAGTGTTTGACATCCTAACCCATGGTGGCTTACTGTCACCCTGTCACCCTGCTTCTGGAAAGGTACCCCCAAGGAGAAAGTGTTGGGCTGTCTGTGCCACCTGAGAGCCGCATCCCATCTTAACCTCCCCCCCTGCACCTCCCCATTTCCCTGTGGCAGGAAAGGATCTGTTCAGACATGGGGGCAGAGAGAAGGAACAGGATGGGGAAATGCTGGGCATGTGAGCTGGGAGCAGAAAGAGGCAAAAGGAAGGTCTCCTGACTTTGGTCTGTGGTTAATGTTCTGGCTTTGCAACCATAAATCAGGAGTGGTGCTTTGGGAGCTCACTGTGGAGCCTTGGAATGTCTTTGCTCCTTTTCCAGAGGAGATACCAAGCCAGGCAGCTCTTGAAAAGAGACAATCTGTGGGGCTACTCCCATCTGCTCAGACATCTTGCTTTACTTAGGTACCCAGCCCTCTGCAAAAAAGCATCATGGATCATGGAATCATGTGGGTTGGAAGGGGTCTCTGGAAGTTACCCAGTCCCAACTCCCTGCTGAAACTATGTCCAGTAAATTTAGGTAAACCAAAGCCCATTCTGCTGAGTTTGGACACTCTGCAGAGAAGGAGATTGGCCAGCCACTCCAGGCACCACTCCAGTGTTTCATCACCTTCCTATCCACATAAATAAATAAATAAATAAATGTGTCTCTGTGCTTTGCTGGGATTTTCCAGACTTCACCATGTGTCTGTGGCCTCTTGTCTTGCCGTTTGCACCCTGGAGAAGACTTCTTTCAGGCTTCCCTGCTGATCAGCAAACCAAGTGCTGGAAGGAAAAGTGGATATTCCCCAATACAGCAGCATCCCTGTTAGGATGTTTTTGTTCTTTTCTGTAAATTGCGTTTGCTTTCATTTTAAAATATTGTGACATAAATTCCTAAACAAAGTGTAATGTGACTAAAAACTCTAAACAGCAACAAACTCTTTGGAATGCAGGATTTCCTTGCTTCCAATGTGTGGATTTGGAATTGCATTTTTATTGGCTGAACTTGTCTGTGCCATGTCATGTCCATAAATCCAATCTCCTTGTGTTTTGTATTTTATGTACATCTTTATTAATGGAATGCCCATTCAATAAGAGATTTTATATGATCTTAGATACATATTGGAAACAGCACATGGAAAATTAGGACTCAGCCTGCCTGCTTAGCCAGCTTGTCCATAGCTCTGCTGGGATGTTACCCTTGCCTGTCCCTGTGCATGGCACGGGTGTGAGAGGCTGGTACCAGCCTGGCTCATCTTCCCCTGGTGCCCGAGGGCCAGGGGACAGCCCTCATGAGTTCCAGGCAGACAGACATCCCCCTAACCACCCCTGGCTTGTAGCAAGTGTTTCAAGTGTCCTTTAGATTTTTCCTTGCTCCTTCAAACTTTAGCTTTTAAAAAGTCACTTTTCGTCCTGATTTAGTTGCACTGCTGTTAGGAGTATCTGTCAAAGCCAGGGCATTCCAAAGGATGCAAGCTGGTCTGCTCCTTGGCTTTTGGCTGCATCCTGGCACGGGGTGAATGCTCTGACCCTGCAAATAACACCAACCCCCATCACTGGCAGTGAATGAATAGGTCCTAATTCCTCCGTTCAGGCTGGGCTTTTTCAGATTTCGGCACTGGAGATGTTCCTACTCCTACAAAACTGCTGATCCGGGCATCTTTTTCAGTTGATAGGGGTTTAATGATACCTCTCTCCTCCTAGTCACCTTCCAAATTTGGAAGTTCTTTTTATAGTGGTTTCACCAGTGTTAGTATTCTCAGGGACTGCCCATGGGAATGTGCTTCTAATTTTAGTTTGTCCTCTACATGTCTGTCTCCTTTGAATGCATCCAGCTTCTCATTCCAGCCACAGTGGGCCAAGCATGACACTCTGCTCCTGATACTTGTGCATTGAAGATGTTCTGGTGCTGCATTGTAATAAAATCCGCAGCTCCTGCCCTTGTGCTGCACAGCAGTGAGTAGCGCTGGTGTCTCAGCGATTTTACCACCCAGGTAGTGCTGTTTAATTAGTAGATTTGGTGTGCATTTATTCACTGGGCGACCTTGAGAGTTATTTAATTGTGTTTCAGCAGTTTATACTTGGTCTGATGTCAGTGGTGGTAGTGCTGGGGTTGTGTTGAATTTGACTGTGCGGTCTTGCCGGGAAGGACTTGATGGATGATCTAAAACCATAATTGCAGCTGACTGGCTTGCAGCTATCTTTTGTAGCATATATGTATTTTGGGAGTTACTGGATGTGCTAAATGAGAGGAATATTTAGAAAGAGATTTCAACTGCAACTAGTAGTCTGGATTTGTGAATACAGCCTGGCTTCTGCTCTCTCCTGCAGCATTTCCATCCAAGTTTATGTGGGTTGTCACTGAGCTAATTACAATCTTACAAATGGTCCCACAGGACAGGACAAACTCTCTAATTTTCATTTATTGTGAGACTCTGATTAAAAGACAATGGCAGTTTCTCATCATAAGCCTCAAGTTTGTCATCTATTAAGTCAGTATGCATTCCCTGCTTTTTGTAAAACAAACACTTGGAATCATTTGGGATCATCATTCTCTTGTGAACCTGCACGTTAGGGAGATGACAGTAATTTATAGTTGTCTCCAGCTGTGGTAGCATCACTTACTGTGACAGTTAATTGATAGAGGGGGAAGGCACGTTCACTCAGAAAATAATACAGATGGTTTTGAGCCCAGCCCAGTGGATAGAGATGGAGTGGGATCATTATGGGAATACTCTGTCTGGGCATGGTACTTTGAGTCGCTCAGTCTTACGCTCTGTTAACTTAGTGAGAGCTCCTACTGCTTAAGTGTTGTCCTGGCTAATTGCAGAGGCATTTGGTTCTCCGGCTTACAGCAAGGTTTTGTTCACCGCGTTGGATGGATGGATGGATGTCTGCAGCACCACACAGATGGAAACAGGACACCACTTACCAAACCTGACTTTTTTATGCTTTGACACTTTTCAGACTGTGCTTATTCATATTTGCTGTGAGTGTAAGAAACAGACTCAGTCCCTGCATTTCCCCTCTTGCTACCATAAAGAAATAAAGAGGGATAAACTGCAGTGGTATGGATGGAGCTGGTCTCTGAGATGTTCCTGTTGCTTCCATTCAGAATATTCAGGATTCATGGTTATGAAAGGGAACACCAAGGACAGAGATGTCATTATAATCATGCTTTAGGCCTGTTGCATTCATTTTAGGTCTTTTTCCTCAAAGCTGGTAACACAAAATTTGGGGACCTGGTCCTATGGAATTGGTTTTAGCCTTCTTTGCTTGCACAGATATAAAGAACCCCATCATCTAAACGAAGGAAGAAGGTGGATTTGTAGTGGTACTGTATAACATGATAAAGTAATAATTAATTCCACAAAATACAAAATTCTCCGTGAAGTTGACTTTATTGTCCTGGAACTAATTTTGTGCTGGAGCAGGTCCATGCCCTGACAAATGCTGCCGTCACTTCAGAATAAACCATTTTCTGATCTCCAAGGGCTGCTGTGCCTTGGAATAATAGAGAGTATAATTGAGAAGTGATTTCGAGAAAATGTAGATTTGGTCTGGTTCGAGAGAAGACCTGGTATCTTAGCACTTCTTTTGGTTTTAAATAAGGTTTTTAATTTGGAAAGATACTCAGCATTCAAAGGGCACATTGTGATACTTAGTATTGCTGTCACAGATGCCTGGAGTCTGCCTGGAGATAAGTGATTTGGGAGTCCTGGTACCAAACCAAATAAACAGTCATTAAAAGGTGGTACCTACTGTGATTAAGTGAATTGGTGGTTGTGTTTCAGTGAGTTTTCCACGGGTCCTCAGAAAATGAGCTCAGATCTGTCTGATGTTTATAACCACATCACTGAGGGGTGTGGCTACATTTGTACTGTAATTTATGGGGTTTTGACTTCTTATAGAAAAGATGATGCAATGTGTGATCCTCACTGCAAATCTGGAATATTCAAAGATCCCACCGATTCCGTTTGGTGTAACCCTTCTAGCACAGTGGTAATTCATGTTACACTTACCACGTAGGAAGTAGAATTTTAGGTCTGTCTGCATTTAAAAGCTCCCCCAACTTAATCAAAAGATAATTTATTTTTAAACTGACGTTGCTATTTCTTTGTGGCCACCTACTGCTCTGTAAACTGGGAAATTGTTTCAGTTTAAATTAGCTGATGCTTTGTTTTAAGCTGAATTAAGGGAGCATAAACTTTGATTTTATGCCAACATAATAACATAAACTAGAGCATTTTTCTCTTGTAGACAAAGGTCTTAACAAGTAGTATTTGTAATGCTCACTCTACAGTCTGCAAGAAATAAGAGCAAATAAAGTTCCTTTGTATATTCTTTTGTCATCTTCCCATAGGGAGGATTGGCAAGAATTCCTAGAGACAACTTTATTTGAAAATGAACTTTAAATGTTAACGTTTTAAATGTTATTTACTCAAGACTTGAGGTAGAATGAACTTTGACTTGAAAGTTATTTATTGTTTACCAGGTCTTACATAAAGTTTTTATGAAAAACCAAAGCACAGTAGCAACTCTTTCTGAACATCTGTATTTTCAGGTGACCAGCAGGACAGTAATGATAATTTTGACATGTAGATGTGTATATGCTGAAAAACTACGTTCAGCCTATTTTATGCTCTGTCATTTAAGGGCAGACCTGCAAGAGAGGGTTTTTGCCTCTGGTTCACATTCCACAGGTGGCACTGGGCATTGGATGAGGCAATTCCAGTGTGTTTCTGTCCCCCACCACAGCAATGTCTTAGCAGTGAAATTTGCTGGTATGCTTTTCTCTCCAGATGCATGTTCTTGTTTGGAAACTATTGTAGGAAATGGAAAGTTCAGCCTCATGGAAATATGGTGTGGGTTCTTTGTTGTAGCTGAAATGAAATGTGTCAGGATTCCTTGACCATGGGTGTCAGGGATTTGTTTCTGCAGGCATAATTAGTCTCCCTTATTTACTTTACAATGCTGCTTTGCAGAGCAGTTCTCTGTCTGGGATGAATAATGTGATAAAAACACATCTCTCTTTGCACAATTACCTGGGAAGCTGCTGTGGCAGATTCTTTACAGGGTCATTGACCTGCAGGTCCTTGTGAACTGTTTTAGCAGAAATTGGAGCAGAGACACTTTCATGGAGACACTGGGTCACACTGGAGTTCTGTGCGTGTTCTTCCCAACAGATGCAGTCCATATGGAAAAGACTTCTACAAGTGTTTATTTGTAGGAGCGTATTTGTTGCAGCTTTTTGTTCCTGTCAGGTTCTTAGAGTGGTTAAGTGCCTTGGAACAGCCAAGTGGGGTTTTGTCTGTGGTCATTTGCATCACAGCTGGGGGAAAGGAAATTCTTAATTATTAAGGATTGTATTCCATTAAATAGCAAATGGCCGGCTTGCTCTGTGGCATTACATGATCACTTATTAAATTCCTCATGAAGGTAGTTTGCTAAAAACATCTTCTTTACCATAATTTATTGATCATATTCCATCAGAGTAACCAGGACACTCTTCCAAATAGGTTCTATAAGCGTCTTCTGTTTCAATTATTTTCTCCATAATATATCTGTTTACAGCAGAAAATTCCTGTTTAGTCACAGATTTGAAAGTACTTCCTTTAACAAAATGAATGTTTGTGGTTTATGTCAATACTGGGTTTGGGTTTGGATTTATATTATTATTTTCTTTTTTTAGCTTGAACTTTTTTATTTTAGCACTATTAGTAAAATGAAAAATTCTGTCCATCTTGTGGGGAAGAAGTGGGCAGGAATGTCCTGTTTCCTTCAGCCTTCGGAAAGAGAGGGGGCAAAATGTTTAGTGGTTCACTGACTGAATGAGGATAAATTTGCATGTAATTTCTGTCAGGAAGAGGGGGATTTACAGGTGCATTTAATGCAGTCATCAGACTTGAGAGCTGGTTCTTCAGCCTTGCTGCATTTTCATTATGCTACAAAGTAGGTGTAATGTAATCATCTGAAGGATAACCGGGGGAGAAGGGCAGACTGCTTTAGCTGCTTCCAGTTACCAGAGGAGCAGTTTTAGAAGTCCTTGTTGACCTAAATCAGGGAGAGACCAAAAAGCCATGACTGTGTATACAGGTACTACGTTTTCAGTATTCCCTTGGTCAGAGTTGGGATTAATTACAAATATTTTTTGTTGGGATGTTTATAAAGCAGTGGTCACTAGATTCAAATTGTATACAAGAATTGGATTATTACTCAGTTATTAAATCAGTATCTGACATAAACCTCAATAAAGCTATTTTTTAATATTTTTTTATTTCTTTACACAGTTCTTCTAATCAACTTTCAAATTAATTGTACTAGGTTACCTTGAATCCACAAGGATTTTGGTTTTACTTGATGGTCTTTGATAAGGTAATGCTTTTAAAACTAAAAACCCGAAAGGCCAAGGTTTTAGGAAATTTAGATGTAGTTATTGCTCCTGCTGACTTAAAGATTTAGCCTAGGTTTTCTGAAGGTAATTGTTACTAAATAAAGGTGTCTTAAATACAGTGGTAATTGCTTTGCAAACGTTGTCTAAGGCTGTTTGGGGCATACCTGGCTCCTGTGTGAGAGGTTTCTTTTCTGTGGCTCCTCTTGAGTCATGCCACAGGATTGCAATTTTGTGCTTTCTGTTTTGTTTAAAATATTTAAAGTAGACTGACTTTGTTTTCATAAGTTGATGCTTTTAAATACCTTGGAGCTTGGTCCTCATGAAAGGGGAGCATTTAAAAAATAAACTCACATGCGTCTCTGAGTGGTCATTATGTAAATTGTTTATATGTCTGTCTTTAATGTATTTTAAGAGAGGAGAGCCAAGAAGGGAGGCTGTGTCCTACCCAATGGTTACAGCTCCCCAGTAGCTAATTTTGTTGATGTGGAGGCCCTACATATTATTTATATAAATCTGTTCCCAGGGTTTTTTAGCACTGTAAATATTAAAAGGGATAAAGTCTAATTTTGATAATTGGGCAATTGCATTGACTCGGTTGAAGTACACTGTGTGGCTTCCTGAGCCTGTTAATTTCAATTGATGTAACATCTCTGTGTTACAGCTTGTCATTTTATTAGTTAACACTCCATGAAATTCTTGTGTCTTTATTCCTCTACTTACATGTTCTGATGAATGCAAAAATAGTTTAAAAAGTGTAACTGCTTAAAGCATCAACACGGGCAGCTGAGACATCAGTTTGCTCATAGCAAAAATTTGTGTCAGACTTGCTTTTAATCCATGCAATTATCCTCATAAGGCTTAATGCGATGATATTTGTAAGGCTTCTTGTTGCTTTGTAAAAAATCTTGTTAAACTTACAAAAGCAGTCCTTCAGCTGCAAAGAGGAGCTGGCTCACCCTGAAACACAAGATTTCCAGTAAATGACACGGTTGTATATTAAATGAAGGTGCAGATGTACGTTTTAGTTCCCTGTTCTTTTGTGCAACAACTCCATACAATTGTGCTGTTTTCATACATGAATAATTAAAGGTGTGTAGCTCCAGCTGTTGCTTTTAACTTCATGGACCCAGGATATAATTCCACAGAACTGCTCTGGGCACATGTGCACACAGAAACGCACACACACCTGTGTTACGGTGCACTGAAAAGCAACTAAAGCTGTGGGATAAAGAGATAAGCATCAGTTATCTCAACTGCTCTACATGGGGACTACGAACACAGAATTATATGTTTTGGAATACCTCTTGGGTTTTTGTTCTTTTTTAAATTAGTTCATTTTATCTGGGAAATTTTATTTTTAAAGACTGTCAGTCTTCACCTACCAGGAATGAAACAAGAGTGTCTCCATGACAAAAGAGCTGGTAATTTGAGGCCATCTGCTTTGACATCTGTACCTGGAGTCACTCAGTGCAAAATGTGATCTTTTATCTGCTTTGACAAGTAATTTTTCATTTTCTCTGTAGCAAGAATCTTTTGCCAGTGTTAACACTTTGGCAAAGGGACTTCTCCACGTGCATGCAGTAGGCTGGCAGTTAATCAGAATACAGTTGTTTATTGTGAGGGCCTTGATGGGGGTGGGTTTTGCTCACAAATGAATATTTTTGGAATATATGGCATCTTGTTCATAGTACTCAACACTTGCCGTTGCAATGCCTTGGGGGAAAAGGCAGTATTTCCAAATATTAAATTCTCTAGTTATTTTTTGTCATAGTTGAGATGGTCATAATACAAAGCAATGCACTCCATTTTCAGAAGGCTTCAAACTTTTATTCTAGCATGCATGCATTTTATACATTCTTACAAAACTCCTAAGTTTACGCTTTACTCATTGGTCAGGAAAGACAAACAAAGTGCTCATTGGAATAGGCAGTTGCAGGTTTCTCTTATTTATCCTTCTTTCTTTCTTGGTTTCTATGTCAACGACCTTGGTAGAAAATGCTTTCAGGGGTAAACATGGATCCTCTTATCAAGCTTCTCTCTGGCTCACAGAATTCACTGTAAAACCTCTTCCACAATTTTTCCCATCATTTCTTATTATACCAATTTTTGAGATGCAGATGAATAGGATTTTTTTCCTGAAGTTTTTGGCCCTAAATAATTGTGAATTTGCACTGTAATAAAAAAATTACCTTTTGAAGGAATTTGGGAGTTATACAGTTTTGGTTCACTGTTGCTGAATGCAGGCCACCTGTTAATGGTGTGTACACAGCACTGCTGATTTGCATAAAGTCATTTAATGACTGTAAGGATTGCATTTTACTGCTGGTGTGTTTGACAGCATTGGGGGAGGATTATTTTCTTAAATATGCAAAGCATTACTCTGTGTTTAGTGTTGTTCAGAAAGCAGCTGCCCTAGAGCATTGCTACTGTACTAATCTTACCAGATTAGCCTCTAAATATTTCAGACTCTTAGGTAACAGCTCTTATTAGTATTTGCCAAGTTCTCTTTACTGTACCTGATGAGCTTTATTATAGAGGGCCCCAGGCTTCCATGGTCTCAGCAGAACAGTGTTGTGTGAGAGGAAATGTGAGTGTAAGGAGCAGTAAGGACAGCACAGACTCCATTTTCGTGCTGAGTTCCCTGCCTGGGAGCTATAGCTGTGACTCTTATGCACCACTGATTTAAGGGGTTTGGTGGCTCAGCAGAGATTATTTATACCATTTATACCAGGCAGTCAAAAGAGGATGTGGGGACACGATGGAGCACTGAGGTGCTGAGAATGAAGCTGCAGTGAAGCTGTTTTGTTTGAAGGGATCAGATCAGTGCCAACAGTAGCACTCCTGAGCAGTGGGTCACAAACTTTTGCATGCTCAGTTCTGCTTCTTCCTGCAGGGTTATTGTGTTTACCTTGGGATCCCAGCACATTTCCCTTGGGATCCAGATTAAAAGCTGTAGGATGAATGCTGACTTTGGTCTCAATTCTTGGTACTGCTGTAAAGGTTCCTGCACTGGTGTCCACAAGAGTTTCAGGTAAAGTTCAACTAGTAACTTTATTTTCTGTCCCTCGTCACTTTGTTTTATGCAGTAGAACAGGAAAGGTGGCAAAGGGTGACTTTGCAGGAAGGTGTGAGTTCTGACAGTGCTAAGCCGCAGCAGATCTGCCACTTCTCAACCAACAATTCTGCTGAGCACAAGGCTTGCTTTGTCAGAGACAGGACAGCAGAAAATGCTTTTAGACAGGTGTTTGAAATAGAAAGTTGAGTGGTTCAAATCTGAGGAAAAAACATATCTGGTTATGGCTTTTCAGTGACTGAGGGTTTTTTTTCAATTTTTATTTTGCCTTTTCGTTTTCAAATGCAACAATTTATCCCATATCTACTGGCAGACAGGTACCAGTTCATAGAACACCCAAAGCTGACTTAAGCCATTCCATGAAGTTCCTTCCATTATGTAATGAAGTTCATTTTTGAAAGGCTATGGCGTTTTTAGTTTGGGGTGTGTGTTTGTTTCTTTGTTTCAGTAAGTGGTGTATGTAAGGCATGCATAAATACTGTGATACACTTTTGGAAGTGAACATGGAGGGAAAGCATCCTTTTTCCTTTTTCATCATTGCAGGAAAGCAGAAACTTTAAGTAATTTGCATATTTCAGCAGATATGACGTAAGCTTTTGTGACTTTCAAACCCATTTTAAACCTCTACCTACTGATGAATGTGCCCTGTAACTTCCTAATGGTGCACTAATTTGAGACGTGAAATTTCACAGAGTTGCAGGATCGGTGTCTCTGGGGGTCCACAGATCTTAATCTCTACTACCAAAGGGAAAATCCATGTCTTTACCATTGACTATGTTAATGCCTTTCCATGCTCTGTTCATCAACACAACCAATGGGGTTGCATAGAGAGAGTTTTCCCCAAGGAGCGTCTCTCTGGCAGTTTGGCACCTCGGTGCACATCTGTGCAGCTGCTGTGCTGACCATGCAACATAACTTTGGTGTGAAGTTCAGTCTTCTCCAATAGTTTGTCTTTGTATCGTGAACTAATTCAGATACCAAGTTTAGCAAAATGATCACAAGCAGTTTCACACAAATATTTTAGGCAATAGGTTTAGATGTGGTTAAATATCTTTGTCATCAAGAATTCCTCTCTGACTGCCGACTGTTTGACTTGACTCCTTGCCTGGAAAAATTTGATTTTCAGTGGAAGTATGTGGAATACTATTATTTTGATTTTTTTTTTTTCTTTGAAGGCAGAAATTCAGAAAGGAAATCATGAAGTTATTTGGCCATTATATCAAGCTTTCTGTGGGATAGGCACAAAATAGTGCAGTTCAGCAGAAAAAGTCACATAAAGGAGATCATTTCACTTTTCTGTCAGATTGGAGCTGGCCCACACTAATGGCTGAATGGAAGCTAATCAAGCTAATAGGAGTTATCCCTAAAATTATTGTTAGGGTATTTCCAGTGTGATGAGTGGAAAGGATTTCAGGTGAAAATCATTGCTGAGGCCAAAGTGGGGATATTCCTGATGTTTTGTGGGCTTACAGTATTTCTCCAAAAGGAAGGGCTGTAAGCTCCCTGGTTCCTGTCAGGCATTCCATTGCTTAGGACCAACGACTTTGTCTGAGGTTGTTAAGCACCTTCTCTGGAGCCCAGTAGAGGAGAGTGACCACAGGGCTACAGCAGGCAGGAGGAAAAGGAGCTACCTCCATTTCCTTGCTGCCCTCTCAAGTGTTTGTTAATAACAGCATTGATGAAATATCTGCAGTTAATAATGATCTAGTCTAACTGAAATCTTTTCAGAAAAGATAAATGCAACTGTTACTACTGATGAATGCTTGGTGACTCTGGAGAAATAGGAGTGGTAGTGTGAGCTTCTGATGGAAGTTATTATACTGGATGAATAAACCCTGTAATTGCTGCCTTTTGGTTTGTCGTGCCTGAATCCTGCCTGATAGGGGTGTGTGAAGAGCTGTATCTGTCTGCAGTGACTGCACAAATACTTCTACTAGTGCATCTTCTCTTAGACTGAGTGTCTTCTCCAATTGCCATCCCAGCATCCCTTGTCTTTCCCATGGCAGGCTGGGTGCAGGCAGAATGTCTGGGCCAAGCTGGATTAGCCTTGGTGCCATCGTGCACCCTTTGCTCTGCACTAGGGATTGTTCTCCTCTGCCCTCACTTATTTGGCATTTTCACTTCACAGACATAACCATGTGCCTAGATTGACCAAAGATGCCAACATCAGCACTTGCCAAAAGGCAGCTCTCATCTTCCCCGGCTGCCTCAGCCTGTTTTCCTTTTCAGAAACAATCAGGGACATATGATCCTGAATCAGAGAAGGATTTGTTCCATCTCACTTCTGTGATTCAGGCATTTGGGAGGAAAAGAAAGGAAAAGAAAGAATGTGATCCTTGAAGAATATATCCTTGAAGAGGTGTCAAACTTGAGTTTGGCTAGCAAGGAGTTAGGCTTCCCAGGCTGAGCAAAACATCGTCCATCATCTCAAATAACAGCCTCTTTCTAGTCCAGAGGGACAGATCTGTGGTTCTGCAGGCACTTGGAACCAAATCCTGTTCTAGAAAAGGAAATGACAAAACGAGAGCTCCTCCTGCTTCGGGCAGACACCAAAGCTCAAGAAGCCCCTTTCCATGGTGCCATCCTGGCCTTCCTGGTAACAGGGATATGACAGAGGAGAACGTCGCTCTGAATTGAAAAAGCCGTGCTTGGAGTTCGTACTTTCTGATAGAAAAATCCTGTTCATTAAATAGGCTAGTATCATTTGCTATGCATAAAGCTTAAAGCGTTGTTAACTTTTTTGTAGATGCATATGCATAGCAGACCAAATGCGCTCCAAATTTTACAGATTTTGGGCTTTACAGCATCTGTGGCATACCCAAGGGGCTGTACTAAATCCCATTTCATGAGTAGTGTCTTTAATGCTGCTGTACAAAGCAATGTGCCCAACAGCCGGATGTTTTAGGGGTCTCAGTCCTCAGCTAGAAATGTGAAGATGCTCTTCTAAGCTGGTATGTGGTGTCTCATCCCACATTTGGTTTGCTTTAAAGATGAGACATTTGAGAGTATTGAAAGCTCAGCTCAATGCAAGCAGACAGAAAACTGATTTGGGGATGTTTGGGGGTTTTTTGGGAGGGTGGAGAGTGGTGTTGGCTGGCCCCTTCATAAAAACATGGAATAATCTGAAATACAGAACCAGCCAAAACCACAAACTCTGATTTAGACCTACTTGGCTCTTCTGAATCATCATGAGCTCTGCACACTGAGTCAGCCAAGAGCTGGTTTTCTCTTCAGTATTGTGTAAACACAAGATGTTTCTCTGGGCTAAATATTATTAAGTTAAAAAGTCATGTTTATTTGTCCTGTGTAAAAAATGATTAATACAGAAAGTTACCATCTGGGGAGATCTGAAAATTCTTTTCTTTTACACTTTCTTGCTCAATTCAGCTTTGAACACAGATGACTTTTAGGGTACCCTGTTTTTTTCATTTGATTCTATAAGTGATAATTATTAGGATCAAACTACTGGCAAGGCTTCCTGTATTACCTTTGGAAATGACAATTTCATTTAAGGTAATTGAGGAAAACCACAGGACTTAATTCCTAGTTGGAGCACGATGTGGTGTGAATTCTTAAAATTCAAAGGGAAGATTGTGCAGCTGACAGAGCACATTTTCAGGGAAAGCTTTAGATCTGGGCACAGAGAGAGGTATGTAAACGTGGCATGGGGGCTTAATTAGGATGCTCTGCGCTGGCCAGGAGATTTCTCTCTTTGCAACTCTTCACAGTATGTGTGAGAAAATGTTAACAAGCCCTGGAAGGTTGTTACTCTGCTGAAATTTGTGACTAATTGTGGGGGGATTTTCCTCATCTTTCTTTATTTACAACTTCTAAGATGTAATACTGATGAGAGAAAGGTTGTACAACATCAGGAAAATAAGAGTTACGGAAAAGGCCATTCTGAGGGTCGGGAATTTAAAATGAAGCCTTGCACCCCACAGCTGAGAGCATACAGAGATGCAATACCAGCTCTGCAGTAGAATTATAACCCCCCGTTGTCCCCCAAACCAACAACAGCCGTTAAAGACATGGAAAAGGTGACTGGTGTTTATCTTTTCTTCCCCCTTTCCATAGTGCGGCTCCATGACAGCATATCAGAAGAAGGATTCCATTACTTAGTCTTTGACTTGTAAGTATTTGTTTTGCATTTGTTTAGCGTGTGGGGGATGGGCTCTTGAAACCTGGAGATGCAAGTGCAAGCTCACGAGATAAATGCCTGGTTCTGGTGCGATGAGCTGGACAAATAGATGGAACCAGCTGGAAGGACAGGAACATATTTGGTCATTTGCATGTGCAAGAACTCATTTGTAAGTGTCGCTGTAAGGATTCCATTTATTCCATAAAAACTAATAAAGCTCCACTGGTGAAGTGGATTTTAATATACAGTGTAGGTATGTAAGTAAAGGTTGTGTGATACCTGCCAAAACGAAGCAAAGACTCAGAAAAAAATATTTGCTGCGAGCCAGTTGTCTAAAGGAAAGATAAAAAAAGGTATGTGGAGCACTAATTTCTCTACAGAAAATCTCAACTGCTGGATTGAAAAGGTAAGCCTGAGTTTAGAGAGGGGAAAGATTGTTTTAGTATTTCATTCCTGATTGATATCTTACTGATTTATAATGTTTCATTTTGACACCACTCAGAATGTAAAGTGCCCAACACATAGAAAGGAAGTTTCCTACTGATATTCTATTTTGCTTCAGGAATTTAGGTCCCATGAGTTGTTCATGTAGCGACTGGCCTGTATGGAGCTTGTTTTTTCCAGATAAGGCTGTTTAGTGGAAGCAGGGATGGTGACAGCATGAACTGTGTGTCTCAGGCTCATAACTTGAAAAGAGAAACTCATTTCCTCATTTTTCCCTGGGATGGGCAAACTTTTCCACTCATTTGAAAAGTTACTGCTTATGGTTTGGGATATGGACAAACCTGAATGATAGGAATTGTATTGCAAAACTGACTTATTTAAGTAAAATTATCTCTTTAAACTGTAAATTTTTCCAGGGCCGTTTATGGTTTAACAGACAACACAGCCACCCACCTACCTGAAGAGCTTTCTTAGTACCCCCTGTGGTTTTGCTGGTTAGAATGAGAATACATTATTTCCCCAGAAATTGGAAGTAGCTCATTTCTAAGCACACAAACAGAAGTATTTACATTGTGCATGGCTAAGTTAGAACCTGAATCTTCCTGCACACAAACAATTGTGTGCTTTCATGTTCAAGTTACATTCTGGTTTACTTTCTGACTTAACTTTTTTTAAAGAAATCTGTAAAGACTTCTTCAGCACTAGATTTCAGACTAGAAATAGACAAATATTAAAATAGTCCATCTGCGGTGAAGGCATTTGGGATTCGGGACTCAGATCCTAACTGGGCTCCACAGAAGCTTGTACGTGATTTGTGTCTATCCCAGGTAAGTGCTGTAAGTGACTGTTGGCTTGGAAATGGCTCCAGGGCACAATACACATATTTGTTCTCTGACATGCACTGGGGTTTGTTTTGGTTTTTTTTTTTCCCTTAAGGGCTACAAAGGAAATCTTTTGATGTGGAATTGGAAAAAGCTTCTTAATTCAGAACGTTTCTAAGAAGTGCATGCAAAATTCTTAGTTCTAGGGACAATATCCCTTTTAAAAAACAGTGGCTTTTTTTTGTTGCTGCGCTGCTGTACTGTGAGAAATTCTGCCATACTATAATTGCAGTTAGTCCACGTCTGCCTTAAATTTAATGTATGCCAGACTTATCTCAGAGGGTTATGATTGTGATGTAAGCTAGAGCATTTGAACAACTTCAGAATTGTAGATAACGGTATCTAGATCTCAATAATAAGGGAGCAAATAGAAGCCTCTGTTCTGCAATAAAATGTTAATGCCTAACCCAAAGATAGTGCCTTGGCAGAAAGCTAGATTCCACAGGAAGTGTTCTGCCTTAGCTGGAACTTCCTCCCTTCCCTGTCAGTCCCATTCAGGACAGAGGAACAGCCTCAAATATATTTATGAAGCTTTTATGTTTTGGCCGTGTGGTTTGAGGGTTTTGTAAAAATTATTTATTTTGCAAAAAGGAAAATGTCGAAATGGCAGAGGCAGTGACTTTGCTGACTGATCGTTGTTTCTGGAGAAGCAACAGGTTGCATTCTTGAGAAACTTTTGCCAAATTACTGAGAATGCCTGTTCACAGTTGACTTTTCACATTTAGATAAGAAATCATTGCTTTAAGGCTCACTAGCATTATTTATTAGTGAAACTTCACATTTTCCAACATGTGGTTACTGCCCTGTTGACAAGTACATAAAAGAGCTGCCATGGTAAAAAAGGTACCGTATGCGCTTCTTGAACACACAGACCAAGAACCTGCTTTTCTTTATTTGGATTTTATTCAGCAGGAGCCTGACTGTGGTGTAACACTGTCACTCCACCCACACATGCCATCACGTCATTTTCTTAATGATTTCTTTCAGACTGTGTGGGATTTGGTACGGCTGTTTCCTCAGAAATTTCTTTCAGACTTCATCCCACGTAAGAAAGTGAAGGGGAAGACTGCCCTTTCTGTGGAAAGGAAAAAACAATCATTGTTACTTTCTATTTTGAATTTCAAATAATCTCTTTGGATTAAATGCCACAGAGATGTCTGCGGCCTGTTGCTTCACTTGTATACCTCAGGCTGTGCTTTCATCTGGAGAAAGAAACAGTGTTTAATGTACTCTCTTGCAGATGTGCTTTTGGGTGAACAGTTCTGCTGTCAAATGGGAAGGTGGGAGTCTCTGTGGCAAATGGGTATTGAACAATGAACTTCATGAATTTAATAATGGACTTGATGAAGTTTTTGCTCCCCTTCCCTATTGGTTAAGGCAGCTGCAGTCAGGATTTGCGTCTGTTGGACCATTTCAGTTGCTAAGCACGAATGAGACTGTCTTCAGTGTTAATGATGTTAGATGAGTTCAAATCCAATCAATTCTGTCAGTATTAATTGCTGTATCTGAATGGAAACAGCTGTAGCACTTGAAGACTCTCTGGTGCAAGTCAATGAGATTCTCTATTTTCAGTGCCTCCCGTTCTAATACACTTGATGAGATGCAACAATTGGTGTGTTAAGAATCCTGGCCTTGCTTTTGGATTCTAAGTGCAGGGACCATACTGCTTAGAATAAACAGAAAATACAAAAAAAAAAAAAAAAGCCTAATTTGCAAAATAGTGTTTGCCTCAGGTAAATGCCTGGGCCTCTATTTCAGAAGTAGAAAGGCCACAGATGAATTTAGTAATTCTATAGCCACGATAAAATGCTTCCTCCCAGCTCCATTATGCAGGCAATTGAAGAAATACATGTAAGCTAGGAGGAAACCATGCCAGTGTGATCATCATCAGAGGCTGGTTTAGCTGTCTGTGCTAATTTATGTGTTTCTTTTAATTACTCTCTTAAATTTGCAAACATAAACCAGCAGTTTTTCTCAAAGTGGTGTGGAATGCCTTGGTGTTGCTTCTTGCTGCTTGTACCTCTTCGGTGTAAACAAACCCATGTGCTTTATTTGTTGCCACTTTAGTATGCTCTTCTCAAAAATCACAAAAGGACCACAGCAATTTGTACAAACCAGTAGCTTTTAGGTTGTATCCTGAAAGTTACTAGAGCTTATATAATGAATGGCCTGTCATGAAATGCAACTTCCCAGGATCCAGATACATATCTGTGTCAGAAAGGCATTGAGATCCATTCCCATTTGCATCCTGCAGGGAGATAGTACCTTGGCACCTGCTCATGTGGCTTTATGGTGAAGGACCCAAGTCATTTGGGTGTGGCTTCCTGGAACCTGCAGGCTGTCCTGCACTGTGATGCCTGTGGCCTTTACTGCTGCAGGGGCACCTTGCTCAGGGACACTCAGTGAGCCAAGGCCACGAGCACGGCTGTCACGGTTTGCCCAGAGGCTCAGAGTGTGCAGCTGGGTTCTGTCCTCTCCTCGTGCCCTGCACTGTGCTGCCTTCACTCATTGTGGCCATTGAGCTCTTTTGGGAGAGCTGTTCCTAAGGTATCCTTCGGAGTGACGGAGCATGGGAATTGCTGACTGCTTGTTTGGTTGTCGCTGAAATTCACCTGCTCTGTTCCTGCTTTAATCTTTTCATCATTGAACAATGGTTGTGAATACCAAGCAAATGTTTAGTGTCAGCAAGTAAGATTTCATATCCCCTTCCGCCCTCCGTGCTGGAGAAGAGCAAACGTCAATTTGGTATTCTCTTCCACTGAAAGGCACTTTGATGACTAAAGCTTCTTATTTTCTTTCTTTAGCTTGGATCAAAAATAGGTGTTTTAGGAAAGAGTAAGATCAAAGGATGCTTTGTTTTTTCATTCATCACAAAGTGAGAATTATTCCTCTTTACCAGAACTGTGGCAGACAAATATATATGCAAAAAGGAGTTATGAAAGACTGTCAAAATATGCATCAATCAAACATTTTGTGCTACAGCAACCAAAGCCAGTCTCTGGAAGGTAGAAGACAAAAAGAAATAAAAATTAGGCGACAAGCTACTTTACCTCCTCTAGATTTTACTCCAGACTTTGTACAAAATAGCTTTCTGTTACCTGAAAGTCTCTATGTTGAGAGTCAGTAAGGAATAAACTCAGAAAAAGGATGGTGTAACCCAAATATAAATGAAATAATGAAAATCAGGTTCTTGAACTGGCCTAATCCAAAGAAGGAGCTGGGCTGCTGGTTGAGCAGGGCATTTCTGTCATCATTTAAGGTGGCTGAAAACTGGGTTCTTCAACAAAGTGTTGGTACAGCAGTTTGCAAGTGACTGTTACAGTTCTAAACATTGAGAGTATTCTCACCTTGAATTTTTTAATCCTAATAAACTTAATTGTATTCAATACTAATTGTATTCACTGTAGTATAGATTTTGAAGCATCTCAATCTTTAAGTATCTTGTTGCGCACTCAAGCTTTTATGTTTGGGAGTTTATTGGAAATGTAATGTGCTAATATTCACATTCATAACCAGTAATGAAATACAAACATTGATCTTTCATCTAGGAATTATTTATGTAAGCACCTGTATATGTGAAGAATTGCATTTAGCTGTGCCAGTCTGTCAGCCTGTACCATAGGAGAGAAATGTTACAGGAAGGGTCTTCCTGTGCTATGAGTCCCCTCTTGTGACACAGGCAGACAAGTGTTATGAAATTACTGAAAAGCCCATTAATCTTCATCTTACAAGGATTGCTAGAAAACTACTTCTGATTTTAGCCTATATTCACTCATAGGTATTGTATGCTCATGTATTATTGTATCAATATTCTCCCTTACAACTCCCCTCTAGGGAGATCCAGGCTAATGCTCATCTTCAGTATTTATTTTGATCCCTCTTAACCTTTATTTTGACCAGCTAAACTGGGTTTGCTTCTCAGAGGAGATCTGATGAGTGAGTGACTGGGTAGCATGGTAGCAATTTTTCTGTTCATGCTGCACTTCCAGTTCCCTTTTCTGAGTTAGAGTGACCAGAACTGGTAGAATATGAGGAGGGATTTTACATTGCTGTCACCCTGTTCTAGATGCAATCCAAGATTGTGGCATCATCCTGCTCACGGATCATTCTGGACTGTGATCTTTGGGATATAAAAACACAGTTTTATTGCTTTTTAACCACTTTCTACCGTTAAAACGCTGGTTGTACCGTGAGCTCCTGAGTATGCAATGATGCACAGCCTCCTCTGTTACTGGCCCCAGGATCATACAGTTCTTCCCTTGTACTTAACTTATTTTCAGTGGTGCTTTAACTAAGCTAGTCCTACTTTGTCCACAAAGATAAATGCAAATTTTCTAGGAAAAATCTGCTGTTAAACTGATTAATGTACCCTGATTCTACTGATACTTCCCTTCCAATTCAGTTATGCTCCTTCTAGCCACAGCACAAAAAGCCAGCCCCTCTGGCACCTGGGTACACCTCTGTTGTGATTTGCTCTACACTGAAAGACCCTTTTCCTTTTCTAGCATTGTTGTATTTTTGCATTTCTTACCTTTGCCTAATATTGCAGTTTTCAAATGATCCTGAACTGTACTGCACTTCAGCCGCAATTTTCCTGGCTGGTCAGTTCCCTTTATCCTTGTATTTTTACTCCTTCCTTTTGACATCCATAACTGATGTCTGGCATCTTGCCCAATACGCCGCTGCCCTTGGCTTTTATTTTCTATTTATGATTGCACTTCCACCGCATCCGTTTTATTCATGCAATGATTTGGATGGGCAAACCTTCCACTTTAGTTCCTGCACCTTGCTGCAAAACCTCTTGCATTTCTGTACAAATATTTCACTTACTCCTCTCTGACTTCTCCCTGTCAAGTTAATTTAAGGTGCACATTTTCACTTCTGAAATCTCCTTTTCCCCATCTTGCTTTTTGTAACAGAGTCACTGGAGGTGAATTGTTTGAAGATATAGTTGCAAGAGAGTATTATAGTGAAGCAGATGCCAGGTAAGTAATTTTTTTTTTCTATTATTGCCTTTGATAATTATAGGATAGTTACTTAAATATATCCTGGTGTTTGGCATCAGTTTCCCAGCACAGTCTGTGAGACTCCAGGATTTCTCCAGGAGTTCTCTTAGACTTGGAAGGGCAGAGTTTGGCAGTTTGAGCTCACAACTGTGTGGTGGAGAACTCATGGCAAGTCTTGGTGTCTGTTGATCTGAAAAAGCTGAAATTGAATCTCAATTAGTTAAAATTTTACCCATTGTTTCCTCTGCAAACTGGACATAACAGTTCAAGTATCTCATCCATGGATTCTTAGATTTGCTGATCAAAGCTTGAAGCATAAGTTGGTCTTAAATGAATTTTGCATTAAATATGATTTTTTTGTTCTCGGGCCTGAAGTGCTAATTTCCTTTTCCAATTAGAGAATTTTAGTTGTGTTTCATCAATAAGCAATTATACTGTGCATCTCATGGTCTGAGCTCAAATATGAAATCTCTGGCAATTTTCTGCAAGTGCTTGTTGAAAAACTTGAATAATAAGTTGACAATTATCATAATTTGCATGCGTAAAGTGTCAGGGCCACTCATGTCATGTTGGTCCTCATATAATAATAAATCTTAAATTTTGTCATAAATTTAAGAATCCTAAACATTGTGGTCAATTACTCTATAGAAAATATATCACCACATTCTTCACATAAATTGATCTCAAAGTAAATTTAAAGAATCCTTATGTTTCTGTGTGTTTACAAACACACTCCCTAATAATACATATTTAGTACATGCGATTTTAAATGGTGCCTTTACATTTGGAGATCACTGGGAGATGACTGGAAAGAATTAAGTATTCCTAACAACAGTAGTAGGATAATAATGAACAGACAAGAAGTTACTCTGAATGTTAGGAAGCTTCCACTTCCAGATCTCACTGCATCTGTAGGAATGGTAGGATGATTAATATTTGGCATTTAAATAAAGAACAACACACAGCAAAAGACCCTGTAGAGGAGAAAACAGCAATAGGGTTTAGCTGGGGTGGAAGGAGAGGAGCTATGCTGAAAAAATTTTCAAATCATTTTTTCCTGCTGTGATTGAAGCAAATTTCCAGTATTGATGCCAAAGGCCAGTATATGTTGTCCTTGTGTGTTTTTAAGGTAGCTGGGTTTTAAAAGGAAAAATTGCAATGATGATTTCTTCTGTTCTAGAATTATAATATATTGGAAGGGGCTGTGCATATATATGTATATATATACACTATATATACATTTTATTTTTTCAGTAAAAATTTGACCAAATTAGTGAAATACCTAGTTATGATGCATCTCTGTATTTTGTATATTTTTATATATATATCTATATCTATGTATATATATAGATATATCTAGTGTGTGTATGTGTGTATCCCTCTAGCAATAGTTGCTGTTCTCTGTGGATGCCTCTCCCAGGACTGTCACACTGGTCTGCTCCTGCAAGCCCTTGCTCACGCCAGTAGTCTGTACTCAGACAAACAGTGCAGTGAGTTGTGAACTACTTGCCTAAGAAAGGGTTTTCAGGCTTGGGCTCCAGTTACTGATTATGACCATTCCTTCTGAATTCCATGGTCAAAAGGTTTTGGATGAGCAGCATCTTGACTACTGTGTATTACTTATCATCACTCACTCGTGCCACAATGATGTCTTTAAAAAAAAAAAAAACGCTAAGCTCTTGTGGTGCCAAAAAACCATCTGAAGAAGTTCCAATGCTCTAAAATATTAATATTTGAGTTGTGCTTTTTGGCATTATAGACTGGCCAAAACTTGCAAACCTGGGTATGGGAAAATAGGTGCTAGTTCAGTTACTGCAAGCACCGAACTAAAACATTTGTCTTTATTTTTAATGTGAATTTTCGCTCCCCAAGTGACTGCTAACTAAACTAGAGCTGGACACTATTTTAAATGAAAATGCATGCCACCTTTTTGAATGACTTGGCTTTATTCTACTAACCATTTTAAAGAAACCATTCAATTCAAAATGAAAAGTGTTTTGCTTTTCCGTAATTTTTGACTTCTTTTGTTTCATTTGTTTTTTGTATATCATCTCATTTCTGACCATTTTCTTGTTTCAGTCCTTGTTGTAATGTTAACTTCATCACCAAAAATTAAGAAAACCAAAACATGCCACTAATTGTTTTACTGCCTCCACTTTATTTTTCCTGTGGCCATTTTTGGAAAGTGGAAAAAGCTTCCATACTGCTGAATGAAAATACAGTCTGATGATTCTGTCTCATAGGTGTCATATGTCCCATGTTAAATGTCTTTTTTGGTTTGGTCTTGGTTTTTCGTTTTTTGGATGTGTTGGAGCTGGAAATATCTCAGCCATGTTGTTGCTCCAGTTCAAACAGCAATCAAGACTTGGCAAGAGGTGTAAAATTGTTTTTGTTCTTTACCTTTTTTTTTGAGTTTTATTTTTATTTTGTATTTAATGTGATTATGTGCCTTTAAAATGTTCTCCCTTCCATTCTGCCCTTGTATCTTTGCAGTCATTGTATACAGCAGATTCTAGAAAGTGTTAATCATTGTCATCTAAATGGCATAGTTCACAGAGACCTGAAGGTCAGTATCTGGTGCCCATCAATTGGATATAAGAATTTTGGGGTTTTCTTTCCGCTGGGTAGGGGCAGAGGGTGGGATGTCTGCAATGTTCCCTTGCCTATCCTATTCACCCTCCGAACAACCGGTCCAGCCAATAATGCATGACGCCTCTTTCCAGTTTGCAAGTCTACAGGCCTGATATACATCATGGCAAAAGGGGGAACGCTTGCCCAAAAAGTATCTCTTGCCAAGGCGCTGGATTTTGCCCACGCTGTGCCAGGTGCCGGGGCTGTCCCTGTGTGGCTGTGCGGGCACAGGAGGTGACCCCTGGCTGTGATGTATGTCAGCTTGCAGATGTGACCGCCACGGCTGTGCTGGGGCCCGGGGGGCAGTGGCAGAACGAGCGGCCGCACGCTGCTGTGCTCGGGTGTGACGAGCCCTCAGGCCAGTGCCGCTAATTGCCGGCTAAATTAGGCGGCCAGGAGCTAATTATTGACCTGGAGTACCTGGCTTGGAGGGGCCTGNCCTCGCCCTCGGCCGCCGCCCCGCCGCCTGGTGCTGGAACTAACGGGCGCCCATGGTGTTTGCATGCAGTCATTGCATTCAGCAGATCCTGGAGGCCGTGCTGCACTGCCATCAGATGGGCGTGGTCCATCGCGACCTCAAGGTGAGTGCTGCTGCCCCGCCGCCCTCCCGGAGCAGCATCCATCCCTGCCCCACAGGGCCGCCAGCAGCCAAAATGTAAATGTTCCCCTCTTTTTGTTTTTCCCCTTGGTTCATCTGAGTTTAACTTGGCTTCACCTACGTGCAAGAACAAGCTCGTGCTCACCGGAGGGAATCTGCTCGAGGCTGGCCAGTGCCTGGCTGTCTAGCACTGGGCGGTACAGGGAAAACAGAAGGTGCTTTTGAAGCACTGTGTGTATTTGTTGAATACGTGTCTTCCTCTGTCATCCAGAGCTTTGGGAGCTTTTTCTCTCATCTGCAGAATTTTTAGTGCTTCTGGGAAGCACAGGTAGCCTTTGCATGCCGTGCATCTTATAGTGACAGAAGGCCAGCTGCTCTGGGATCGCTGGCACACAGACCTCTGTCTCCTGCAAATGATGGCTGGGCTACCAAACATCTTTAAAAACCAGGAGTTTCTACAGTGTTCTCACCACATTCACCCGAGGAGTCCAGTTTCTTCCAGATGAGCTTTAACAGTGGGACAGAAACTTTTCTAAAAAAAACTCTGTGCTGAGAGGGCATTCCCTCGTTCTTAACTGTGTATGTATCCAAATGGCTAGAGGCATCTACTGGAGGAATGCTCTCTGCCTTTAAAATATGTTGTCAAGGAAAGAAGCAAGTCTAGATAATTTTCTTTTACTGTGAGGCTCCAAGAGAGGAGGCTGTCCCAGAACTCATAGTAAGCTTGCCTTTTGGGCACTTGAGCTTCGTGATCCTCAAGGAAAAGAAGATGGTTTATTTTGAAATCAAATGGAAGTTTGAGCTATCAGATCCTTTGTGAGGCAGAGAAAGAATGGTGTGTGCGCTAAGGCAGCAAGACACGCTAATCCCTTGTGGCACGGATTCTTGGGCTTTAGTTTTGTTTCTGAATGAGTTCTGAGGAGCAGAAATTTCCTCCTAGGATAAGAGTTCCTAGTGGTTATCCTGAATAATAATGTTGGAATCAGAATGCTGTCGCCTTTCTTGGCAACTTTCACTCCCAAACAAACTGTTCTTGTCTGACTTGATATGTCCATGTTGTTGTCATAAAGGAACACAAAGGGGTTTGCAAAAGCTCAGAGGGCAGGATGAGTTTCAAAGATGCAGACACCAAATTTTTTACTCATTTTGCACTTCTGGATTTTCCTTTGTCACCTTTGTGCAACAGGAGAGTGACAAATCTCTGTCCAGTCTGTAAGTCTTGCGTGGCAGCTGGGCAACGTGTTTAAAAGGAACGATGTCAAATTTGTCCAGCTGCTCCAGTGGTTCTGTCCACACTGTACATGCAGTCCTATGCTTCCAGCATCAAAAGGAATTTAAAAAGCCAGGATTGTAGCCATGCAAGCTGATGGAATAAGGGATGCTTTCTATTACTTGTCATACGTTCACACAAAACAACTTTTTCTTTGGGAACGCATTAAATCCAGCTGTTGCCTGCTCCAAACCATGTGTGGATTTCTTATTCTGGCAAATCCAGGATGAATTGAAAAAACAGTGTGAGAAAAAGAGTCTCTGCCAAGCTGTAGTGCCCGGTTTCATTTGGGAAAGTGAAAACTTGAGGAAGCAGAAAACCATCTTTCTTCAGTTACAGCTTTGTGGCAAAAGCCAAAAAACCCAAAGAATTAAGTGAAAGACTGTGGTGAAATCCGAGCAGAACACCATGTGCTGAAAAGAAGATGCCAGGAGCAGAACAGCAAGCTGTGGAAGGTGGTTATGGGCTGGCATGGATCCTTAAATTGCAAAACTTGATGATGGATTTTTTTCCAATAACTCAGTCCACAACATGATGGCATGCATGGGGGTGGGGAGATTTTGGATGATCCCATTTTATTTAACTTTCCTTCTAGCCTGATTTAGTAGCAAACAGACAGGAGCTTTTGCAGCCTCTTATGACCTGCAGATGTGCTTGTTGCTGCTCTGTTTGTAAATACTGGCATAAGTCAGAATGGTGGTGGATCCTAGACCCAGCAAAAAAATTAACTTATCAGAGGCAGCCTGGCTTTACCAGCTAGTAAAAGTGCACTTCCAGGTAGGAATTCCAGTTCTTGTCAGGCCATAGCCTTCCTGCTTTTGTGAAACTTCTGTGATTTTGTGTTTAAGACCCTCTTACCTTCCACCAAAGAGTGGCTGCTTTAGGTATATTCAAGGAAAAATACACAGAGGCTTAAATACTTGGTATCTTAAGGATTAAAGACCTTTGGAAAAGCATGGCATAAATCATGTTAATTTATTTGTAAGTAATTTTAGCAGTTAACAGTGCCATTGTGCATGCTTGGCTGCTGCCCATCACCGGGGAGCACAAGGTGACACCACCGAATCCGGGGAGGGAGTCCTGCACGGCGCTGTTAATGTTTCCCAAGTAATTGCACTCATTCCCAGTTAATGCATGATAATTACCCACGTGCCTCTGGCCAGCCTCAAACGGCTGCTGCATGTTGGTTAAGCACACAGTCCCACTTGGCATGGCCCAGAAGGCTGTTGTCTTTGGCACGGGAGTAAGTCAGGAATTCTGGTGGAACATACTCATCTGTTAAAGTGGTGCTTCTGCAGAGAAGAGACATGCAACGGAATAAAAAAACAATCTCAAGAGGAAAACATAAACCAAAAAAGCCAACAAAAAACCAAACCAGCATCAGGAAGCACAAAACCAGTGTTTTGAACAAAATCACTTTTTGGGAAAGTGGTATATGCCTGGTAGGGTAGTGCTTGTATTTCATCCAGAAGGATGAGGCTTTTCACTGCTTTTGGCTTGCTTGAAGGTCACAACCAAATAGGATCATCCGTTGCTTTAAGGGGTTTGTACAAGAACAGCATTCCAGGAATTAATTACTTGAACTTCTCTCACTCTGAGAGGAAACCTTGCAGAACTATGTGACTGTGTGTTGAAATTGGTGTTGTTAAATGGCAAGGAGTGTGACATTGCTTAAATCATTGTTGGTGAAACTAGAGAAGAGTCCTCAGCCATGCACTCCGTGTTTCATATAATGTAGTTGGGATGGTTACTGATAATTTAAGTGAATGTAAAGATTATATTTTGTTCTGAGGGCTCTTCATCTTAATTTTTGAAACTGTGAAAATAGAAGATTCATGAAGTAACTATCGATGGAAGTTTTTTAATATTGTCTAGTCTATGACAAAGGGATGAGTGAGAGAAGAGTGTTGGTAAACTGCTG
>VXBC01006919.1:6748-62863 GCA_013399945.1 Ploceus nigricollis | reverse complement strand
AGGCAACCTGGCTTTACCAGCTAGTAAAAGTGCACTTCCAGGTAGGAATTCCAGTTCTTGTCAGGCCGTAGCCTTCCTGCTTTTGTGAAACTTCTGTGATTTTGTGTTTAAGACCCTCTTACCTTCCACCAAAGAGTGGCTGCTTTAGGTATATTCAAGGAAAAATACACAGAGGCTTAAATACTTGGTATCTTAAGGATTAAAGACCTTTGGAAATGCATGGCATAAATCATGTTAATTTATTTGTAAGTAATTTTAGCAGTTAACAGTGCCATTGTGCATGCTTGGCTGCTGCCCATCACCGGGGAGCACAAGGTGACACCACCGAATCCGGGGAGGGAGTCCTGCACGGCGCTGTTAATGTTTCCCAAGTAATTGCACTCATTCCCAGTTAATGCATGATAATTACCCACGTGCCTCTGGCCAGCCTCAAACGGCTGCTGCATGTTGGTTAAGCACACAGTCCCACTTGGCATGGCCCAGAAGGCTGTTGTCTTTGGCACGGGAGTAAGTCAGGAATTCTGGTGGAACATACTCATCTGTTAAAGTGGTGCTTCTGCAGAGAAGAGACATGCAACGGAATAAAAAAACAATCCCAAGAGGAAAACATAAACCAAAAAAGCCAACAAAAAACCAAACCAGCATCAGGAAACACAAAACCAGTGTTTTGAACAAAATCACTTTTTGGGAAAGTGGTATATGCCTGGTAGGGTAGTGCTTGTATTTCATCCAGAAGGATGAGGCTTTTCACTGCTTTTGGCTTGCCTGAAGGTCACAACCAAATAGGATCATCCGTTGCTTTAAGGGGTTTGTACAAGAACAGCATTCCAGGAATTAATTACTTGAACTTCTCTCACTCTGAGAGGAAACCTTGCAGAACTATGTGACTGTGTGTTGAAATTGGTGTTGTTAAATGGCAAGGAGTGTGACATTGCTTAAATCATTGTTGGTGAAACTAGAGAAGAGTCCTCAGCCATGCACTCAGTGTTTCATATAATGTAGTTGGGATGGTTACTGATAATTTAAGTGAATGTAAAGATTATATTTTGTTCTGAGGGCTCTTCATCTTAATTTTTGAAACTGTGAAAATAGAAGATTCATGAAGTAACTATCGATGGAAGTTTTTTAATATTGTCTAGTCTATGACAAAGGGATGAGTGAGAGAAGAGTGTTGGTAAATTGCTGAAAAAATGTTCCTTTGGTAAGAGGGAAAAAAAACACCTTTAGACTAAAGAGTTTGTCAGGGCCCGTTGTGTTGTTAATTAATAGAAGTATCACCGTGGCTGAGGTCTTAGGCTCAAGCATATTTTGCTGGATACCTGACATGTATTAAAGATAGGCTTTGTTGAAAGAGGCTTATGATCTTAATTGTTTCCAACCTCAGTACGTGCATGGGATTAACTGCAATCACATAAATAGTCCCTTGGAAGCGATACAATTGCTGCTGGGTTGAACCTGGAATACACATTGAAGAGTTTGCAGGATTGGGGCCCTAGCACCAGCCTGGCTATAGTGAAGTCCCTTGTCACAGACCACTGCAGAAATGGCTTCTGAGGAGTCACAGCAATACCTGTGAAAGTGAGGTTTTGTTATTCTGTAAATGTGAACAAAACCTTTTTTAAAAACCATGGGGATTGGAAAGACAGATGTAGCAAGAAAATGCTTTGAGGGTCACAGTTCTCTGAAATAATCTGTTGATTTCTACAGTACTTTTTTAGTTGTATTTTTAAAGCAAACATTCATACAATAAAGTTGTCTTTGGGCAATTTACATTTGATGTATTTGCTAACTGGAGTTAAAAGGATTCATTATGAACAGTAGAATGAACACAATTGTTATGTTCAAATCCTTTACCTTTAATTGTCTGAGTGTACCATAGCATTTCATTTCAGATGTGACCAACATATCCTACAAAACAAAAGCAAGGTGGCAACTTTCACTAACTAAAATTGTTGTTTGTAAAGGTTCTCTGCAGGCACAAACGTGGGTGTGCTGGTTTTGCTGAAGGATTTGCAATGTAAATACACTTGCCCTCTAAATACAATCACAGGGTTGTTATTGTTGGGATGTCATGCAAAACATTTATGTTTGGCAGTTGTAGATGCCTGATCCTGCAAACTCCGTGGGCTAGACTAGTCAGCAATGAGTCCCTGTGCTTTGGGAGTCTGCTGCCCCATTTTTCCAGTAGTGAGTTCTTGGGAATCTCTGACCTGCCTTGTCACACCAGCAGGTGTCACAGCTCCATATGCCCATTCTGGCTCTCTTCTTGACACTGTCCTTAGTCTTGCTGGCATGAGCTCATGAAGGCTGGTTACAGGCCTGGTGGTTCTTTTCAGATAGGAATGAGAAGTGCAAGTTTTGCAATTTCACGGAAAAAACTCATGGGTTTCTTCTCATTTTCACTCCTCTAAGTATTTGTTCTTTTCCACAGTACTGTCTAAAATGTATTTACTTATATTTTCGTCTCAATTGTTTTCTCTCTCTGAATAAAGCCTGAGAACTTACTTCTAGCTAGCAAATCCAAGGGAGCGGCAGTCAAACTGGCAGACTTTGGATTGGCTATAGAAGTCCAGGGAGAACAACAGGCTTGGTTTGGTAAGTAAATACCATTTTTTCCTCACCATTTATTCAGCATAGTGGTTAAGCCTCCCCAGCTTCCCCACTCTCAACCCAGAGTGAAACGTGCAGCTATGTGACTCTTTGACCCTGGAAAACCTGGGTTTCCTGATTGCTAGCTTGTGCTACCTTCCGTCAGCCTGTAAATTTGACTGAGATACACACAACCCCTTTTCTCCCACTTTGTCCCGAGTAACTAGAGGCAGAAAATACGGATGTAGAACCTGGGAGGGAGACCGGTGGTTTCCTTCCCCTCAGGTGACTGAGGAGTAAGACAGTAGGGTGATACTGCTGAGTGTACCTGCCCAGTCACCAGAACATTTTGTCTGAACAGGTCTCTGTCAGCTGGAAACACCGGAAAAATTGATTCTGAAGCAGTTTGGAGTGTGACTTCAATGCAAGGGAAAATAGGGGTGATTGAGCACCTTACCCTGTAGCCAGACACTAATTACAGATTGCTCATTACAGTTAATAGATGCCCCAAGGAGAATGGTGGAAAATATTTAATACTGGTAATTTTAAACAATAGTGCATGTACAACTGTGATGCATATGTCTCACATACCACCCTCTTTGAACAGATGTGAAGCATGGGGAAAAAATCTATTATAAATCCCAGGTGGAAAAACATACAGAATAAAATATTTATAGCAGCTGCCTGTTCTCCCTTAGAGTAGCTAGAAAGTGCAGTTTGAAATGGAACAAAGTGGTTGTAGGCTTGGTACAGAAGCAGAAAGGTGTTTCTGGGCAGTGAGTTGGGAGGTTGAGTGCTCACGGCTATACGTACATGTAGATGCACAGGCAGTGCCATTGGACATATGTTGGCAGCTTTATAAGCCAGCCTGTTGTTTTAAATCCAGCCTTTTTATAAATGGATTTCAGTAATCCACAAAAGACAGAGGAGATTGCTCTTGCACATCAACGAACAGACCAGTACAAAAGGAGTGGAATAGAAACAAGGCAAAACACAAGTGGTTTGTTGCAATGACAGAAGCATCAGGTAAACAGGAAGCTTCTCAAGAAAAAATCAACAGATTGAAGTTGACTTCAGGAATATTATCTGTACATAGTGTACCTGCAGGTGATGCAGAGGAGGTTGCAATGCCCTGGAAAATCTTGCACTTTGTTTTTTTGTCATTTGGTTCTTGTGAAATGCTTGGTTTAGACTCATAGCATCATGAGGACTCGAGAGACTGGAACAGAATGTCTTTAAAATATATATGTGAGGAGGAGTTAACAAGGTAATGAAAAGCAAGTAGCCTAAAGGGGGTTTTCCTTTTAAAAAAAACTGTGGCACACAATAAGATGAGTGGGTTCTGTGCCTTTTTTGGAACTTGCTCTGCAGAACGTGTCCGGAGTGGTCCTGCCTTCAACTTTAGGACTGCATTAGCAGGGCAGAACATGAACTGCAGTGGACTGGGCATTTTGAACTTTTTCTCACTTTCTTTCATGAGATTTTTCTGCTTTCTGTTGGATTCTGCAGCACTTAGTGACTCATGGCGTGCTCTGGTTCTAATTATAAATTATAGCTCTGCATCAGTATGCTTTGCTTTCTTTTTTTTTTTTTTTTTTCCCTTTATTCTGGTGTTGTCCTCTGGTGTGGTGGTCTCTTTTCTGCTTGAGCCATGGCTGTGCCTCAGTAGGAAACTGACCTGAACTCTGTTTGAATACAACTCCGTGCTTTACATGTTTGCAAAGCAAACTTGTTGTTTGCCTATTTGTAGAAAGCCTTACAGGGTTTAGTTGAAACCTGCCACCATCTTAGCAGGTGCTTAATGTGCTGGGAAGGTGTCAAGCGGGTTGAGCTCAACAAAGCACAGATTTTGTCGTGATCCTCTGGACGCTTGGAGAAATCATACAAGTTGAGGAGCACAAGGTGTTGCAATCTCGTCTAGGCACTGCACAGTCACAGTTTCCAGCTTTGCAAATTGCTTTAGTTAACGGAGTTACTACAAGCAGCAACACTTTTCTGCAAAGTACACACTTGTTTGGGGGTCCCTCTGAGCAGTTACAAAATAACCTGATAAATGACAGTTAACTACTTCCTTGTGTTCTTTTTTTTTAACTGAAATCAGGGCTGTGTACCTTCTGTGTGTGCTGGTTTAAACCACTCAGAATATTGGGGAGAGAATATTTTACTAGAGCATGTAGTGACAGGACAAGTAGGAATCATTTCAAACTGAAAGAGAGTAGGTTTAGATCAGATAATAGGATAAAACTGTCCCCTGTGAGGCTTGTGAGGCCCTGGCACCGGTTGCCCAGAAAAGCTGTTGCTGCCCTATCCTTGGAAGTGTCCAACGCCAGGGACCGGGTTTTGAGCAACCTGGTCTAATGGAAGGTGCCCCTGCCCATAGCAGGGGGTTGGAACAAGATGATTTTCAAGGTCCTTTCAGTCCAAACCGTTCTGTGGTTCTGTGTACTAAAACTGTACCAATTATTTCAGTTTAGATCTATTTTGTTTCTTCATTGAGAGATAAGGTTAGCTAAGTACTATACTTATTTTTGCTTTAGAGTTTATTTTCAAATCGTGCATAGTAATGTTCATTGAGCTGTGGTAAGTTTTAAACTCAAGACAACTTTGCTTCCCCTTTAAAATGAGCAGTGCACCCAAGAAGATATATGAAACAGCACTCTATTTAAAGCCACTTAGAACATCTATTTTTCAGCTTCTCTAAGGAGCTTAAGATGTGTTTCCTGTGTGATAGTACTCCTTAACAATTCATAGCTTCCGTATCAGGAGCCTGTAAAAAACAAGCTTATTTTTCATGACCATATTTTAGCTCTTTTCTCAGTAGAATTTACAGAATGTGTTCCTTCATTTCCTCCTCCCACTCCAAAGTAATTGGTGACTGTGGGACAAAGGCTTCTTTTTTTCTGTAGCTGTACACTTTATATGTTATCACCATCTCTCGTGAGTTTTGTGGAATCCAGGGTGGTATTGCACAAATGGCATGTGGTCCTTCATAAAAGGCACCAAATCCTCACCTCTCAGGAGTTCCCAAGCATTTATTTTAGGCCAAGATGCCTGAAAGAGCAGACATACTCACTGAAATGGTGCAGACTGTTAGTGATCATTAAGTTTTTATCCGTTACACCGTCCTAAGAAAAGTAATATTTATACCCACATTTTGCAGTTCTGCTCAGAGAAGCAGCGCTGCTGGTAATGAATAAAGGATGAAGAACGTATAAATTTTAAAGGCCAGATTGCTTCAGAGATGCTTCCTGTAAACTTTTGTAAAGAGGTTTCCAGAGGTGGAATGACTTGGCAGAAATGAGTTCTGCAGTGGAAAGATGGTATTAGATGCAGCTCTAATTTTGTGCAACATAAACCTCCTTACGTATAGGATACCGTAGCTGCCCCTCTGCTTTGTTAGTTGGTCCCCCATAATGTCAGCATTACCTCTAGGTCATGTGCCATAAAAAACAAATGGGCAAATGCAGCAGTTCGTGTCCATGGCTTGGGAAATGTTGTCCTGGGTCTTGTGGGCCGAGATGAGAATCACTTGCCTTTTGCAGAGCACGTACAAGTTTTGACCAGGGTTGCCTTGCCTTTTGACAGGCTTTGCTGGTACTCCAGGGTACCTTTCTCCAGAAGTGTTACGAAAAGATCCCTATGGAAAACCTGTGGATATGTGGGCATGTGGTAAGAAGTTATTCTGAAAGTCATATTCAGTCCACTGTAAAGTGTCTTAAGGGTGAGAAATTATATCCAGGGTACATTTATATTGTGCATCAGAAAAGAGGTATTTAATAAAATTCGGTATTAATTTCTAGTAGAAGTAATTGGATTTTTTGTTGCCCTACATGCTTCTTTTTTTAAAAATTAGTTGGTAAGTTCTGTTATTGTGGCATTCTTGGACATGTCTATACAACACACTTTCAAAGAGTATTCAAAGAATAGCTGCAGGTGTGTGATGAGTCACTTATTAGTAAACACACCAGTTCATACTGTGAGCTGGACATTTAGTTTTGGTTCACAAGGAGCCTAAAATTCGGTCTGACCAATATACCCCATCTGCAGGTATAAACCACAAAATTAAATGTTTTCTGAACTGGAGGACAGAGCAGTTGCTTTATCACCTAGTTCTCAAAACTTCGTTCTGAGGCACTGGCAAGTGGCAGCTCCCCAGCTGAGAATAGGGGCTGGTTTCCTTATTTCAGCTCTACCCACACTTAGTATGTGGTTGTATTTATGAAAGCACTGCAGTCACGGGGAATCCTCTCTGTCAGACTAGCAGGGGGTCTTTTCAATTTCCTATTTACCAAACAGAGAAAAATTTGAGTTTCCCAAATTTGCTTTGCATGAGAATGGTTATAACACAATCTTTCAGGCACTAGTTTAAGCCATAATAAAACCATAAGTGAAAAATGCATTTTCCTAGAATGTCCAGAATCATGGAATATTATTTCTCCAGCTAGATAAACATTTCTGGTGTTCCTGATCTGATGATGTCAAATGCTCATTATTGCCCATGTTTTCCATAAGAGGTTACCTTGTCAACCCCACTTCTACTCTTTTCCCCAGTCTGAAGGGGCAGTATTTCTCCCATCCCAGTGGCTGGGATGATACTCATGAGCCTTTTGTTTTACATGGTTGTTATGTGCAAAATTAATTTCTGGAGTTTGTTCCTTGAAAGCCTTTTTTAACACTGATGTAAATTTTGTGCAGGAGTCATTCTGTACATCCTCCTGGTGGGATACCCTCCCTTCTGGGATGAAGACCAGCACAGGCTGTACCAGCAGATCAAGGCTGGTGCTTATGATGTATGTACCATACTCTGTCTATTCAGTTACTTATAGTTGTGCTTCTAAGCAGGAGTTTCCTAGAGGGAGAAGTTAAGAGCTGATGGGATGGTGGCATATGAATTCTGCAACATCATCTAATCATATTATGTTAAACAGGCAAGAGGTTGTTGGTCCTCAGATTTAGGTAATTTGTAAATGATGATGAGGTAAGGGCAAAGCCTTTTAATTTTTTAGCTCTTATTTAAATCTAGTAGTGGATCCTTCGGTGAAATTGTGTAAAGATTGTACAAGACAATGTATATATGTGTATTTTTTTCTGAAGTTTCCCTCACCAGAATGGGACACGGTGACTCCTGAAGCAAAAGACCTTATCAATAAAATGCTCACCATCAACCCAGCAAAACGTATCACAGCATCAGAAGCACTAAAGCATCCATGGATCTGTGTAAGTAATTTCCACAGGTTCAACATGATCACTCGGCAGACAAATCCCTTTATGGTTTGCTTCAGCATGTTGTGAATGTGTTTAGAGGATAACTTCTGTTCTTGTTCATGCAGCTGTGTAACTATAAATTGTAAAATTATAATTACACAGATATGATCAATAGTGGTCTATATTTATAGAGATCTCAGCTTGGGGTAAGATTTTTGCAAATTTATCTCCTTTGCCTTGACTGTGTTGTGTAGAATGTTCTCTGTGAAAATTAGAGTGTTATTTTAAATTCTCAGTGAGAAGAAGGTGCAGGAAAGTAACTTCGAATTAGATAATGCTTTGTATCTTCATTTCCCTGAAATCATTCACATAAGCATGAAATGTGCAGGCAGGCAATTAAGGGACGTCTGAAAAGTCAATTTGCAGGTAGCAGAGGCTGCCTGGCTGTTCCTGGATCCAGGACTTTTCTCCTGTTCTTAGTATGTTCCACACCATGACTTTTCAAGTGGACTTTACACATGGAAAAGGCTGAGTAAAAGGAGCACAATGGGATAGTCAGACAAGGTAGAAATTGAAGGCCCAAGCTGAGGACCACGGGTTGTAATATGTGTGTTGTAGAGTGAACAAACTGCTAAACAGCTGGCTGGGTGCCTTAAAATAATTCTTTCCTTCTTCTCTCAGCAACGTTCTACTGTTGCCTCTATGATGCACAGACAAGAGACTGTAGATTGCTTGAAGAAATTCAATGCAAGAAGAAAACTAAAGGTAAGAAAGAAAACTTGTGCTTGTGTTCACCGTGCAAAACAAATGGTCTCTGTGCAGAGTTTTTATAAATATTATTCTTAAATCACCTACTGATAGAAGATCAGCTTTTGGCTTGAAGATCTTAAACTTTTCATCAAAGTGAATAGAACATGGCTTTTCTTTTTTAATTCAAAACTATAGTAATCCTCTGTGTTTAGACACACCGAAAGCAGGCTCTTGAAGGACAATCCTTAAGGTTATTCTTCTGAATTATGCTTTGTTTTTTCCTGGTCAGACATGATAGCTTTGCAGGTGTGAACTTGTCTCATGTGTACATTACAAATAAGCTCCTATTCCTCCCTAAGAAAAAGAATCTAGGAACAATAGTAAAGTCTCTTTCATAATCATCTATGTATTTTGAATAATTGCTGTGCCTCTGGATACTCCTGGCTTGTGCATTACATACTGACAGTTGGTAAATATTTGAGATATCCAGATTGCTGATAGGTATGTAATTAAGATTAAATTACAAATTATGCAGTCATGACATGGCATATGAGAGGTAGTGCACAGATAATCCATTCTCTCAGGGTTAATTCAGTGATTAGTGTCATTTACTCATGTATTTTCCTTTTTGTTGTGTTGTGTTGGCATTTGGAGTTTTACACAAGTGTGATGCTAATTTGAGAAAATGTGTGTGTACACAGGGGGCCATTTTGACAACAATGCTGGCTACCAGAAATTTCTCAGGTATGTTCATTGAACTCCAGATTAATGCAGTCTTTATATTTTAATGTCTGTGAAGGATGAGGTCTAATTAGGACTCGTTCAGGAGCATCTAAGTATGATATATATTATGTTATTTCCTGTGATGAAGCAAACAAGAATCTAATCTCTTTGGGCCAAAGAAATTCTCTTACAGGTGACAATTGGATTTTTCTGTAGAATTTGAGCTCCTTCCCTGCTTTTTGATTGTTACCTGTCAAAGACAGGCAGCATTTTCATGCCTATTTTGGTGCAGGCAAATTGAAAGTCATGCATAGAGCTCCACATGCACAAGTATCACCAAACAACATTTAGAACTTACATATTTTTATATATGTGAAAAGCCATTCCATGGTTCTGTTGTATCCTGTATTAAAAATATCATCAGTACACATTCATTTCTTTATTGCTTTGCTAAGGAGTAAGAAATGTAGTAACATGAGTCCCCATTTTCTTTCTAATGCCCAGCAGTGCCTAACTGGATGTAAGAACAGTTGTTTGCTCTTCATGAAACAGTTTTGTCCTGATGACTCTGGAGATTTAGATCTTACACTAAACAAGCTCTAATAGCAAAAGCTAAAATTGCTCTTAGCAGAGTTAGAATTGTCCAAAGTAGTAGAATTGCCAGAATATTGATGCTGTGTTGAATTTTTCATTTTGCCATTTGAGATTTCCAGTGAATAGTGAAATAGAACACCAGATTTAAAAACCAGTAATTTTACATATCCTCCTACTCTGTGATGTAACTATTGGAGTGTAACATAAATTACTGTACAGACAAAAACATGATAGTGCTCTGGGCATGTTTCGAATAATAATAAGCACTGACTCACCCAAAAAAATTACATAATCATGACTGCAAGAACAACTTGTTCAATTTGCATAGTACTTGAAATACAATTTCTTTCTTAGTTAAGTTCCCTTCTTTAATACACACCTGAACACAGAGGACCACATTCGTCTAAATTACCTTGAGTTAGTGCTTAATGAATTCCGGTGTCTGCCAATTCATTTCAAAGGTGGGAAGGCTGTAGGCTGTGCTTCTTGTAAAAATGAATTACTGTTAAATATCAAACAAACAAATCATTCCTCATCCCTTTTCATAACTGTCACTGTCTGTGTATGTAAGGATCAAATTCAACTTCCACAAACCAAAAAAGCTGAAGTAGTTTTTAAACAGTATTTCAGCATGAAAAGCAAACAGGGTTTTTGGCTTTTTTTGGTTTTTTCACCTGACATCTCTTGTTTTACACCATAGCCACCTGTGGTTTTTTCTTGATGACGTTTTATTTTTTTGATTTATTTATTCATTGTATATCATTGCAAAGCATGCTTGTGAAGGTCATTTATCCATAATGATGTGGTTATAAAAGTGTTTTACTTTGCTTTTTTTTCTTCCTTTTATGTGGAATGTGTATTTCTTGTGAGGTAAGACCCTCAGCACGTGAAAGGAACATCTTTTTTCTCTTCTCAATTCAAACTGCTGTTTGTCCTCAATCACTTTAATTTCTCCATGCTGTCACAAACCATTTGTTTCCAGTCTGCTTTCTGGCCTAGTAGCGCTGCCTTAGGTTTTATTTTTAGCTCTTGCTTGTAGTTGCAAGAAATCTCTCATTGTGGGCTTAATTTAGGATATGCTGATTGCTTTGCTCCTGCAAATTCTTTAAATATTTGATTTGTATGCAGTATCTGTGATTAAAGAAAGATGAATCCGAATACTATTAAAAATCCGTTGCAGGCCAAGCCCAGCAGAGTGGCGGAATGTGTCCTGTAACGTACCGTAGTGCACAGCAATCCATGCGGGGCACGTTGCGAAGGACGCGCCGGCAGTGCCGTGCACGCAATAAATACTCGCTGTTACTGCTTGTGGTACCCTCATTGTACTGCCGCTCATTTAATTGTTTACATAGAACATGTAGTCTTTGCCAAGCATCAAAAGAACTCAGAAGTTTCATGCACAAATTTAGCAAAAGGACCTACAGCAGTCTATAAGAATTAATTTATGTTTTCCCTTATTTTTATAAGGGCTAAGCATATAAAACAGGCTTTGAGAGCTATTAACTTCTGGGTTTTTTTGTCCTTAGGTTTCAGAAATATCTCCTTCCCTTTGCTTTCCCTAAATAAATTCCTGAAGGTAATGGAGTGCCCACAATATTTGTGGTAATGTAAAATCTAAGGCCCTCTTGCCTCAGGTCCTGAAAGCACACATTGCCACAGGGAGTGTCCAATCTCCAAAGTGTGTGGAGAACAATTTGATTTCAATATTTACATACATGTTTCTTTAAATAAAAACAGGCAGTGGTACTGCTGCACAATACAGGCAAACTTAATTTTCTTCATTTTAGCTGTAAGACCTGGCCGTATGGAAGGTCTAATGGTAGTGTTGGCTGATGTCCATAGTTATTAAACTGCATTTTGAGGGCTGATATATTAGTGAAGTTAGAAACATCAACCTGGCTTCACTTTCCAGAGTTTGTTTTATGTAAACAACACAATAATGGACATTAATCATTTCTGTACAGTTGCTGAGGTGATCCTACATTTTCTCTGCTGTAAAATGAGCGCTTAATGCAGATGTAGCTCAAAAATAAGCCACAATTACAAAAATTAGCTTTAAAGGTAAATCACATACTCAGTAACTCCCGTATCCTCAGCCAGTCTGAGCAGCCTTGGGCATGCGAGGTCCAATTGATTTGGAGCTTTGGGGTTTTTTTAAGATAAGGATGCCAGTAATGATGGGAGCTCCATGCCAGGACTGTCTCCCCTATATATAGAACAGCAATTTCTTATGACCTGAGCTGTGGAACACTTTCTGATGGGAAGATTGGGTCATAAACAACAATAAAACCCCAATAACGGCAGGCTTGTTGTGTAATTTATTATTCTTCAAGTCTTTGGCAGTGATTCATGAAGCATTTACGCTTTAGTGAATAGTTTATATGGATTTGGTAGGTCAGCCAGCATGTATTTCTGCTGCGAATGTTTTCAGGTTCAGAGCTGTGCTGTGCTTGTTTGCACGTTAGCCTTCCAAATTTAGTAAATCAGAATTATTTGATGCCAGTTTTAAGTTGTGGAATTTAAAGTCTGGCACGTGAATCATGTTATGACAAATGAAATTTTGAAGAAATTTGATCAGTGTGCAACACGATTCAGAAAATAGAATGTTTTCTTCATTAGGAGCTGAAGCAAAGCCTAGAATTTGTTATTATTGCCTCACAGGCAGCAACCCTCCAAAACAAACCTTTGCTAAAAAATCGTCCTTCCTTTCTTCCTTGCAACTGTGCTGCCCTTTCCCGCAAGGAGGCTGATGCTGTCATAGTGGGAAGTCCCCAGAGGGGCATTATGCTTATTGGTACCATCACTGAGATACCAGTGGGCTCTGCAGACACCTTGTCCAAGTCCCTGCCATCAAAACAATACCTTTTCACAGTCATATCAAACTGTCCCTATCATCCAATAGAAATATATTGCAGTTGAGGAAATGGATACAGCCAAAGCTGCTGCTTTTACAGTCATCCTCCTTCCATTTCCTCTCTGCCACCCAAGGAGCTCTCTCCTTGTAGAACTACAGTCAACCTATGGCTTTAGTCAATGGAAAAAAAGATGTTTGATAATCCTAAGGACTGATGGTTTCCTAAGGATTTCATTCCCCACGCTCAGAGAAACAAAAGGAGGAAATAAAAACTGAACATACCTGGAGCTGGGAGGTACTGGGGGTTTGCAGCACAGCTGGGTGACCACAGAGGAACCACCTGACACTGAAATTATTTGTCTCGTTTTACAGCAGCAAAGAGTTTACTGAAAAAGCCGGATGGAGTTAAGGTAGGTTAAACACCTGCTTTCCATTTCAAAGATATGTTCTTAGTCTCCACCTGTCTGTAACTTCTGCCAGGTTTTAGAATTGATTATTGCTATTTCTTTCCTTCCTAGATTCTGTTAGTAAGTGCTTCTCACTAGTTATTTGGAGTGGTTAAAGTTAGTAGGAGAAGCTTTGAAATGAAATAAAACAAATACTTGAAAAGCCAGCATTTAGTAAGCAGGAGATAGAAAACTACTGGAGAAAATGCTTTTTCTTGCTTTTTTAATGAAGAATGATTATGTAATTAATGACTCAAAGTTATCAGTTAAGTTGTAAATAATGGTTTGGTGGTGGGCTTTTTAGGCATCAGTGTTTATGTGCAGCTCTGTTGCCTCTTTGTTTCCCCATGACTTTCCATTAGATTTCGTGGAAGACCAAAAGTGTACGGGTAGGCTTGGCTCCACATGAGGTGTGTTCTGCCAGATGTACTTGCTATATTTGGCAGAACTTGAGGGGTTTACTGTCTCAGATCAGCTCATCCTGACTAAGAGACCTTGCTAAGAAGGGAACATTTTGGCAGCTTTCGTACATGGTTTAGAGCTCCTGTTCTCATGTCACCAGACCCTGCAGGAGGAGAGATGCTTCACAAATGAACGTTCTGCATAAATACTTTGGGGAAAAAAAAAAGGAAAAAAAACCCACGCAGCAGAAAACGTATTTTGGATTTTTTCTCAGAGGACTCTTAAAGACTTAATATAATGCTTCAAGCTTTCATTATGAGATTCAAAAGATATTCTTCTGTGCTCTGTGTGTTTATTCAGAAGGATGTCTTTGACCTGAATTTTAATTTTCTATTTAATCTTAATGTCTTACTTTAACAAAACATTATAAATACTTGCTTAAATACCAGATTCACAGTATATTTGTGCCTGCTGTCTGACATACGCACACTTTGCCGATCAAAACATCCCGAGCCTGACCTACAAAGAAATGAGTACAGTACCATTGCATTGCTTCTCACTGCCAAGCAGTGGAGATCCCAGTCACATGGAGAAGCACACATTTGGAACAGTTCTGTCACTGCTGGAAAACCCTGACCGTGTTTCATTGTGGAATAGATAAAATTCATGCACTCTCTCTGAACAGTTTTCCTTTTTAAATATCATTCCTCCTACAGGTCTACAATGCTATTTGTTCTATCGCAATCTCAATTATAATATGGGAAACAATTGTTGCCAAAATTTTGCCTAAATTTCACCTGTTGGGATTCAGTTCTTTGGTTTTTCAGCACATGTTATGAGTCTGTTGTTAGTCTGCATGGTCATGTGGAGCAAAGGGAGTAAATGTACATCTGGGGAAGTCTGGTTTTGTCATTGCTGTTATTGAGATGCTGTTATTGAGATACTCTGTAGCATTTTTCCACCCCTTCCAACAGCTGTAGCTGTCTTTTTTTCTTATTTAAAGAAAAAAAAAAAGCCAAAAGAGAAATATACTGTACTCCATGCATTGATACTGCAAATCCAACCAGTCACGTTTTCTTCTTTTCCTTTCTCTCTGACTGGTCAATTCAGAAAAGGAAGTCCAGTTCGAGTGTTCAGATGATGGTGAGGATCTTTATCGACAGATTTTTTTTTCCTCCTGTGAAACATTCACACTTAGAAATCAAACAGTTGCATTTAGCTTTGTTAACTTACTGTGAAAACTACAAAACTTTAAAGTACAACCTTGTGAATTTTAAGCCTGCAGTTGCTATATGCCATCCACTGTGAATTGTTCGGGCTTTCTTTCAAGCAAGTCTTTACTTTTTTTTAACCTGGGGACATAAAAAACCAGAAAAGTAGATGTAACATCAGCCAATGCAGCTGTTCTTAGTAAATAAGAATAGTAACAAAATAGTAATCTTGTAACAGCCTTCTCTTCATTTTTAAAATGTCCTTATTTTAAAAGCTAATATTATTAATATCATGAAATGTAACACAGAACAAGTTGCACAGTGATACGGTACTGCATTAATTGAATCACTGTAGCCCAAGATGCCATGCTAAATGCTCAGGAGTAAAAAAGCCAATTTCCCAGCCTTCCCACACTAGTTCCCAGCTGGCTTGCTCCGCAGCTCAGGGCTATGTCCCAAGATGTCCCAGCTGACAGTCTCAATAACTTTCCTTCCTCCTCAACCTACTCTCCAGTCTTGTGTTCATTTGGCCTCCGTGACACCACGTGGTGACTTCCTCTATTGCTGTTTATGGTGGTTTTGAATGTGACCTTTAAGGCGTTTGTGAGGATGGGCTCTGCCTGCTGCTGCTGCCCGCAGAGAGAAGGCTAAGGGCCCTCATCCACACCTTTCCTTGGAAAGCAAAAACTGCTGGTCAGGTGCAAGCAGCCGTGCAGTTATGTAGATAAATCCTCTGTTCCCTGGGTGAATGCAGAATTCCAGTGACAGGAGCCCACGGCATCCAAAGGAGGGGCACCGGGAAGGTGCAGTGTGGTTATTGCCAGGATCCCAAACCTGAAGTGTGCGTTAACTCTTTGTTACAGAAGTAACACGTGAAAGGTAAAGCCCCAAGATACAGACTTTATTTGTTAAAATATTTTCATATTCTGTGGAAAAAAGGCCAGTAATGATACTAGAGTCATTCCTAGTCGTTTGGAGTGCGTGTGTGTCTGTCGGGCACTACTGTCACACCTCAGAGAGCGACTTTTGGCAAGTGATGCTGCAATAAAATATTCTCCTTCACAACAAATAGAAGGTCACTGGTTAATCACAAATCAGCTTTGAAGTAACTGTTTCATATGACAGTATTGTAATCCTTTTGGAGTGGTTTCCCTTTGCTGTTAAAAATACATACAAGATGTACCATGTGTTCGTAGATTAATGTCTCTGTTCTGTGGGAGAGAAAACATGTACAGCTTATTGCTGTTTTCTCACAAAGTTTCAAAGGGTTTTACCAAGTTCTGTTTACGTGGAAGAAATAACACATTTGTTATGGATGGAAGAATGAATCACATTCTCTCTCTCTCTTCCTTATGAATGCTGGGTTCTCAATATCTCACTGAAGCAGTTTTGAATAGATTTCCTGCAGTTTTCAGCAGTAGCTGGAATGAATATTGTTTATTTTCCTAGAGCTTTCACCAAGGGAGTATGGGCCAAAGCCTGCTCTCCTTACTCAGGCCAAATTGGAATTGAGCTTCGACTAACCTGTTTTCCTTATGTATTCAACCAAGAGCGTTCGTTTGGGATACCACTTGAGTTTTTGTATTAAGCTACTGCTGAATAGGACTGTATGAAATCTGGTGAAATCTTCATTTCTTTCCTTAGGTTTTTCCTTTATCTCTATTTGCTTTATGCTAGGGTCTTTTTAATCTAGTCTCTCAATGACTGCACTGGCACAAAAATAACGAATCTGTAGTTATGCAACTCAATATGCACTTTTTGCCTTGCTTGGAAGGTTTAGTCTGCTTTCAAGCAGCCGTGTTTGTGTTCCCACTCTTCTACAGATCTCCAGTAGAACTGTCATTTACTGAAATGGATGGGATTTTCTTTAAAGTTTTTTCCTGAGTAAGGAGTTCAGGGTTCTGCCCATCTCAGAATCCCATAAATATCAAAGCAAGTAAAATACTTGCCAATACTTAGATCTCCCCGTGAAAGACTTTATGCACAAAGGTGTTTGTTCTCTCCCTGTCCTGACTTCAGACAATCCTACAGCTTACAACTGTAACTGTGCATAGAGAAATGAAATTTATTTGAAAATAAGTAAGCCAAGTCAGGGCATAATCACTTGCAACTCAGTAATGACTCATATATTCTCTTAATGACAATTTCTGTAGAAAGACCATTGTTTAAAAAAATAACTGCTCCTCATCCTCTTACTGTAGAGCATCATCAACTTTGCTTTTAAATCAAAGAAAATTATTTTTATTCTATACGGTAAAATGGTATATATCACCGGTATTATTAAATAACATTTAGTGTCGACATAATGTTCCCTGATTAACTAACAAAACTACTTTATATTCTTCAAAGCCAGTTAAATGCTGGTTAAAAATTAGAAAAATTGCAGTCTGTAATTCATTACTGCAAATCCTGTGGACATTTCCATAATTGAAACGTATTCTAAGTAAGATTCACTTCAGCTGCAGGCTCAGTTCCTGAAATCCACAGGTCAGCTGCCACGCCTGGCCCAAAGTAAAATAATCATCGTAAAGTGCTGAGGACATGGAGTCTGTGAATTTACTGTCTTTCCATTCCGTAAAGTTAATTACCTTTTTAGGAAAATCCATTGACAAAACAATTTCAGGCATTTTTGGATTTGCTTTGGACAGTTATTACTAAGTACTGTGACTACAAAGTTCAGTAGAACTTGGTTTTTTGGATCAAAGTCTTTTCAGATGATCTGTATCTATACACCTAGTTCTGCATGATGCTTTGGACCGCCCTTGTTAAAATTAGACATGACCAAAATGTCCATAATATTTTTCCTCATAATTGTTAGAGAGGAAAAAATACATCTTTCAAACAAGTTTTGCAATATTTGAATCTTGCTTCTTAGTGCATGTAAAAAGTGGCTTGCTACAATATTTTTAGTATTTCTGTTCTTCCCATACCCCATAGTATTAATGAAAGTTAAATCTTAAAAAATGGATTTAAAGGCTCAGATACTTTGAAACTTCCTGCTGAGCAGTTTAATTTGAATTAATATTTTGTTCAGATAAAAGCCAGGAGGTATAGCACTGTGCTAAGCTTAACAAGTATCATAAGGACCTATATGTAAAGTTGAACAGAGAGGTGCTGATGGCTGGAGTAAGACTACAGGTACCATAGTGGGAAGCCTCGCGCTTCTGAGTCACAGTGCCGGCACTGAGAAGCTGCCAGTGATTTTCTGCTAAAAATAGCACCAAAAAAGCTCAAGGGGCACAAGTCTCTTTCTAGTGTCCATCATACTTATTCCGAAGTGGAATCAGAAGCCAGTAGAACAAATTACAGATTCTTGAAGAACTACAATTACTCAAATTTTATTTATGGTAGGCATAATTCATTAGAAATAAAGAACTATTGGGTGCAGTGACGGAACAGCATTGCGTGTCACGAAATGGCAGTGGCTATTTAGGACTTTGTCGCAACCCGTATTAATTCTTTATTCTTCTTAGACGTGCTTAGCTGCTACTTAAGGGCTCTCTGTTAAGTGTCTCAATTCATCCATCCCTTAGCTAGAGCTTGGTGCAGGGCTCTGGCAGCGCGTGGGGAGGAGCTGCCAGCCAGCTCCTGGAGTTAGTGTCAGTGTTCCTGCAAATTCCTCAGTTCGTCTTTCTGTATTCTTTATTTCCATATCTATATCTATCTATAGATACTGATACCTGTCTATAGATGTTGTGTGCAGAGATATAGATACGGTGCCTACCGCGAGTTCTAAGGCCTGTCTGTTTCTGTTTTCTGCATACCTACAGATAAACAACAAAACCAACGTGGTAACCAGCCCCAAGGAAAATATTCCTACCCCGGCGCTGGTATACCTGGAATTTTCCTTCTCATGCTATCTGGAAGTTTTTGACTGTCTTCTGTTTGTTCTTTTTTTTTTTTTTTTCCTCTTTTTTGCTTTTTCATGCATTTACTCTGTTTGCTTTCTAAAAACAGGTTTTGGAAAACCTTTTTGTTTGAATTTTGCTGTCTTTTTTTGTGAGGAAATCCATTAGAGCGTGTTTATTGACAGAAAATGTTAAATGGAAGCTGGATGCGGTAGAGTCGTAGCATTTGTAACCGTAGCTGAATTTTTTTGCATGCTGTGCCAGAAAGTGAGTAGAATGCGCTTGGTGTTGCTCTTAGCTCTTTGCCTGATGACTGTTTCCACCTTCTAATGCTAACCTTTTGCACCAACAAAATTTTTTAAAACCAGCTCTATTATTTTCTCGGCTTTGTCTTAGTTAAAGTATTGACATCCAGGAGAGCTAACAGGATTATTACTAGGCTGCCATAAAACAGACCTTATTCAGATTTTCATTCCATATTTCCTGAAACTCAGCAGGACTTTGCAAGGCTTCTCTGGGATCAAGAGGCATCTAGAGCTAAACATTTTGCTTGTTTCTCTTCCATTTCAATCAGCAGGAGACATTATTCATTAATAAGCTCTGCTAAGGACATATTACAAATCCAAGTGATGTTCCTGGATGTTTACTGCAGTCTTGCTTTTATTAATAGCCCTATTTCTAAGGCACCTGTGTATCACGGGGCTCACCAATGTTAATGCCAGTGCCAAAGTAAATCATGTTGTGACTTTGTTTTATAAAACTTTGAAAATGGGGTAGTTCACATGCATTTGGAAGCATTTTTCCTCTGGAACTTTTGTGAGCAGCTGGCACTGAGGCGTACAGTAAGTTCTTCCTAAGGCCGAGTCAGCGGGTTGCATGCAAGAGTTTATGGCAGTCTGGTCCCAGACGGAGCCGTGCCCGATGGCCCATGCTGAAAGCGTGCTGGCTAAGTGCCATTCCAAAGATTGAACCTTTTTTTTTAAGGTTAAAGGATTTGGGGAAATTACACTTTTAAATGACACGAAGATCTCTCTCCCTTGGTTTTATGCAGCTCTGCCAAGGCAGGAGTTGAGGGCAATCCACGCATTCCAAACCTCAGTAGTGTCTAGGGGTAGTCATCCTTAATCCTTATCAATTCCACTGTGTTTCGATTTGATCACTTCATGCTAATACAAGCAAACATGATTAAAGAGAACAAGTTATTAAAGCTTAAAGATTTGTGGCCGCCCTGCCTGTCCAGGTTCAGACAGGAAAGCCCACGGAGCATTTGGCCTGCCCTCGTCCAGAAGAGCCTCTGCAGGTCCCCAGAGCTTCAAAGCCCTGCACACCCCCGGTCCTGAATAAGGTCTCTGCATGCTGCTGCATTAGGTGAGATGGCCTTTTTTGCTGGCTTGCTGCTGAGGAAATCTGTGTTAGAGACATCCAGTTTCACCCCCTGGCGACAGTTAACATTTGTTTTAATTCTTGTCAGTGTTCAGCATTTGTGAGCTGGCTCTTCTTGCACCTCACACCAATGAAAATGTATTTACCAATGGGAACTCTTTCTCTCTTTATTTTGTTCTCGCTCAGGAGCCCCAAACTACAGTAATCCACAACCCTGATGGAAATAAGGTATTCAGAAAGAAACAGCTCCATCTTGCTTTTCCACACCACACATTCCATCCACTATTCCACAGCACAATAGGGCCATTTCAAGAATTTGTGAAGGAAAATCTCATTCCTGCATTTGTTACACCCAGTGTCTCTCGAGCCTGTTTTCATCCATGTCCATCTGCTGCGTGCGTCCTGCTGCTTCTGAGCTCCTGAAGCTCTTGAGGGAGTCAGTAGCAGTGGGCAGAGCTCAGTGCCCTGTGCAGCCCAGCTCGGGGAGCAGGGGGTCTCTCTCATTTCAGCCAGAAATGCTGCAGTCTAAGGGAAACCTAACAGTGCTGTTCTCAGAGTGTGGTGAGATGATCCCGGCGAGTTTTACATGCAGTCATCACCTCAGACAAAGATGTCATTTCCGTTTATTCCATCTGCTGTTTCTCAGCATGCTTATACACTGTGTTGTGACGTGTCTTTCGCACAGGACTTTGGTTTTCTTCCATAACATCACTGGGCAGTTTCCAAAAAAATTTCACATTTCAAGTGACAAAGAGGTCTTTTGATTTTTTACATGTTTTCTTCGTGCTCTTTTCTTTTTCTTGTGTATTGTGATGTTTGTGTCTGGCAGCTGATCCCTAAAACATGTTTTGTTTTGTTTTTTTCATGCATGGACTTGAAAAGGGCCAGGAAATACCATCATTTACATTAACACATGTTCCTAGGTTTCCTGAAAAGAGTTTATGCTTCAACAAGAATTTCACTGTTTGCAGTGCTGACTTAATTCACATCCCATTTATCTAGTCTTAACTCCCTGTAGTTATTTCATAAGAGAAGGAGTGGATCTGAGTGATGAAATAATGCATGCAGACATTCCTCAAGCATGGAAGTGCTGATGGTGTGCATTGTGCTTGTGTGTCCCAATCCTTTATGTCCCCTGCATCTGTCCAACACAGAACTTGTGTTTTCCTGTTACTGCTCTTTCAGCTCCCCAAGTTTAAACCCATAGGCCATGAGCAGCCTGTGTTTGAACAGCAGGCTGATCTTTATTGCTGAAGTCCACTAAAGCCCAGAAAACCCAGATAAAATAGTGGCATGACTACATCTACTTGATTTTATTACATAATCTCAGCAAGTAAGATTCTCAATGTCCCAAAAGGTCACAGCAAACAAATGAACCCCTTAATGAGGAGAGTTCCTCCTAAATTTATCTGAAAGATTGATCCTTGTAGTATGGCAACTGGAGTGGATGCTTCAGTGTTAGAGGCTACATCTGCCCTGTGAGCTTTGCATGGTGTTTACAACTCATATTTGTGTGAGGTTTTTGTTCACTTGTAAGTACTTGATCTAATATTTGAAGTGCTAGAGCATGATACGTCCGTGTAGAGTGGAATGTCTAACACAGCCAGGGCAGGGACAGCATGGTGGCTCGTTCAGTTTTGTTTGTGTGTGACTTAATTCCTCCAGTTTGACTTATCAATGCACATTTGGGTTTTGAAAGTCTGAGTAATGCATTAGCCCTCTTGAATGTTCCTTTGGCTCAGCCTTGTGAGGACACAGTAAATGAAGGGCACTGGCAAATTTACCTTTCATTATGTAATTGTAAAATCCTTTAAATAATTAAATACAGTTCTAGTCCTGTCTTCTCTCTCAGATAAAAACAGATCAGTTAATCTTTCTTGTTATTGAGCTGCAAATAAAAAAAAATCAGTTTTACTTTTCAAGAAAGTATAGAGATAAAAAAACCACCTAGCTTAAAACCTTCCAGCTCTCTGCAGCTGTTAGATTTGACAGTGCCGTGTTGAATTTGCCCATTATATTTCATGTTTCTGGTAATTAAGGAAAGACTGAGATACAATATCCTTGCCTTTTTAAGTGCGATGTCTTAAGAATAAACTGTCTGATAGATGAGTCATTCCTCTGCATGACTGGTTGGTTGAAGGATACTGCTGTGAAGATGCCTTAGTTTGTCAAAGTTCTTACCATACGTTCATCAATTTTCCATCTCCTTAAAAAAAAAGTCACAAAAATCAATATAAAAATGAGATAATCTGATCCAATGTGCTTCAGATGACCATGAGACTTCATTTGAATATACATTGCTTAAGTCACACAAGCAGGAAATCGGTTGTAAATTGTAGCTTGTGGAAGCCTGCCTATTTAGAAGGTGGAATTGGAATGGAATGACTTATTTTGCACAGTTGGTTTAATCACTAAGCTTAAAATGGCAAGCACTCCTACTTGGCTGAGGTAATTCATACATTTCAGATGGACTTTGTAGAGCTGGATGTTAAAGAAAAAAAACTTTCCTGTACATTCCTGTGAATTAAAAGCATCAGAGTGCAGGAATTGTATTTCTGTTCCCTCCTGTGGAGAATGGCAATGTTTGACATCCATTTCAGGTGGAAATGTCTCAATCAGTGTGTGACCATTTGTTTGTGAATGACATCCCACCCTGCTTCAAGGCTTTGCATGATTCCTGTAACTAATCCTGTCATTTTCCTAGGCACGCAAATAAGGCTTGGCTTGTTTTATACATTCGACTCATATTTACTTCTCAACAGGAATCAACAGAGAGTTCCAACACGACCATCGAAGATGAGGATGTGAAAGGTATGATTTTACACTGGAAATGTTTGGAGAAGCAGTAACATGAGTTTTGTGGTTGTATTCCAGTAGGCCATTAAGCACAGAAACCCCTAGTGAATCTTAGGAGAGAGTTTTTCCTTTCTTAGAAGAAATTACTTTTGATGTGTTTCAGACTTAACTGTAACTTTCCAGTTCCCAAAACACCATTTCCCATGATGTTTTGGGATTAAGAGGATAAAGTTACTGCTTTCTGACTAAGATATTAGTTCCAGTAATAATAGAAGTAGATTATAAATGTCTAAGTCAGTGCTTTGTAACTTTTACTTAGTTTATGTTTAGCATGCAATTGTGTATTGGGTTTGGTTTTGTTTTTTTTTTTTTCATGTCACCATTTTTATTCTGTTCAGATGCCAGTGTATTTTTTTTTGTTTCCTTTTGTTCTGTCCATACACTTATTTTAATCTTCTTTTATTCTTTAAAAAACTGACATCAAAACTTTTTTTATAAACCTGATCTTGTAGCTTCACAGATAATATTTTTTTTCCATTTTTCCCTGCTCTAAACATTATGCTGTGATGTTACACATACCTATTTTAATAGCATTATGTTTTAAAGTGCAAAGGGTTTGAAAGTGGGAGTATTTGGTTCGTGTGTCTTTGATTCACAAAGCAGATTAGCTTTTGGCCTCGAAGAACAATGGTATATGTATGGGTGAAACGTGGGCCAGTGGTGGTAGTAAAATAAAACAGGGAGAACAGATGCAACAAAGTGGTGGTTGAGTTACTGTGAAAGGAGAGAAAAATTATAGGAATCTGCAGCTGATGCATTGGAAAATACAGTGTAATTTACCTTTAATCATAATGCTTTGTTTTTCTTTTTTCAAACTATTTGGTGCAGTTTAACAACTAAGCTTATGAAATGAATAATTTAATTATAGGACCTCTGTGTGATGATGCAACATAGTGTTATTACAGTCAGGTTTTTAGAAAATTCTGTCTGAAGCTTACCACACAGAATTGTACCTCAGGGGGACACAATGATCTGAAAAAACAACAATGAAAATAATTTGCCTAATTCTTTTATATGGTTCTGCAGTATCATAGTTAAGGGCAAGTTGGACAACCACAATATACGGTATTCCCAAATCAGAAAAGGAATCTTGCAGTAGGCACAGGTCTGAGGAACAAGATCCTGTTTGTGTCTTTCCCTGCAGTGTACAGGGATTTAATTTTCTGTTTATTTAAAAGACAAATATAATCTCCCTCTTATTAATTGCTCATGAACTTGTCTACTTTTTAGTATTCCTCTCACACTTCCCATCTTTCCTCTGGAGGCTGTTGTTCATATTGTTGTATTATAAATTAAAGCTAACAGTGCCCCCAGGGTCTAATTTGTAGAACAATTCAGGGAATAGGCAGTCCTGCAACCCTAACACCTATTATAAGCTCAAGCTTCCTGCTCTAGCAAGGCACTTAGGAAAGATTACTTCCCCCACACACCAAGCTTGACTCCTGGATGTATATTTTGTAGGGGAACAATGAGAAAGCTGTTCTCTTGTCAGCAGCAGCCACTGGAGATAAAATACTGATAGGAACAAATGAATTTCAGAGGAATGAGAGAGAATTCTCCAGGTCCTTACACGTAGGCTCAAGATGACTCAAGATGTTTGTCACCACGTTTGAGACCTGGAAGGAATGTTTTGCCCCTTAGATGATGAAGAACGTTTGAGACCTTTTTGCTTTTCTTTGCAGCATGGAGTACAGCATGGGAAGAGGCTCTGTCCTTCCCAGGAAGGAGCAGGGGGCTGTGGCTGTAACTGAGCAGTAGTAGTAGTGTGTGTTTTATGGCGTTGCAGTGTGATCGACACCTCCCAGGGAATGGCTCTGCAGAGGCGTGCGGGCTGTGTGCGTTATTCCCGTTCCCAGCATCCCAACACCGTGCGTGCACTGCACAGGCAGGGCCAGGGCCCCTTGCTTTGTGCAGCCCACACGGGCTGGGGCGTTGTTCTTTGGTGTTGATGTGCCTCTTTGCAGAGGTGTGGCTCCCACAGGTCTGTTTTGGGGTACAACATCCCCAGCACACTCGTGTCTCGCGTGCGCTGTGGGAGCCACTGCACGTGTGGCTGTGCCAAGTGTTATGAACATTAGGATTCATTGAGACAGGGAACAATTTAAAGTGTCTTACATCACCTATCATTAATGTATCCTCAGGATCAAATTCTCCTCCTGTGTGTCAGGGATGAACAGAGCATTCTCCTCTTGTGTCAGGATCTCACCTTGTTTTCACTTTTGAAGGCAGGTATTTAACTTGAAGACAGTAAAATCAGGCTTGCTTTTCATTTTTTTATTTACTGGAAATCTTAGTATCTGTAACTTTGCCTTGTTTATGTATACACTTACCTCTTTCAGGACTGGAACATTTTTTTTTTTAGTAGAAACAGTGCTTGCCAAACAACAGTGAGCTTTAATAACTCAAGCAATAAGCTAATTATATCATTTGAGTCTGAAATGACTTGAAGCTATAGTTCAGGTTTGTTGCTAAGATAAATTTCTGATTAACCATCGATCATGGGCTTATCTACATGACAGTGATCCCTCCTAAATATGACAGGAGCCGACAGGAAGAACATGCTGAGAACTGGACCGTAGGCAATGCCTTCTTCTGGGATTGCTTGTGGGATTTCTTCTTCCGTAATAAAGAGACTGGGACTACTGGGCAGCATCTCTGTAATATGGGTTTGATTTTTCAAGTAGTGGTATGGAATAGCGCCATTATTTTTGTCTGCAGATTTTCAGAAAGGTGAGTTGTTGAATTTCTCACGGTGTCTTTTTGCCCCCAGAGACAAATTAACAAAAGCATTAGTAAGAATAATGCTTGGCAATGGGGAATTGCTGAGCTGTAAGGCACTTCGAGATTTGACAAATTGTGATTTACCTGTGCTGCTTAATACATCTGGAAGGTACATTGCCTCAAAGTAGTTAATGTATTTGTAATTCATTTTATACCTGTTGGCCTAATTTTATTTAACAGTAGAAAGAAAGCAGTTTAAACTATTTCTTTTGGAATATACATTTCTTAAAAATCATTCAAATTTCTAAGAATAGTTTTTCCAAAGCTCTTTCAAAGCCCTTTGTATCTGAGTACCGGATACAGGGGTAAATCTGCGCTGGCATCTGAACAGAGTCACTCACACCTGTGACCTTTACAACTGTTCTTTGGCACCCACACTGCCCCTGAAAGTACATCATTAACATTGTTTGTGTGCTCAAAGATTTTCTAAGTTCTTGCTGCTTCTAATTAAATTATCATTATTTTTCTTTTGGCCTTCTTTTTTTTCTTCCTTCACATGTACTTGACCCTCACACAGCTTTCACAAAGGAGGAGGACATGGAGAGGTTGAGTTCCACCCACCACTCCTCCTCTTCCATTGCTTCTTCATCCCACTGGTCACCACCTTTGCCGTGCCCCAGAGGCCCCTCCTGCTGCCAGTGCCTGCTGAGGAGTCTGATCACACTCTACCTCTTCATCTTTGTTTGTTCATATGTTGTGTTTCTTTCCATCAATTCAGCGGGCAAGTCCATGAGAAATGCAAACTCAGAGAGTCAATCGCTCGAGTCTGAGCTCTCCCACTCCACTCCTTCCTCTGTACTATGTAAGTTGAGAGACTCATCTGTCAGATGATCTCCTTTGTCTCTCCTCTTCCCTCCCCACCATCTGACAGAAGCTCAAAAAAGGTCAATTGCTGTGGTCTGCCTGATCTAGGGATGACCTGTGCTTAGCCTTTACAAAAGTAAAAATTTTAGGTATTTTTTTCTTGTTATTAATTGTAAAAATATTTTCATCAGCCGTAACAGCCGAATAAATATGTCTGTATTTCAGAAAGCTGTATCTTGGAGGAGTCATCTTTGCAGTAGTTTTCAGCTTAGGGAGAGAGCTTTGCCTCACCTCTTGCTTGGATCCTGGATAGGGCCTCAGCATTAATTACTAGTTACATTTATTATATCAAGTTCCTTTCTTGAGCATCCCCATTGATAAATCAGCCTTGAAGTTGCTGTGGCAGATGTTTACTTGCAGTGTTGATAGGACAACTGGGAAGTGTCCTTCTCTGCTCAGGAGATCTCTGATGATCAGTGACCAACTGATTGTAAGGGAAGTCTCCAGTGTTAAAATATGAGAGGGGAAAGGCACTGTATTGGTAGAATGTAAAAGACCTGGGTAGAGCATTTCTTGTTTGTAAATGAACTTAGAAATTCTTCAGAAATTCCGTGGAGAGGTGAGACCTTGTGAGTTGAAACAGGGAATGACTTCCTGGGAATGAGGGTTCTGCTTGCTAGATTCTGATCCTGAAGCCAGTGTGTGTCAGGGCATTTACACTGGTAGTAAGAATGGGCATTTGCACAGGTAAAAGTGAGATCCAGGCAGGCCCTTGGGAACATGGACTGAGTGTTATTGGCCTGAACCTTATTTTAAACATGAGTGGAATTTTTGGTGGGGTCAGCTAATGCAGGTGAGAGGAGCCAGTCCCGGAGGGGATGGGCTGCCTCTGGTCACAGCTGTTCTGGGTAATGCCAAAAGCATAACTTCATTCTGAGAGAGGAGCAGAATAGGCTCTGTCAATATATGGGTGAGTGTGTATCAAACGAGAAGTACAAATACTGCCAGCACAAACTGCCCAGAGCCAGGGAAAAGAGAGGAATTAATAGGAGAGATCTGGGCTGTGTAACAGGCAGGGTTGGCACGTCAGTAACACGTGCCATAAGGCTTTATTCCATCCATGGTGCCTATCCTTTATGTGCCCAGCATTTTCAGATCTGAATGCTGGCTGCCTCACATGTCCTGTTTCTCTGAACTATTTGAGTGATTAGGCAGGAGCACAGTTTAAATAAAGATATGCACAGCAGCAAAGCTTGTTAATGTCTCACTCATCAAGACTTCAGACACCATTTCTGGAGACAGTGGCCAGATTCCATGAAATTATTGGGAAACCATAGTGCAGTGTCTTCTAAGTGCAGTGACCATGATGCAGCTTTGATGTGAGACTGTAGGTGATTTCTCATTAAAAAATAAACATTTGCCAACATTTGCTACGCTGTATGAATATTAGTGTAATTTTTTAGTACAATCACTTAAAGAGACAGCATCTTTAGACATAACTGATTCCATAGAAATAAAAATACACTATGTATGGCATGTGACAAGTTGCTTAACATTAATTGAAATAGACACATTAATTTTGTTGGATCTGTTTTGTCTATACAGGAGTGGAAAAGCTCTGGGATAATTTTTCAGATATTTGCCTACATAGCTGAAGAATTTAAATTTTTTTTAAAGCAGTAGCAGGCTTACCAGTTTTCAGATAGGTGAGAGATACCAAATAACCCTGATAAAAGTCTGCAGAGCATCCATCCATTTCGTAATTGGATGAATCAGAATGAGTCTTTGGAATCGGCAGGCTCTAGGAAAAACATGTACATGTGAGATGACAACTCAGATGTTTTAGTCCCTATCAAAGTTTAAGATTAAGTGTGGGTTAAGAGATAGGCCCTGGTGTTCTGTACACTCAATCTTCATAAACTTCTTAAATTAGAAGTCCCCTGGAGCATGCCTTGTCATCTGATGGTCTAGGTGGGTTTTACAAAGATCTGAGACCCAGTCAGTCGTTGATTCATGCAGCCTGTTCTTTTATTTTCTTTTCAGAAATTTTTAGTTGGAATATTTGTGGCAGAAATTGTAAGAAAAATTATTAGCATAGAATTTTAAAATATTGGTGTCATGAGAATCATTTGTAAGAACATTGTGTGATGTTCAGCAGTCCATGCTGTAAACCTGAATGAAATCTGGTACATCCACAGAGCCAGAACTTGTTATACAACACAGGGTAAAATTTCTAGTATCTTCCTCTTTCTTTTCAGACTTTGGTTATTTCCAGAGCATAGAAATAACTTGACTGGCTGTGTGCTTTCCATCTAACTGGTGTTTGTTGGGACAATGGTCATATGGGAAGTGAAGCCAAGCTCCCCCTGCTGTGCCATTCCATTTTAGCAGACTGCTGTCACCTCAATACCAACTGTCCTGTTTTAAAACAACAGCCCAACGGGGAGGATTTGTCCCCCTGGATTTAACCCTCCTCCACAGTGTAGATACCTGTGTTTGAGCTTGTTGTCTAGACTCCCTTTAGCCAATGCAAATAGGTCAGATGAGTCACACTTGTCTTACAAATCTATTTTAGGATATGATGAATTGTGCCCTGAAAGTGCTGATTTCTCTCCCTTGACTGTAAGGGAGGGCATTTGGGAGAACAAACTCACTTGTCTGTACTTATATATGTCCAAAATGTTGTGTGATTAATCCAATCTGAGGTGTACAGAGATGCATAGTTAAGAGTACCCAGTTGAAAAGTTTTAAGGGTTTTTGCCTTGAGAAACGACATGTGAGCAAGTCAAAAGCAAAATCACTTTAATCATCTTGAAATGCATGTACAAATCTGGAACAAGGTTACCTTGTTCTTCTGGAAAGGTGCTTCTCTGCTTGGGCAGTGCAGTACAGTGGTGACATAGTCAGGCATCTGAAGGATTGATGTTCCAGTATCTGCGTCAAGCATAAAGTGGTTTGAATTACTGCTTTCACTGGTGTCAGTTTTGAAAAAAGATGGGTAATATGGTGGTCAGTGAGTTACAAGGGCTCTTTTTGTGTGTCAAAAAACGTGAAGTTTCAGGTGCAGATATTTCTGAAGGCTTCACTTTCACATATCTGCAGCTCATTTTTATACTGCGCATTCTGTCTGCAATCAAAATACCAAAATATCTGTCATTTCTGTGTGATTCTTGTCGATTGAGTTTATAAATATTTCTTGGGGCTTCAGGAAGGGAAGAAAAGCCACAGAGTTCCCTGCTGGAAAAACAGTTTTTGCTGCTTTTTGTACTTTTGTTTTCCTGTGATATTTGATTTCACTACCTGGGGAACTGCTCCTTGTAGGTTGAAAGTATTGATAGTGTTAGATGCTTTTTGCTTAAGTGGTGTTTCTCCTCATTTTATGTTGTTTAGATCTTAGTGTTAATGGTGGTCTTTAATTTAGAAAGATTATCCCTCACCCTGTAGCTGAGCAAGGAAAAGAGGTAGTGCAATATAGCTAAGGATTAATGACTCATTTCAAGTTAACATATGTGCTGCAGCAGTGCTGAAGAAAACATTTTAGCCAGTGATTGGAAATGTTCTTCTTGTTTGTTCTTTTTCTTATTATTGGGTCTTTTTATAGCTCTTCTTCATAATATTTTTGTTTCAACTGTCTTTGTCTTAGTCATGTACCTACTCACTTGCCAAAGCAGGCGGTTTCTATTTTTTTAACTGCTACACCCCTATTAATTACCTTAACTCCTTCACCCTACGGAGGAAAAGGTGTTGTTTAAGGAACAGGTCCGTAGTCTTTTTTGCAATGTATTTACTTCACCCATACTCTGAGCAAAGAGTGTCCAAGCCACCATCTTCTCCACACAAGCTTGTTATGTCTGCAGTCTGTTCCCTTCTTGGTTTTTAGGAAAATGGCTCAGCACCTTTGGCTTGTCAACAGCGTTCTTCCCTCACACCTCAGTTGTTTTAAAGACACCAGGTGTATTTTTGTTCAGTTATCCTTTGTGTCCAGTGTATGTATTTTATGCTCTGGAAAGCCATTGTCATATTCTAAAAAGCTATAGATGGGTCAGGCTTTACTTTTTGAACTGACTTTCACCACACTCTGTGAAAAAAGTAACTGAACCAGTTTTACCAGAATCTCATTACAGTTGTCAGTTTTGTTTAGGAAGTTTAGTTTCTGTAGTTTTATTTAGGGAGTCCTGACTGCACATCAAATGAAAAGTATAATAGCATGAAATTGCCACTGTACATCAAACAGCATAATTGTCCTAGAATTCAATACAAGCCAAGTTTACTGTTGGATAAAAAAATAAATAATGAACAAGTCAAATGCAAATAGTGATTGTAAGTGACAGTTATCTGGCAGATGGGAACTGGCCAGATGCCTCTTCCCTAATGCCTTGTGTTGTCCTTGTATAGTTTGGAGTGTGTATTTAGATGGAAAAAAAAATTGGAATGATCGAAGAGCAGATGTTACATGGAGTCCATCAAACTCAGAATGAAAATTTGGTCATTTTCTTACCACTCTAAGAACTGCCAATTATTTGTGTCAGATGCTGACTGCAGTAGCAGGACACTGTTCCTACCAATACCATTTCACCTTAGTTTATGTCCAGTGCCCTCCCTATTTCATCCTTGTCCTAAGGGTAGATGCAAGGATTTGACCGCATGCACATGGCCACCAAGGCACAGCTGTATTTTCCTTCTGCTGCTTTCCGGTCTCCTTCCAATTCTCTACTTCTTATATTTCAATTTTCCCATCATTTTTTTCTTCCTTAGTATCCTTTCAGGTTAAACCTCTGCTTCAACAACAGCAAAGCCAGTAACACTTTCGGTCTCTGTTTGTAGTCTGGCTCCCTGCACCCCCACAGATACCCACACGAGAAGGTGTAAAACCTAAAAACAATGAGCAGGAGGTTTGTGTAAAATCACAGTGGCTCCTGAGTATTTGAATTAGTCTTTGATGTCTGCTGTTATTTCACACTGCCTTGTTCTTGCATTGAGTAAGGGCTAGGAACAAGGCAGAGAATTTTGCACAACAGGATAAATCAGTTCTGGAGCTCCACTCTCTGAATTGTGTTCCACCTCTCCCTTTGGCTCACTGCCAGTGAAGCTGCATATCAGATCACTAAACAGGAAAAAATGTCATTTTCTAATATGTGTGTAATTGTGTGTCATTGAAAGGTGAGAGTAGCATAGTGGCTTTCATAGTTTCATGTAGTGCTTGTAATTTTGTAGAAAAATTGAGGACTGAGTTGAAAGGCAGATGATTTGGCAGCATCTTCCTGTTCCTGACAGTCTGCATTGGGAACCGTGAAGTCTTCCCACAAGTGCTGACACCAGTGCTGGAGTTGGATGGTCATTGATTGGAGCCAGTGATAAGTGCTGTAATCTCCTTTGCTGGCTCTGCTGGCCTCCTGAGCTTCCTGATGGATGTGTTTCACATCCCATGGATGATCTGCAGTCACAGCTCTCCTGAATGTTGGTACAGCCCAGACAAACTTTGCTGGAACCCCATTATGTAATTTAAGGTGGCTTCTGTCGGAAAGCTTCATGAAAGCATACGTTCCACTGCAATTTCATTTTGGAGCTAAAACCAGGAAAACCAGCAATTTGGCAACACAGTTCAATTTGTTCCTTCTGGGGTTGTTGTGGAATTATATCTTGTGTATCTCAACATCAAAGGTACTGTGGTAAAACTCGGCAAAGGCATGACTGATGTTAGTGAAAAAGGGAATATTGCCAATTGTCTTGAGCCAAGTGATGATAAATTATGTGTCCATGTGGTTTTGTGCCTCTCGTGTGTGGAAACTGCCGTACCATTGTAGACATATTAATTGCTTATATCGTTATCCACTAACATGAGCTCATGATTATGTAGCAACTGATCAGAGATTTTTACTTCATTTCCCACTGTCTGATTTAATGGTCTGTAATTTCCTCGTCTCTGATTGAGATGTGTTACTGCGTTATTTAATCAAGTCCTTTAGCTCAGCTATATGTATGTGAGATGTTGCGTGCAGAACTGGTAATTTCCTCACTGCACGAGGTCTGCTTGTTCTGGATCTCTTTTTGCCAGCCTTCTGTAAGACTGCACCATTATTTCTGAGTCAGCCATCCCACCACTTGGCTGGTGCTGACAATGCCATGCAGTGTCCACACAGTCTGGCCCGTGTTATTTAAACTGATGATAATGGAGGCATTGCTGCTCTCTTGATTAGAAGTCTTTTTTCTTTCCACAATCCTTGTGAAAAATAAGGCAATTCATACTTGAAATGTTCTTAGCCACAGTGCTAACAGTCAAGAGCTGCTCACAAAAAGCCTTGGTAAACCTTTATATCCATGTTTTTCACCATCACATTTTTTCTTGCTGGTCTCTTTTTTGTCCTTTTCACCTGAATGCTTAGGTGTGCACTAAGGAGAAGGTTAACACCACAGTGTCAGTTTTGAGCACAGCATTGGAAAGTTAATTTCTCTGTGTGCTCCCCAGCATTTTCTTTTGAAGAAGAATGTGATCTCTCTCTGCGCTTTTTGTTTTAACATTCCAGGCATGTTTTTGTTAATGGTCAAATCCATATGTGGGAGTGTGCTGTACGACTGTTGCTTGCACAACAGAGCTACTACAGCCAGACTGGCTGTAAAACAGTAATCAGCTTCCTTGAGTGTGGGGCTTGGTTTGTTTTGCTTTTTAAACAGCAGATCCTCCAGTGAAGGAAAGATAGTTAGAAGTGTGATAGGGAAGTGGATTGATCTTGACATGCGTTTAATTTCCTTGTGAATACAGGAGTGCATTGAAGGCGAATCAGTGTAAAGCAACAGTGTAACATCATGTCCCTTGGTCGTAGAAGGGAAGAGAGATGGCTGTTGTGCCAGCTGGGGAGTGACAGAATACCTGTCAGCTGTCACCTTCCACTTTGCCTTCCCCTGTAAGATTGGGTTTGTATCTCTCCCCAGCTCGTAAGCAGGAGATTATCAAGGTGACCGAGCAGTTGATTGAAGCCATCAACAACGGGGACTTCGAAGCTTACACGTAAGCTCCTCCTTTGGAGGGAGTGAGTACAGCTGGGGTGTTTGACACTGTCTGTGTAAATATGCATGTTTATATGTGAGTGCCTGGGCTTGGAGTTATGTACTGTTGAAATGCCTTCCCAGATGCCCCCACAAAACACAAGATATGTGCATGGCTGCTTTGCCCTGGCTTTGCACATCACCAGTTTCAGAAGAGCTGCTAGTATAACTCCAGTGTAGTTAGAAGAAAATATTTAAATCTTGCTTATATAATGATGTAAGGCCTAAAAAGTGTCCCTTGCATTGCACAGTCACGGTTTTCATTATCACAAGTAAAAATTCCTACTTGTAATAACACTGATTTGTGGGTCTTTTTGGTCAAGACATGATTTATGTGAAATGTGGTCCACTTAAAGTAAGCTGCCAAATTTACTAATTGAGCTGAAACCAGAACTCCATGCCTGCTCCTCATATTAAGTTCTGTTCTTTTCCAGTGTGATGGCATGAGTAGGTGAAATGTTCGATAGGAATGAAAGAAACAATTAAAACTGATCTCTCCAAAGCGGTGATCCCTAACCACATGTGCTCATTGCAGAATTTCCTCTTTTCCACAGAAAAATCTGTGATCCAGGCCTTACGTCTTTTGAACCTGAAGCTTTGGGTAATCTGGTAGAAGGGATGGACTTCCACCGGTTTTACTTTGAAAATGGTAAATATTCCATTTTCATCTCCGAGTCTTCACCTGTTCCTTGTGACTGTGTGTCTCTCATCTAATGAGCTTTTTGGTTTGGGAGTTAGTTAATTAACTTGGGCAGGGGAAAGGAGTATTATTTTTTTCAGAGTTCTGATATAAGTGTTTTTCAGTCTGCTTCTGCTCTGCTCATTCACACATCACAAAGCACCTCAGAGGGCAGAGGAGAGTTTCAGGTATTTGGAACTAAAAAGTCAAAATAAAGAATGAGTTAAGAGCTGAATTATTTTAACTGAAAATACTGGGTACAAATGTCATTAGACATAACAGGGAAACTGAAATGTTGGAAAACTCCAGGTGCTGCCCTCCACTGGATTTAATCTGTGTATGTACATGGATTAAGCCTATTTACTTATTAAGTAGTGTATAGTAAGTGATTGTGCTCATTCTACAAAGTATTTTAGTTATAGGTGTGATTATCATAAAACCCTAATTATGAATTTGTATCTGCTAAGCCTGAGATTTTTGTGTGTAAAACATGTTGGCATGAGTTCTTCTGGCTTATCCAGGGCAAATGTGATGTCTCCTGTGTGTACCCTGGTGTGTGTGTGTGTGTGTCTCGTAGCTCTGTCCAAAAGCAACAAGCCGATCCACACGATCATCCTGAACCCGCACGTGCACCTGGTGGGCGAGGACGCGGCGTGCATCGCGTACATCCGCCTGACGCAGTACATGGACGGCAGCGGCATGCCAAAGACTATGCAGTCCGAGGAGACGCGCGTGTGGCACCGGCGCGACGGCAAGTGGCAGAACGTGCACTTCCACCGCTCGGGCTCGCCCACCGTACCCATCAAGTAAGGAGCAGCCCCTCCACCAGCTCACACCTCCTAGGCACGCCACATAGTCCAGTAGCTGCTTTGGGCCTTAAAAACTGCGAGCTGTCCTCTGGTAGTGTCATTTTTTGTGGCTGTTCATTATCTGTTATACCCACTGCTGTGCATAGCGTTGGTGTGAAGATTTCTAAAATAATGCGCTTTTTTGGTTGTTGTTTTCTACTGTGATGCCCACTGGTCCAACTTGGTCCCTGAACTGACAGCTTGAAAAGCAGGAAAGTATTTTAGTGTAGAGAAAGCTTGATAGAAGTCACACGAAACAGGATTAGAAAACCTGGAATACAATTGCTGGAAAACCTGGAAAAATAAAAAGCAGTAGGATACATGGAGCTGTGAGAGCTAACCAGAAAATTTCAAGTAAAATGTGTCACTATTGGGAAAAACTGAAGTTTGACTACTATTTAGTGTGATTTCCAGCCACCTCTACTTTCCCAGGCCTAGATATGTTCACTACAAGTTGGGTTTGAGCCAGTTTACACATTTACCTTGTAAATAGAGCCATCCCAGTCCCTCTCATGTTCTTATCTCCTTCCCCACACTCTCTGTGCGTAACTGCTGAGTATTCCTTGTTGGGCAGTTCCGACATCCCCGTGGGACAGCCTCACATCTCTCCCATCAGCATTTTTCTCTGCTGTTCATCCAGGCCCTGCCACGCCCTCGGAGTCAGGCAGTGACCGAGCTCCTTGAGCCACATTGTCACCAGCGTTAATGACAGCACACTCGGGGTTGCAGTAACAAAATAAAGAGTCACGGCTTGCTCAGGAGGTTCTGCTCAGGCCATTGGCTTCTCTTCTTCTTCAACAGCCTCTGCTAATGAGCCCCAACCTCAGTGACTTGTGGTTTCCCAAATAGGCAGCTCTGGTCCAGGCCTGGCTTTGCTCAGTCGTGAGCCCTCTGTATAGGATACAATTCCATTTGTGTCAGGTGTCTTAATGTGAAGAGTGGCTGAATTTCCTGGCATGGATGAAGTAAGAAATAAGGTAGAATGAAGTGTAACTGATCCATGGTGATGACTTTGTATTATTTTCTTATTTAGGAAAAAGGAAATTTTATTACTTAGTGATAACTGTTTTATTTCAAAATGTGAAACCAATGGGAACAGGAGCCACATGTCCTTCGTTTCTCACATTCCAGCTGCACTGCCAGTGTTTCAAGAGATAGTATTCAAAGAGCAGTTACTCTTCCTTGAAATGCAGTGTTAGGTAAAGCTTTGAGGTTTTCATAAAGGAGTGTTTGTCAAGGGATCTGAGCTGGGTGTGTGTAGAGCCAGAAAGCCCAAGTGAAGCAGGTTCACCTGGCCCACTGCACCCTGAACAGTCAGTGTTTACAGCACAATGACATGAAATGGACTAGAGAATCATTTAATCTTTTCCTCTGATTTTTTTTTTTCTACCTCTGTCTTATTGGGAAGGTACTGTCGGAGGTTCTTTGCAGCTGCTTGTGCTCTCTAATAAAGATAAGGATTTCTGGGACTGCCAAGGGTGGAAGGAGAAGAAAAATCACCATGGAGTAATTTTTTTGAGGTCGCAGGGCAGTTTTTGAGGTTCCAGGGCAGTATTGGTTAATCTTTTGAGCCAATGGGGTCAGACAGAGGAAATTTCAGGATTGTGAGAGGTGTCCAAGCTTAAGGGGTCACAGAGAAGCCTTAGAGCCAGACTGAGGCTTAAGGAGGGGTTCCCTGAGTTGGCAACATAGCCCTACATGTGTAGCACTGGCAACAATATCACATAAATCCCATAGCCAGCTCCCATATTGAATTCAGGGGAGGTTTTTGGACTTGCTCCTAGCACTGTTCCAAAATATCGTCGGTCTGATGGTTAGGAGCCTTACTTTCTAGGGTAAAATCTGGTCCTCTTCAGTGTATCCTTGGTTCTTCTATGTCATCGTTGTTCTCCTGCGCTGGTTAGGTGTGCAGGCATGAGCTGGTTTGTAGGCAGGCTGATCAGATCATTCCCACCTTCTGCTTCCATAGGGTAAACAGCCAGCACTACCTCACATGGCTTTGTCTGATAGGATCTCCATTTTCCTATTACCTTATCTCCATACTGTCTTTTTTGGTTTGAGGTTTGCCTTTCCATTAGCTTGGCTTCTTCTGAAATGCTCTGTCCAGTTGTGGTCAGGGCTTTATTTAATTCCCCAATGTCTTTCTTCTCCCTGCTCTGTTCTGGCATGATTTTTTGCACTTTTCTCATCTGCAGCAAATCTGAGACAGCCACCTATTTATCCTCAACTCTCATTTCCAGCCAGTGAGTACATAGAAACTTTTACAGAGCTTTGCACTTCCTATTATTCCATGTAATATTTTTGGATTACCCAGCCCTCAAGGTTATTTGGTTCTCCTTGCACAATGCTCCTGTTTTCTTTTCTTTTTATAGTGCCTTCCACCTAAGTGTCAGTATGCTACGTGAGATCAGTCCTACTGCTTGTGCTCAGCACTAGTGAGTCTCCTCTAGGCTGATAACTCCCCTTTGAGCAGAAACATTGTCATTCTTTATTCCCCATCTTCTAAAGTCTGACTGGGAGATTCCCACGTAGCACCAAGCTAGACCCATCTTCTTCTATAACCTGTCCTGAACATTTTTACACCATCTCAAATTTCACCTTTGCTTTTCCCCATTAGAGCAGCAATAACTCCATTTTGGAAAACTAAAGGAACTTAATTAACTTATTGTTCTAGCTCCTTTATTTGAAATGTATACAGTCTCCAGCTACTTATTTAATTATTACCAACGCACAGTAGTTAATAATGGCATTTCCATAATAATAAAGTATTTTACACGTCACGTCTGAAAATGTGTGTCTGATGGCTGTGATCTGCTAGACACGGTATCCTAGATGGTGTTAAACCAGTTGCTGCAAGCACAGTAGGTTCCTTGTTTTCAGGACTACAGGAAGAGTGCATAAATCTTAAGACAGAACTGAGCTCTTTGGTAGGTATAGGGAAATGTTTCCTTGTGGCAGAGAACTTAGCTGAAAAAGGATATGAGCACAAATACATGTTTAGTTTATAAATAAATTTTATTCATGGTTTTGCTGTGAGTGAGATGAGGCAAACTTGGGTTTCTGTCTCGTCTGTGGTTTCTCTCTGACTGATAGGAGTGACAATAAGAAACTGTTCTCTGTATCCATGTTCTTAGGGACCTGTGCTAATGTGTTTCTGCAGAGCTGTCTGCTTGTCCTCGGAGAGTGCACCTGCCCAATATGGGCTGTCAAAGGGCTGCTGGGCCTAAAAGTGACTCCTTAACCTAACTTCAGCCTCAATGAGGCTTATGTTCCCTCCCTGGTCGCTGCTCACACCTTCTTATGCTTCGATAAGTGCAGTGCCAGAGAGCAGGAATGCAGAGTAAAGAGTTTGTTCTGTGTTTGTGCAGTGCCTAGCGCAGAGGGATCCCACCACGGCTCCAGCCCCTAGATGCTACGGTAATACAAATGATGCTACAACCTCAGTTAGCTACATACTTGCTTCCAGCTCCTTTGCCTTCCCTCTCTCTCTGCATTCACCTCTGGCATGTCTTGCATGTGAATGACACCTGATTCTTCCTTGTCACTTGGTCCAGTCTTTGTACAAGAGCCTCAGTTCATGGCAGTGCCTGTGATATCCATGCTGAGGAAGTTAAGTTACGCCCAGAGATTCACGGCTGAATTCTACCCTCTCTCCCTTAAGGAATCCCTTAAGACACTTTGGCTTCCTGCCTGAGTTTTCTTTTTTATTTTCACAGCCTCTCTGGCATCTTGTAAAGATGGAAAATGTCTGTAAAGTGGTTTGAAAAATAAAAGAATGCTTTTCCTCTGAGGAGGTTTTTTCCCTTGTTTTTTCCCCAGTATCATGTTTAGTGATCTCAACAAGATGGGTTTTTTTCAATAGCATTGGCTAACACTTGAGCATGTGTTGTTATCTGGTGTTGATGTTACCTCAGTAATGGAAATCTGTTTGTTTTTTTTCTCCTTCCTCCTAGCTAAAAATATCAGCGGTGCCGCTCTTGCATTTTCTGTACCCAACGCACCTGGTTGATTACCATCTTGGCCATCCCGTTCTCTTCATGCATGTTTCTGAGTGCATGAAGTTGTGAAGGTTCTTCATGTAACACATTTGTGATGCACCACGTTGCTGTATATTCCATCTGTACACTGTTAACATTTCAATGAAGGTGATGTTCCATGCAAATAGAGAATAACAAGGTGTAAAAGACAAAAAAGAGATATTGGATGGACAGCAGTAGACACATAATACATTTGTCACTTGCTCCATTTATGCCAAGTTTTGACAGACAACTTTAAAATCTAATGTGTTTATTAAAAAAAAAAGGAAAAAAAAAGAAAAAGTCTATTTTACCTTCTTTTTTTAAGAACTGTTTTTTGACTCCTCCTTTTCTCCTGAATCCCAGGATTTTGCTTTGGTTCTGGTAGGAATGGTTAGGATTTCCGCTGGCAGCTCCATTACTGTAAAACAGATTTTTATCCTAGATGGACAAAATCACTGATAAATGCGGAAGTGTTAATATCTTGGCTTTGGACCAGCTGCAGCCTTCTTAGTTTATTAGTCTATGTAAACTGGAAAAATCTCCTGATTTGCTGGCCTGGCCACTCCAGAATTAACTGTCAGTGTTCTGGTGAGTCAGCAGCTTCTGTTTTCCTTTTGAGTCCTTTTCGCTTTCTTATTTTGCTTACCTGAACGGTTCTGTTGGATGATTAAGCAAAATTTAAAATTGTAAGGAACTAAGTGATAACTGAGAGACAGTTTTTTGAGGATTAAAATGGAAGGAAAGAGAAAGATTTTTATCGCTTTTAGGATGTACTGTAAAATTTTTAAGGAGGCTTTAAAAAATATAATATGTGGGTTCATGTATAGACCAGTTGTGTGGATAATATACTCCAGAAATATTAGGCCTTAAAGCTAAGTATGAAGAGTTTACTTACGTTACACTGCTGCTGTTGCTTCTCTGGAAACGAATTACGGAGACACCGGTTTTCCGTGGGACCCTAACACTTTACCACAGGTTTGTGTCTCCCCCTCTTGCCCTCAGTCAGCTCGCAGTTTCTCAAGCTCCCCTGGCAGCGTTCGGTGTCGAGGCCGGCGATCCCGACGAGTTTGTCCCGGCTCTGGGCCGAGGGTGGAACGCTGTGCTGGCAGTGCGGAGCACCAACTTTGCAACAGGGACTAGTTCTCCTTCCCTCACGTTGCTGTAAAAATACACCCTGGCAAGAGTTTCAGCCTCTTCCCTTCCGCTGTTGCAGGGAAGCCCAGGCTGGGCTGCTCCTGTTCTCCCCGTGGTTCTGTAGCAGCAGGCTCCTGCTCCCCGCAGCGCTGTACAGTGCATGGTATCTGAGTCAGTGTCCTTTTTAGCCGTCCAAAATTTACAGCTCGGCAGCCAGAACTTTTTACAATGGGAAAACTTCCTAATTTGTACCATTTCACCTTTCTGTGTTGATTACTAATCAGAAGCAGTTCTTAAACATGTTGATGTTGTTACTAGTGGATGTATGGTAGATGGACTTAAGCTTCTCTGATAATTACTACATGATTTTAAACAATATATATTTAAAGTAAGCATCTACAATAAATGTGTTGAGCCATATTAACCTGCCAATGGGATCTGTGAAAAAAGTAATGGCCTCATTTTTCTCATTAATTTCTTTTCTTTTTTTTTTTTTTTTTTTTTTTTTTTTTTTGGTGAAGCGGCTATAAGTGGCATAACTGTATTTAAAATTAACAAATTAGGTGTAGGGTGTTTTTTTTATACTTCTTACATAGCATGTGGTGTTGATGTATTACTGTAGACCAAGTTTGTCTTCCACACCAAGACGTGAGGAAATTGTGATTTGTTCTCTCCACCACAACTGAATTATACACTTCTGTCATTTTGGAACACTGCAGTTTACCATGGGACACAGTGTACATATTTCTTGCCATAATGGTAAATGATTGATATATTTAAGGATTAATAAATTTGTGATTTCTGCTGACATTGTGCTTGTGTTTTAATTTCCCAATTAAATGTGATCTTTGCAGTGGAAAATATGTAGTGTCTGTTTGAATTAAGATGCCAGAGGTACAGATGCACTTTCCTAGGAGCTGAATTTTCAGTTTGAAAATACAAGTGTTTGCTGTTGTGGTTTTTCCTTTGGTTGGTTCCTACGTGCCTTTCCTGGGGTTGATTGCACACTGTTTGTGCTCTGCTTTATTGGTGGACTGTGCACATACCTTGTGCTCATAGGGCCATATTTAGAAATGTTTTAGGTAGTTCCGACATTTCTGTTGCTGCCTTGCTGTACTTCATATATATGCTCAGCCTGTAACACATGGCTCTGTAAGAGCAGTTATTGCATGCTATATAATGCCATAAAATATATGTAGAATATAAAAACATACATATAGAAATATAAAATGCATTTACATCTATAAATAATTAGGATTTAAAATAACGTACCAATTTAAAAGCTTACATATATATCTGTAGTGATTTCGGGCTGTCTTAAACCACGCTGAGCCACAACTGAGGACAGTCTTTTATACCAGCAGACAAGAAGGACGAAGGAGAGGAAGCAACTTGCAGCTTTCCTGGGTCAGGGAATGCAGAGCTGGACCGGGGCCAAGGCAGCGTAGCTGGAGCAGCAGCGTTGGTGTGGCAGGTAGCCAGAGCCTGTCCTGGGTTGGTCACAATTCCAGTGCTTCTTCTTGGGTGGCATTTTGTAAACAAAAGAAGGTAGTCAGGAGAGCTCTCAGGGGATTGGAATTTTTCAGTAAACCCCAGAAGGAGCAAAAGCAGTTTAGTCTGTTGGGAGGTCTCATATTTTTGACATATTGCTTTTACCTACTTTTTTGCTCATTTTTTTCCAGTGAGTGGTATTCCAGAAATCAGTTTGATTTCCATTTTAACCGTGCTCCTGCATAAAGCTGTTTGACAGCAGCGGAATTGCTACTGATTTCAGGTATGCAGAGAAGAGACATCAGGGGATCAAGCAAAATGTTCAGCAGGGGGCTGGGAGAACACATTTCCTCCATAACAGGCTGAATATTTGGGAGAGCAGCAGGGTTTGGGGGCTGGTTTGGGATTTTTTAATGGTTGTTCTTTTATAGCACAAGTATTTTAATCTGCTGCCTCCTGGTGGCTTTATAATACTGTTTTCTATTTAGGAGTGTATGACAAGAGGCTGTTTGTTCTGTGCAGAAGGGAGCCCAGTGCTTTCTTTTATTCCATTTTTAATGTAAGTAAGGAGCACAATATTTCAGGGCCTGAAAATTACCATTTCCTGGGTCTTGAATATGCTCTATACATACACCTGAAGTAATCAGATTGATTCTGTTTTCTAAAAATGGCCTCCCAGGACACATTGAAGAAAAGTAACATCTCCTAGGGCTGTATATTAAATCCAGAGTTCATTGTGTCTAGGATTAACTTTACTGTTTCTTCAGTGAGTTATTAATCCTTGGTAATTTATCATCTCCTTGGGCTGTTCTCTCAGAAAACAGAATTGCTTCATGCTTCTCAGGGCTTTTCTTTCTTCTTAAATTTGTGCAGTCATACTTTATACATAACCCATCATAAGAAAACACCATTAGTCAAAAAATTAACTGTAGTCATTGAGGAATTGATCCAAATTGCTTCAGGAGTTTCAGCTTTTTATTCCTTACAGATTATTAGTAAAAGACAGAAGTGGGGTGGACTGGAGTTCAGTGCTGCGAGGTCCAACTGCTAAAGCCGTTGTTCTTGCAGGGAGAGCCGTGAGCTGACATCCCTGTACAGGAGTGTAGGGAGGTTTGGATCCTCACAAAAGGGGAGACTTAGTAATTCTGCAGCCTATACAGGCCTCACAGGAGAGGAAAGCTGCACAGAGTAGACTGGATGCCTGCTCTCCCTTCCTCCCCCTCTCTAGAAGAGATCCCTGCAGCTGAGCAGGACACGTTGCAGGATCTGCTTCCAAGGCAGTGTGCATGTGGAAGGAGGCAGGAATTTTGTGTGCTCTCATGCTGCAGAACAGCAGTGCCAGGGCTGCCTGTTCTATCATGTTTTTGTTCAGACCCAGCCCAGGCCAAAGGCACTGCAGACAGTAAGTTTGGGGAAGAGGAGAACATTTAATCAGAGGATGGGGCGAAGAAAATCAGTGCAAAAAAAGACAAGCTGACAGAGAACAGGATTTCCAAGGCAAAGAGATAGAAGAGCAGAATTTCTATGTTACAAAAATGTCACATTCTTTCTTCAAAGCTGTTTCCAGAACCCAGACCGTCTTAGGAACTAATTGGGAGTTAGGCCCATATACCCTTTTTCATCGCAGTGACCTCTAACTAGTTAACAAAGTTAAATGGCTAAATGTAGCAAGTGGTTGAGACAGGTTTGCTTCCTTAAAATAGCAATGGCTGAGTGTGCATGGCCACCCTCTGAAAAGTTGTGTTAAATTGCAGCACAGCATTTATCAGGAATCTGACACACCTCACTGCAACCAAGGGTCTTGCTCTTACTTCTGCTATCCTCCTGAGTCAGCCCATAATGGAAAGGTGCTGTTTCGTGTCAGGGCAGGACTGGCAGCAGTGTCTGTCACAAAGTCCCCTGCTCGCTGTCAGGTAATTCCCAGGAACCAGCAAGCTGGTGCAGGGGAGAGGGGAGTATTCATTAAATACACAGCCACTGCATTGGGAGAGAGCTCATGGCAAACAGAATGGCCCCGGGGAAGAAGAGACTGCTCAGCCCACCTGCCCCTCCTTTTCCCACCCTGCTGAGGCATCCGGGGCTGGCTCTCAGAGAGGACAGCTGCCCAGGGTGGTGACACTCACGGGACCTTGAGTAACACCAAGGGACCTTGCTAGCAACAGCCAGCCTGAGAGTAGAGGTAAGAGCCTGCCTTTGGGAGCCACAAAGCTCGTTTGATAAAGGTATTGCTGAACATTGGTACCTAAACACAAGTCAAACCCTTAGTAGGGATGCTCCCAAGCACCCACCTCTCTCATGTTAGAGCAAGACATGAACTGAATTAAACCTCATACAGAAGTGTTGTTGTGTCCTGTGCACCAAGGAGAGCTGGGTACCGGAGTCAGAAGCAAGAGTTCAGTTTAAGGTATTTGGGTAAGTTCTTCAGACAAAACAGGCACCTGAACATCTACTCCCTAAGTAAAAGTGGTGATTTCTGGGTTTTTTTTCAGAACAAAACTTGTTAAAGAGTAACGTACAAAAGTGGGACCACACCAAAATTTGCCTGCCTTGTTCATTGTAGCAAATACAGTTGTGGAAAACCTTCATGAATGAATGAAGTTTCTCAAGTGGATACCTCAATTCCAATCAAGTCTTTATAAAGAAAAAAATCACAAACACAATGAGTAAGTATGTTTGAAAAGTCTTGTTTATATCCCACTATGTTATCAAAATTCTAAATCATCAAGCCAGTGGATAGAGACAATCAGAAGTTGTAAAGGTGCTCAGTTCTTTTTCCAGTGGTTCAAATCAATCCTCCACCAACAGAGGAAGGGTTATGGAATTTAACCTTATGGACGTTTGCCTTGTCATATGGGTATTCTTTTGACTTTGATCGAAAGTAGATGCTTTCAAGTAATATAATTTAGTAAATGAGGAAGATGGTTTATTAAAGTAATTTGGAAATTGGTTGGAAAGGAAATTAGTGACAGATATGTTGTAGGTGAGTAATTGACAGCTTTGCATTCTTCTCTTGTAGCAGCCTCCATGTGAAACCCCCACAGACAGCAGTCCATAAATCACGAAGTAACGGAATGTTTGGGGTTGGAAGGGACTTCTGGGGATCCACTAGTCCAACCCCCTGCTAAAAGCAGGTTCACCCTGAGCAGGTTTCACAGGCTGATGTCCAGGCAGGGTTGAACATCTCCAGAGGAGACTCCACAGACTCTCTGGACAGCTCCTGCCAGTGCTCTGTCCTCCACAGAGGCCCTTCCCAGCAGGTCAGGCCCGCACCTGCATAGGTGCATGGGGTTCTTCTTCCTGAGCTTCAGGACCCCACACTTGCTTTTGCTGAGCTTCCTTGAGTTCCTTTCCAGCCTGTCCAGGCTTGGCTGAATGGCAGCGCAGCCTGCTGGCCTGTTCTGCCCTTTTGGAAGACTGGGATCACATTGGCTTTCCTCCTCTTCTCCATGACCTTTCAAAGACACGCCTAATCAAAGATAAATCTAATATTACTGAAAAGTTATTCTGAACAGGATTTTGGATACAGTAGAACACCTTTACACCCAGTAAGAGCATGGCCAGCCTTCTGTTTGCAGGCTTTGTTTCTGATCCTCTGGGTGGCCTTGGGCTGCCTGGAGGATATTGTATAGATCTGTGCACTTGTGACGGATGTGGCAATTCCCATTTCCAGCCCGTCATTGCTATTCTTTGTGTGGGTAATGTTCACATCATCTCTCTAAACCCTGGACAACCAGTGTTTTCCAGGGTTCTGTGACAATGAACCAAATTACCTTCTCTTAAAGACTTAGATACACTCCATGTAAGTATTTTGAAGAACCTGGGAATATTAACTACTTTCCAGCATCTGAGAGGGTGTTGGCGCATCATTGTGGGGTCTGATTTTGGAGGTACCATTTCAGTCTCCTGTTGGGACCAAAGCACTGTGTATAAATAGTTGAATTCTCTGTGATGCAGCCAGATAAGCACAGCAGCAGTAGGCTGATTTCTGGGCCTGGATTTAGATCCACTGGCAAGGATCTGGGAGATGTGAGTAGGAGGTTTTGGTCTTTTGCATTCAGGCCAGGAATCTGAGCATGCGTTCCTTGTGCAAGGTCAGTGCCATAACTACTGAGTGAATATCTGAGACCGTTTTTGTCCATTTTTTCACTGAAAAATTAGCAGGGAATGATCTATTTTTTGTTGGGATTCAGTTTTTAAAAAATGGTCAAAATCTGCCTGACAACAGCAGGAAGGATCCCTTTCCCTCCTTATATGTCAAGCGAAGGTGCCCCAAAGGCTAAAAAATGCCAAGGACTAATTAACACAAAGTTGAGAGCAAGAAGAATTACAAGTCTCTTTTCTTAAACAAATGGATGTGTTTGAGGATTTCAGTATTTGAACAGATAGAAAAACTGAGGCTTAAAAGGCCCCGGGGCTTTGCTGATCCCTCCTTTGCAGTGGATTTCCAGTGTTGGGACCCTGAGGTGCACTGAGAGTGTTTATTTTCTCCTCTGTAGCTGAATGGAGATCTCAGTGTTTGTGTCTCACTACTTTCACACCTTTCTATAAACAGCTTCCCAGTTAAGACCAGCTTTTCACACATGACAAGGCAGAGCTACTTTGCATCCCACGAGTCTTACACTGCCTGCCAAAAGGATGTAAGGGGGATATTTGGGAGAGTGGAAGAGCCGGGGGATGAGGAGTACAGTTTTCGTTAAGAGGTCTCAGCAGCTCACCCTACTCTTCTCTGAGGAGGAGTAGCTGGCACAAAGATGCAAACATTTTGGTGGCAAGAGGAGACAGCAGGTGGAGGCTTCTCCTCTGTAAGATCCTTTCACTGCTCTGCCAAAATGCCCCTCTGCTGCTCCATGCCCCTCCGTTCGGCTGCTTGCCTCTTGCCTTTCGTGCTGCTCCTGTCCTACCTTCCTTCTCTTCCCAGCCGTCTCATCTTCATCCCACGTGAAACCCTGAGGTTCTTACCACATGGCATTTATCTCATTGACAACAACGTGTGCCACTCCTTGGAATGAATCATTTACTTGTATGTCTGAAGCCCTACTCCCCCATCTTCCTTATTTTTTTTCCACTTCTCTTTTGTGTCTCCCTTTGATGTGAGACCCGTTCCCAGGACACAGCCAGCAGCTGGAACAATAGGCAGCGTTCCTGGGAGCTGTGCCCTGGTGTTTGACTGGGAGCCTTTTAAAAGCATTAGCTAATTACTCCTCACGGTGTCACTGCTTCGCCTCCCTGCTTTCAGCCTAAGATCCTGGCAGTGTGTAATTTGCCCAAGGCCGCCAAGTTATTGAATGGCAGGGGTTTCTAGGTCCAAGGGTGAGTTTCCTTCCCTCAATGACAGTGATTGCAGGCTGCCTGTGAAGGATTTATGGCCAGAATTATAAGGAGAGCTTAGAGAGTTTCGTTTGCTCACTGCCCAGCATTAGCCCCAGGTGAGCTCCCTCTGAAAAGCCGGGTTCACATCCATCCTGGCAGCTGGAACTCTGCAGCACTTGGGAAATCTGATAAAAGGCACATCACACCGTTCTGAGGGCAATACTCGAATTGCCACACACCGCTGTCCTCACAGAGCAGGAATATCCTGGGAGTTGTGAATGTCACACTAGTTAATCATATTAGCTAAACCTAGCTTCCTGCATCTGTCAGCAGTTCAAAGGTAAGACAGCTGTAACATATTAGCACTATATTGTCTTTGTACATCCAGGAAAAAGGCAAAGAGGAAAAAAAGAAAAACCACCAAAAATCCTTCCCAGGAAAAATCCCAGCCCCAGAGTTATTGGGGTTTCTTTTTTATTTTTGCCACGGGTGCTGACCTAGAAAAGGAGGAAGAACCTGATCTGATGTTTAGATGCTAGATGAATCTTTCTGAGCTGGCAGTTAGACAAAGGGAGATTTGAGATGGTGATAAATGATGGAGAAGATGTAACTACAATGTTTTGATTTTACAGTGATTGGGTTTGAATGTGATGCTACAGAGCATACACACACAGCCTGGGATACAACAAAAGGTCCTGTTATATATTTTTGCAGAGGTGCCTTTTGTGAGCCTACGGGCTGACAAAGGGGTAGGAGAAGTTTAATGGCCAGCCCAAGATAGTTCCACTACCTGCACTAGGAGATGATACCAAAATTTCTGGGAGATACTCCAGGTCCATGAGCACAAAAAAAAAAATCTGTTTTGTTCATAGAATGATAGAGTCCCAGAAAGATTCTGGTTGGAAGGGACCTAAAAGTTCCAACCCCATACCAAGGGTAGGGACACCTTCTACTAGACCAGGTTGCTCAGGGCCCCATCCAGCCTGGCCTTGAACACTTGCAGGGATGGGGCAGCCACAGCTTCTCTGGACAACCTGTTCCCAGGTCATTGCTGTGAGATGCTGTCCTTTGGCCCTGGTTACAAAGAGATCCTGCTCTTGTCCATGGGCTGAAAACACTCAGTGTGCTGATACAAGAGAGGTGACCAGTCAGGTAAGTGGTGTCCTCAGCTTGTAATTAACTGTGGTGGAAAAGGGGAGTTGAGGATTGTAAAAACTTCTGTCCTTCACCTTTCATTAGCATCTGCTCTCAGAGCTCAGTGCTGGGGGTTTATTACCTTTCAGAACAGTGGGCTGGATAACAGAGTTTAGGTCTATTCTTGCTTTTCAGAGTCAGTTCCCTCCACTTAGGTTCTTCTTCCAGGAGGCAGAATTTACCTACACACGACATGAAATAAACCTCTCCAGCTTGGGCTTTCCATCACATTTCAGGGAGCAAATGTTCCTGTGGGAGCTATGGAAGAAAGTCAAGGCCTGTTTTATTCCTGTTGCTCCTCAAAGCAAATTTAAGGATGCAAATGGGAAATAAGCTAAACCAGGTTTGGATTTACAATGCAGATATTTTTAGGGTCTAAGTCCCTTTGAGATGATTGACAGTTTGAGATGTCCACAGCATAACTTGTACATCTGCAGTGAGGTCGTTTGGGCTATGCACAAAGGGCTTTGACCAGAACTGCTCATTTTCATAAAATAATGCAGACTTTATGTTACACTGTGGCAAGAGTCTGATGTGATCAGGTGTCCCACCATCATACAGACATAAACCCAGAGGAGTCATTCATCATTTCTGTGATGATTTGTTGGGGCACCCACTTGTTCTTGTCAGCAGTGACAATGATGATGATGGAGGATCTGAGTGCAACCTAGAAAATGCATATTTGTATTTATGAGAAACATTGCTTTTGCTTTACTGCTGCCAGCCAGTCTGTCTCCCCTGAGGAGTCAGCGTAGGTCAGATGAGCGAGGAATGAGATGCTTTTGATTCATAACTCAGGATAACATTTGAGAAGTTTCTGGAATAGTTTTTACACATGAGCTGCAACTTCTCGTGAGAGTTTGGTTTCAGGGAATGAAACAGCAGTTATGGAGAGAGAAAATGGGAGCGTGAGGGAGAGAATTATTGTGTACAAGTCTTCCATTTCCTCTTTAGACTGTAATTTTCCCCTTCTTTCTCCTTTGCAGTCAAAAAATAAAATGTGAATTTAGTGGCAGGTGAGAGTATAGAGATGTTACAGACACAGCATAGGCTTAGTCATACTCTTCTGCTACACATATCTTCTTTGAACTGCACTTAACCATGTGAAGGATTTACGTCCAGACAAGCAGAGGAAAGCTCCAGAATAACACAAACAGTTTATAGGCATTGTAAATAAAATAAACCCAGCTTCCATTTGGCAGAAGAAGGCCATTTTCAGACACATACAATGTTACTAAAAGCATTTCTAGTGGAAGTACACTCTTGGTGTGAAAGTCTGACCATTTTTCTCGTTCACATATCCTAAAAACACCACCTGGTTGTTTTTCATGGTTGTTTTTCATCTCTAGTCCCAATTTAAGGGTCAGGATTTTTTTATTACTTGGGCAATGCTTCAGGGTGTGCATGGAATACATCGTGTACAGGCAAGTAGCAACCTACAGGGGAAAAATTCTCCTAATGACGGATGTAACAGTTCAGGCAGAATCAGAAATCATAACAAGTAGATAAAATGCTTCTTTAACCTCCCCATTCCACTGCTGTAGTCAGTGGAATGAGGAGGTTAAAGAAGCGCTGGGCATGACTGGAGTGAAGACTTGGCACAGGCTTAGTACATTAAGGGACTTGGACTCTGATGCAGTCCTTGGTATAAATTTGGAGCTGTACTTGGTGATTTGTAATGAGAAAAAATTTCTGTTGAATGTAATTCAAGTCTGATAGCAAAATGATGCTGAAGATGGCAGCAGACATAGTCTAGAGCTTAGAAGCTCCCAGGGATATAGAGGTCCTGTCACTATCAAAACGGGTCTGAATTCCCATATGCAGTTTTACCCGTCTCCTCCCACAGAAGGATTTCCACATCCTACGGGATGAGGCACTTTGCTGTTTCTGCAACATATTTATTTGTAAGATTTGTCCCTGCCCAGGGCTTTCTCTTCAGCACTGAAATACTGTCTGTCCAGGAGACCAGCCAGAAACCAACCAGGACCATTCAATATTCCAGTGACTTAATGTCCGGAATCTGCAACAGCTTTTCTGGTACCTTTCAATTGTCAGACAAGGCCATAAATGCCACCCTCTAAAAAGTGTAATTCAGAGTCTCTGTTGCAAAGACCTCAGAGAAATGGCAATTTCTTTTTCAGCATGTTGGAAGTAAATGCACAAAACCTGCTGTACACTATTCAGTCGTGATACTCAGATAATAAAATAAGCAAGCTAGGGAAATTTAGTGCAGAAGCAAAGACCTCTAGGCAACAATGTAATATAATACAGAAAAGATATAACTCAATTGGAAATAGCCAGCTGGCACTAATGGCTCATTCGTTTAGACTCATATTTCTGGGCTGTCTGGCTTTTGGTGAGATGGGAGCAAGGAAAATCACGCCTTCCTGCCAACAGCTATCAATAAAAGTGCTATTAAGCAGAGCCCTGCAGCTCATGGGCCACCTCGATAATTGGGAGCAGTTTGAGGAGGCAGTCAAGAACCCAAGCTTTGTCTTCTCATCAGTTTCCTGTGGTACTGAGGTTTGGGTAGTGTGCCACTGCTGGTGGTGGGAGTACACCACACCTCACTACACACGGCCAGGACAGAGTGCTCTGCTCTGTGCACAGCAGAGGCCTCGTCTGTGGCAAGCCTAAACCAACTCAACTGCCTTTTAGGCCCCTTGCTGAGCCTGACAACACAGCTTGGGATGACAAGCCCAAATCCAGAGCCTTTAGATGTGCTGGAGGAAGGGTGAGAGCGGTGGGAAGCGGTGCGCGCTTACCATCTGGCTGGGAATGGGCTCTAGCACAGGATAACGTGTGACCCATCTGTCTGGGCATTGCCATTCTGGGATGGAATGCATCCTGCCTGCCTTCCTCCTTCCCTCTGAGCCTCCTGGACACAGAAGCTGGTTTGACTCCTTGGTCAGGAACACAGGTTTTGTTTCATTGTCCTACTCCACCTGCTGTGATCAAGCCCAGGCCCCATTCATATGCCTATATTATCCCTTCTTCCACCGTTTGGCCCTCTGTTTTGTCATCCTTCTACCTCGCTTGCTTTGCCTCAGTACCCTCCTGAATTAATAACCTGATGACTTTTTCCTGGATGATCCTAGTTGTAGTACATCCATAGCCACACTTGGTACTTCTGATACTGTTACCTAGAGGAAACAGTAATAATAATAATAGCAACAGCAACAGCAGTAACAAGGCTATTATTATGGAGTGCCTAGGAAAGGGTGGCTGACTGTTTTTGCTGGCAGATATCTGTGGCACAGTGGTTGCAGCTGTACACAGGGAGCAGCAGGGCCAGAGGAATTAAGTCGCTGAATGTCAGAGTCATGACCCAAAGCTCTTGGAAGAAAAACACGAAGAGTGAACATGTCCTGTGGCACCAGGCAGAAATTGGTCATAAAGAACCATACACGATTCATGAATTTTGAGTTGGAAAGGACCTTAAAGTTTATCTAATCTAACCCCTCTGCCCTGTATAGGGACACCTCCCACTATCTCAGGTTGCTCCAAGCTTTGTCTAACCTGGCCTTGGTCACTTCCAGGAATGGGGTAGCCACAGCTTCTCTGGGCAACCCATGCCAGGACCTCCTCACCTTCACAGGGAACAACTTGTTCCTAAAATCCAATCTAAATTTGCTCTCTGTGCATTTGAAGCCATTCCTCCTTGTCCTGTCACTCCATACCCCTGCCAAAAGCCCTCCTCCAGCTTTCTTGTAGCTGCTTAGCTGCAGTGACCTCACATGTATATGCATCTGGTGGGGTTTTTTTTCATTATTTTTTATTATTCTCCTTTACCTTTCCAAAGAGTAAACATAATCACACCTGGAACTGAGTTATCATAGAAGGGTTTGGGTTGGTTCTCTAAAGGTGGTTTAGTCCTGACCCTCATTTAGAGGATTGGCTTCACCTGGGTGTGGGAATGTTGGGTAAGGTGCCAGGTGCTCCTTGTTTCCCATCAGGAGAGAGCACAGCTCCCTGATTTCTCTGAGGGTGGCTGGAGGGAGATGGTCACCCATTCTGTGGGATTTGCTTTGTACTCCTGTGAGGAGAAACTTTCAGGAAGTTGCTGTGGAATTTGGAGTCCTTGAGCCTTGGTGAGAACGAGCAGATTTTCCTGTGAACGCTTCTACAAACTGTGAGACTTGGCCTCAGTGGCCTCATTGTACATTGTGTGGGGATATGGTGTGGCAAAGAGTATGTCTGGGGGACTGGGATGGGGGGAAAAGGCTGCTTTTTTAAAAGTTCACGTTCTGCTGATCGGAGCTCCTGGTAGGAAAGCAGGGCTTGGGGGGCCCTCGTGCGTGAGGGGGCTGAGGGGGCCCTCGTGGGTGAGGGGTTTGGGGGGGCCCTCGTGCGTGAGGGGTTTTGAGGGCCCTCGTGCGTGAGGGGTTTTGAGGGCCCTCGTGCGTGAGGGTGGATCGGGCCCTCATGCATGGGACTGGGGCCTTGTGTGTTGTTTTGGGGCCTTGTGTCTTACACAGCAAAGAAAAGAACCTGGAGATGATCTGCAGGTGAATGTGGCTTGGTTTTTTTGCTGCTTGTGCTGTGAGGAAGAGGATTTAATTTTAAAAGTGCATTTTATGCATGGAAAATGGGGTATCATTTTGCAGGCGAGCTTCCACCTGTGTTGGCACACAGCTGCTCTTGATATGCAATTGGAGCACATGGGCCTTTGTTTAAATGATGTGTTTCATATTTTGGGAACTTTGAAGTATGTACAAGTCACAGTGTGAGAGCCGCTTAGTTAAATATGCTGGTTTATTTTCACAGACTTGGAGTTAAGTGTCTTTTTGTGACAAAGGTGCTGCTGCTCACGTTCCTTTTTTATGAAAATATAGTTTATGAGGATAATGGATTTTTGTGTTGCTGGGAATTTTACTGGATGTGTGCCAGGACTTTGATGTCGATGAGTTTTTTGTATGTTCAGAATTGTCCACATCTTGGTAAAAGTAACAGAGCTGTTGGAGGTTTTTTTTGTGGTTTTTAAAGGGTGCTGATTAGACTAAGTGTAGAGCTTAAAGAAATTAGGTAACTGCTCTGGTTGCTGTTGATTATTTCCATGTGTTCTTGTTCATCCTGGCCACACTAGAAGGAAACAAGAGTGTGAAAATCTTTCTTTGTTATCAGACTAATAGTAGTGGCTTACTCATTATGGAAAATAGCTTTAACATTAACTTTTGTTTTCTCACAATTTTTTCATGGACTGATAAATGCTGAAATACTGAATTGTATTGGAATGATTATAAAGGTGGGCTGTTTTAGGTGAGGTTCACTTAAAACATCTCTCTACCAGCAATGGCATGTCAGTCATGGCTGTTCTGGCACCACTGTGGAGAGATTTAGCCCCAGTTTAGCTCGGACTGAAGTTGTTAACTCATTTTCTCAGATGTGCATGTGACTGAGATGTGCTTACATGGGTTTCATTGTTGGAACAAATAATTGTTTTGCCAATAAACTCGAAGTGCTGGATTGTGGCCTGTTAAAATCCTCGTGCAAGAAGCAGATGAACCATGTTGCAGTTTCCACCACTGAAGTGCCGTGGGAGTTGTGTTTCTCTCTCCATCTGATAAGTAAGTAAAAATATGTTGTGGTTTGAATTATGTCAGCCTTGTAACTGAGAAGAATCTGATATTGTTAAATGATTCATAGACTGCAAGAAAAATTATGATAAATTATTTGTTAAAAGTGGATGTTAAGCTGTAATCGTGGAGTTTTCACATGTTGGGAGGAATAGGAGGGGGGAAAGTGATATTGGGCATTGTATCCCTTCCCTTTTCTGATTTAATTTCAAATGGTTTGTTTGATAAGAGTCTTGAAATACCAACTGAAAAAAATATGGTACTGGTTTTTTAGTTGTATTGATTAGTTAGCTGTTCTGATATTGTTCTAACAAACTCAAAGAAACTAAAAATGTCATTAAAATAGTTGTGATGTCCTTGTACTGGGGATGTGGTTATCATGTACTGCAGAGGTGTATGAGGAAAAAGGGGCATTTGAATGAGTATCAGCTGAATTTGTACCAGCAGAGGATGTAGTTATGTAATGCTTGATTTTGCTGGGTTTTTTAATGACTCTATCTATTTCCATGAAAGATAGCTTTGTGGAAAATGAAACTAATAACTGTGTTCTTAGTCTCCTCCAACGATTAGCCTGTTGATTTGTATTGCAAAGGGAGAAGTATCAAATCTGTGGAATCGTAACCTGGTCTCCCAAACTTTAACCGCTAGTGGTCTCTCTGTGTACTTCTCAGTTTATGTAACCCTATATAAGCGCTGTTACTGTTGGAGAAAGCCACAGAAAAAGTCTTTGGGATGTATTTTAACTTGGCTATCAACAAGGATTTTCAGTACAGAGGCAGTGGTTTCAATACAGCATCTCTAAGTCCTGTTTCCCAGGGCGGCTGGTGAAACAGTTTAACTGCAGCAGTTTTGGTTTCATATAAAACTTTCTGAAGGGTCAGGTTGGGCTGAGCCCCCAGGTGATCCAACCTGTGCCTTACCTTTACAACCTTCTCTGGGTTTGGTCAGCTACAGTAGAAATAGGAGGGCAGAAACTCTTCACTTTTTCCCCTTTTTTATTTCTTTCAAATGTTCTTTGTTGACCAGAGAACATATTTGTGTGACTGTAAATGGATTTTAAGAGGGGAAAACTTATTGGGAGCTTTACAGACTAGGAAGAAAATACTAGGAAAAAAAAAAAAACCACCAACCCAAAACTATTACACAAAAACCCAAACCCCAGAGGGTTTGCAGCAGTGGTTGTAGACAGATCAGAGCGCAGAGTCCTCATGTTCTGGGGCTGCAACCCTTAGGTTCAGGTCAAGGGACGGAACATGGGAGCACTCTGAGTATATATAAATACATGTGTTCTTTAAATTCGAAAATTTGGAATGAGGAAATTTTGTCCCAATAGAGGAGTATTTGACTGCAAAAACGAAAAACTTGTGGCTGTATTATTGGTTTTTTTCTATGAAATACTGATGGTTTGCTGCACTCTAGTGGTGTTCAATAGGAGTCTTGTGCAAGTCTCTGAGTTCTGCTCAGAGAAAGCTGGGAGATTACTGCTGTCTGACCTCACAAATGTTCAACCAGCTCTTTTAAGCTGTATTTTGGTGTTTCCCTTGTAGCACTGGAGATAGTAATAGAAATAGGTACTTTCAGATGCTCCCTCTGTTATTCTCTGCGTGTTTGGGGTGACTGGGTGAGGAGAGATGGGGATTTTGTCCTTACTGCTAGTTCTGACTTAGATTAATTCTCAATATTATCAGCTCAGTCCTCCTGATTAGTACCAGTGGCTTTTCATTGTACAGCTTAGAATGTTGGTGCATTATAAAAAGGCTGGGACTGACTCACTGCTTTGCATAATTTCAAGGAGTGGTCCTTTGGGTGTGTGGGATTCGTATTTCTTTAGATCTCTTTCCCTTCAGTCTGATACTGTGCAACTCGGAGCTAAGGCAGCATCACATGGGGGAAGAAGGACTGGGTGCAGCCTGTGTCGTTACCTGGGATGAACGGCTGGAAAGATTCTACCAGCAACTCACAATTGAAGCCACAGGGCTTCTGCAGATAGAGCAGTTATTTCTGTGTACCTTGAAAAAGAACAGGCTGTCTCCAAGGTAGCTTTCCCCATATTGTCTTCAGAACTTAGGTTAATGGTGGAGCAAATGTTGTAATTGACATCTTCTTTTGGGGTTTGTGGAGTAGGAGCTGCAGGCCGAGGTTAGTGGAGAAGGGTCCAGAGCTGCAGAAGGGCCCCCAGGCTTTCTAAATCTCTCCTCAGAGAAGGGTCTGCGTGCAGGCACATCCAGGCTTTGTCCTTGGTTTGTGTCCAAGGGCTTCTGCAGGTGTAATTGAAGGTTTACCGTGCAGGATTAAGGATGGCAATTTATATATATATTTATATATATAAATTTATATTTAAATAAAAAAATTAATTTATATTTATATTTATATA